>CM059971.1:18848358-19287900 GCA_030490835.1 Annona cherimola
TGGTTATGTTTGATATATGTGATCATGGATGGGCCTAGTTACGATAAATGTGACAAAGGCCACCTTGGTTCTATGTTGGCATAACTAATGGACGAGATTATTCGAAGATAATTTTAGTATGATAGCAAAAGGTTTTGAGCTCATAAGGTTATATATATAATTATAAAATATATGTAGTCCAAGTGGGAGATTGTTGGAATTTTGGGCATACATATATATTAATTATATGTATACGCTATCATAAATAGCGCCCAAATTATAAAGTGATCTTATAAGGTTTTATGAGCTTAAATCATCTAATAAAGTATGGATCTCCTATGCGTAGAAACCATACAGCCTAATTTCTAATTTCTATTTTTATGATGGGCTAAATTAAAAATACGAAAGATAGGCTCCCTATATAAACGGTTATGGTCCCCGGGTTATGCATCCTATCAGGATTCTTTTCTACCATCCCGTCAGTAGAGAAGAAGAGTCACTTTCTCCAAAACCCTAGGGCATTAACCTGGAAGACCAATAAACCACAAGGATTCAAGAACAACTACTTCCATGGATTCAGGTACGCTTCCGCTTATGGTTTTATTTTTCTTAGTGATTTAGCATGAAGGATCCTGTGGTGATTATGGACTTAATCAATATGGATTTCCCAACACTCTTTTCTATCAGTCAGTGTTTTCTTGTGCTTTCATATGATTTTAATCAATAACTGTTGTAAGATTGCAAAACTAAGATGCTACATAGAGTATGGAGAAGAAGCTAAAGTATGTAATGCTACCAATACAAAACTGGAAGATGCTGTCAAAGTAATATATTGTTCTTTAGAATAACTTTCTCCCTTGAATGATTGTTTCTTTTTGCATTTACATTTTATCCAGCATTCGGATAACTCGATAAGGACTATGTCAAACTTTTTTTTTCCTTTACCAGGTTTTGGATAGTTTCATTGTCAAGTGTGAAAAATCAGTTGATGGTCTAGGAAAATGGTAGAAGTTGGCCATCTTTTTGCAGTAGAGGTTTACATGAATATTTGTTGTCAATGCTTTGCTTGTTAATTGTTTCTTTCTACATTAATTGCTTTACAATAGAGGTTTCTTTTAGTTTTGTACTCCTATTATTTGGAATCGTATAAAATACATTTAAGCTAGAATGTAAATTTCAAACCTGGCCAAAGTTTCAGGCTTCCTACATTATTTTCAAATCTTGTGTTCAGGTTTGTCCATTTCAATATCTTGTGACAAAAAAAACATTATTTTTGCATTTTGTGTAAGTTGTACTACATAGTACAGTTAAATGAATTGTGGATAGCTTAATGATCGATATATGTTGGGTGTATACCGGTTAGTTGTAGAGGGATTAAGAATTTTTACATGGAAAATGCAAAGCAAATGTCAAATACATGCATGACTAATGATGTTGGGGTAGAGACTTAGAAATAGAAAAGGAAAAATTAAGAAAAGTAGAAAAATTACAAACCAGAATAACTAGATTTCCCCTCTAGGCATATTACAAATGTCGCTTTCCTTGAGGTCATTTTTGCAAACTCATAGCTGTTTAAGAATATAGTAATTTGCCCTTAGGATACAAGAGAATAAACCAAATCTAGAATGAAACCTCTGTTCTAGATGTCGAACGCTTGATGATAGAAATAGGTTGAATGGAGAACAATTTCAAGAACATTATGGTAGTTTGCAATTTAAGAGATTGAATAGAGATGTCCGAATCAGGACAAATATTAGGTTTGTGTAAGTTACAATGTTAACATCATGCTGTAATTAGGTTTGTGTATATAACAGATAAAATATATTATATATTTTAATCTTAAAAATACCCAACATTCCCTCACGATTCTCAAACTTAGAAATAACTCCATTCAAGCCAAGGAATTCTTATACATAATTAAAGGTGTCAAGTAGACTTGAACCTTCATTTAATAAAAATACATTAGGATCTATTGAGATATACAGTAGCTAGGGGCTTTGAATTGTTGACCCCATTTGGTAGGACGTACGTACCCCATATATAAAATTTCTAATTACATCAAGTATTTACAAAAGTGATACGTTATAGCCACGTGTTAGTATCCTAGTTTCATGAGCACCTTAGAATAAATTCATACACTTTGATAACAAAAGCGGCATCACTTCCTATACTTGTATAGGTAGATCTATTTAGAGTATCCGGTAATTAAATACTCCAATATAAAGGTTTTTAGTCACATTACGAGTATAATACATTGAACCTTATGAACACATTATAGGGACCAAGCACTACTAGAGGGTTGCAAAACAAGTAAATAAATATAACTAATGGCTGCAAGTTATGAAATAACTTACTTTCGTCATTGAACTCTAGACTTGGGTTATAAGCTTAGAGTTGAGTTTCAATGATAGCAACTCATTTAATGCGGATTTAAGTCTCATCCTTCTTGCCATTTTCCAGACCACTTCCCAAGTAAGACCTTTGGTAAGCGGTTCTGCTAAGTTTTTACTTGATCTTACATAGTTAATATTTATCACTCTATCTTAGAGCAACTGTCTTACGTAGTATGTCCCAACGCAATATGTCTCAATTTACTATTATAAGTCTTATTGTATGCCCTTAGTAGATTTACTTTACTGTCATAATGCAAATAAATAGGAGTTACCAGCTTAGGCGAAATGAATACATACAGACAAATAATAACACCTCCATTTGTAGTAAATTTACTATGAGTACATTTATCTGATTAACTTAACTTAAACCCATTTAATAACACAATCTGATCAAAATTTTCAAAGATATTTTAACTTATACGTTGGATCCAAAATAACCGCAATGGCCAAAATCATATTAATTTTGTCTATATCTCCCCAATACTGGTCAAACTTCTCTTTCATTCTTTTGCACATATCAACAATGAGGGGATCATGGTTGGTTAACAAATCCTTAACACACTTCGTGTTTTGCAAACTTGAACAAAATATAAATTAGCAGTAACATATGAGGACTCTGACAAAATTTGAGTTACCACATGAAATTGTTTCAAAACAGCAATCAACTGAGTAAGCTTGTTCCAATCTTCATGTGTTGGAGGATCTTCTCTAATAAAGGATAGATCTTCCAACGCTATTTGCTCAAATGGCCTTTTAAATCTTAAAGCACTTTCTAACATGAGGTATGTGGAATTCCATCTAGTAGGCACATCCAAAACCAATGCACCCTTATCTCTAATGAAGCATTTTTTGATAAATTCCTTAAACAACCTCAACCTCGTAGGAGAGCACCTTACATACCAAACAACTACTCTAATTCAAGCAATTGCATCACTAATTTCTTTAAGTTCATCTTTCACAATTAGATTTAAAATATGAGCAGCACATCTTACATGAAAAAGTTCTCCATCAAGTAATAGACATTTCTATTTCCAATGCAATGTTTCAAGTGGCGTATTGCAACATCATTAGATTATCAACTGTCATTGTGCAGACACTTGAAATTTTTCATTCCTTTGAACATTGATCTATTGCAGATGCAATTGCTTTACCAGTGTCTACACTAGGTAAAAGAGAAAAACTAATAATTTTCTTATGCAAATACCAACTTGCATCAATGAAATATGTCGTGAGACTTTTCCCTCAATAATTTTTTTAACTTTCTCTTCTTTGTTTGATAAATTTCTAGGCAGTCTTGAGTGATTGTTTGACGAGTGACAAAGTTAAACTGTGGCATGCCTGTTTGAATTAATCCTCTGAAGACAACATGCTCAATAGTGCTAAAAGACATTTCATCAATCACAATCATCCTGCAATAACTTTTCTAACAGCAATTGATCAAACTTCCAATTGCTTAGTGCAGCCTCTCCACTTTCTTGAGTTGTGAATTGCAAGATTTGTTATGAGGTCCCATCACCACCCTTATAACATTTCTCCGCATGTCTTCTAAGTGTGCTTGTGCCTATCTTGCTCTCACATCTATTTCAAATTTCCATTACAATTAATCCTTGAGACATTCTTAAAAGTTACAAGAAGAAGACAACGTGCTCCCTCCTATCAACTTAGAGACCCAAGCTTCCACCTACAAATTAAGAGACAAAGCTCCGATAATATATTGTGGGTACAAATGCCCCCCACCAACACTGGAATGCTCGCCGCCCATTTGGAAACAAAAGACATTACCACAAAGGTAAAAACACTTTTTTTATGAATATTTATATATTACATCATTTCAATTATTATTATAATAAGACCCTGATATCATTCTTTCAATATCTAAATATCAATCTATAACTATCTTATCAATATTCTAATTTTTCTTAATACTTATTTCCTAATATCTTACTGGTGGACACTCCCACAAAATTTCTGGAGAGAAATACATCACCACGTAGCCCTTGACACTGCTGTGAAAAATGCCGTGAAAAATGCTGGCCTGGAGCTTCAAAACTACGTTACCACGCAGTGGGTGAAATGCGAAATAAGAACACTCTTGAGTGTAAGGCCAACAGGTCAAATCCCTTGACAACTTCATTTCAGATTCGTTAATTTGTGTGAATGTATATGATAAATACGCATGCTTATAGGAGATTAAATTCAGTCAAAAAGCATAGCATGAGTTATTAAAGTTGAAAAATGTTTATGTTTTCCATTATTGTTAATGATTTATCATGTTTATTGAGCTGGTCCAAATTGGCGCTTTTTATACTGATATTTTCTTAGATGACATATATGATAACGAAGCCCAACTAATTAAGAGTTAGAGGTTAGGGTTGGTTTAAGAGGGAGTCTATACTAGAATTATACATAATTAGACCATTTCTAAGGTCATTTTGACCCTTATGATTTTTAGGCATGTATTTATCGGCTTAGTTATGGCCTATGATATCACTCATTTTGGTGAGGAATGATTATATAGTGATGAGCATTTATATGCCATGGACAAATGGTGATGGTCCTGACTTACATGCTGGTTGACAGTCATTGCATGCCTTGTGAATTACATGAACGAATGTGGCTGATGTTCTTATAGTGGTAGAGAATGATATTTATATTCATTTGATGTGATGATAATTAAATAATATAGTTGATTTTATTTGTATCATTACGCAGATTACAGGTTTCTTAAAGACAGATGGTTCTTTATTATTTCCTCATATTATACGATTCTGGGGAGATGATATCCGAAATTTTGTTGGCAATCAAAATTAGGACTTTTGCTATGTAGCAATTACCGACTAAGAGCATTAATTAACTAGGAGGTGCTGCGCAAATAAATGAATATTCTAAGAGTTTATTCGGGAAGTGATAAAATTTTTGAATAAAAAATTTTTTGTGTAAAAATTGTGTAAAAATTTTTGAAATTGGAAAAAATAATATGATATAATAAAGTTAATGAGGAGAAATAAAGAGAATACAGTTAAAATAGATAAGTAAGTTGTATATGTGGTTTTGTAAAAATTATTTAATAATAGGTAATTTATAGAAAAATATGAAAAAAGTTAAAAATGGTAGCTACGGACAACGAAAATTTTTTAAATTAAAAAGCTTTGTTTTGAAGACTTTTATGCCTTGTTGAGCAATCCCTAAATGTAAATGGCTAGCAAATTTTAGATTATCACTAAGGTGAGTCAAAACAGGCATGGTTATGTAAAAAAAAAAAACAAACAAAGTTTTGGTGTAATTAGGTGACATAAAAGTGCTTGTAGAATTTTTTTTATGTAATCTCTTTAATTGTTACTATCTTCGTGTTTGATAAAAAAAAATTTAATTTATCTGTATATTTAGCATCATTTATAATTTCATTTATCTAGTATCACATATATGTGCCCTATCTACAAATGTGAAATTATAACATTGAATATCAATTGTAAAGTTATATTTTTAACATCTGAATCATCTAAAATATAATTTTTTCATAGATAAATAATTCTAAAAATTAATATTACATTTTAGCATATATGTAAATAGATTCAAACATTTTTTATAATTTACACGTGAGTATATGTAGTTATTTTTCGGCAAATGTGGAGTTATTTTTCTGCAAATGTGGCCCATTACATATTTGATTTGCATGAAACTTAGTCTCCCAGGTAAACATATATGTTAAATACAATGAATATATTAAAATTTCCATCTAACACTACATCTTAAAATTTAAAAGAGTTACATGGAATCGGTAACTTACGTTCATTGTCTTTAGGGCTTTTCCGGAATATACTTGCTACGTTTAACTCTAATCCTAAATACGTTTACTATATTTTCAAAATCTAAGTATTTCTACTACGTTTGCAGTTAATTTGAAAAATGCCCATTCTATTAAAAACCGTTAGTAAAATTTTTTTAAATACCTAAAAAATCTCGTTATAAAATAATAAAAGATGAAATAAAATAGAAAGAAAAATGAAATTAACACTCTTCAAATTTAAAGTTTATGTGATATTAGGGCATTGAAAATGTACTAGGCATATTTGGAATTATAATTAAACAGTGTGTATATTTGAAAAAAGCCCCTCTATTTACATTATAAGAAACAAATTAGACAATCAATCCAACCACGAGCTATTGACCTAACGAGTCTGATTTGCACCGGTTGGCTGCTTATCCACAGACCACCTGTAATAGGTCATTTGGCTAGTTGTTGTGCATGAAATATTATGTAGACTCGTAAAAAATTATGAGATACTTCAACTAAAATAACAGATGCAATCAATCTACAGAATTTAGAATCATTTGAAGATGTAAAATTGAACTTAAAATCACTGAAATATATATAAGATATGAATACAAATATTTTATAAAATTATAAATTGACGGTTCAAAAAGGTTTGATCAAAATGTTAAATCAGTTTGAACCAAATTAGCCAAATCCACCAAGTTGATCATCAGTTTAGTTTTGATAACATTGATCCAATTATGTTAATTCATATTATTCACTTGAGAATAGAGGATCGTAAATAGTTTCACATAATACTAATGCTACCTAGTGTATGTTGGGGCTCAATGCTATTGAAAGCCTGTAACTGACGTAAAGAGAGTAAAAGACCTGACCAGTAAAGATTTCCCAAGCTCAGTTTCAGCTGTACGTAAATGTGACTAAGAACAAACTCATTGATATAATGAAGAGAATTCAGACCCCAATAGCCACATCACCCCATATAGGCAATTTGGCAACTGTTGGGGCCCCTCTCATGCCAAGCTGGGATAACCCGTTCCACATTAGGCACTAGCTCCTCTTAGGTACAATTCCAAGCCTATAATATTCCAATTCAGGCTACTCTGTAACCCCTAACCTTGACATTTATAAGTCCTTGTGACTTAGGAAGGGCTAGAGCTGTAGTAGCAACTCTCAAATCACTGAGTTTTCTCATCGATTCCAAAGCATTATATCATCATAAACTTTAAAATCTGAACTCAATCAGGCAACTCTGAAATTACCAAGTTTGTCATCGATTCTAAAGCTTTACATCGTAATTGAGGTCATAAACTTTACATTCAACTCAAATTACACAATGAGGATGATAGATAGCAACTATGAAAACATTCTGAAATCCTCTTCACGCATTCTTCTACTAATTATTTCCTGCATTCAAATAAATAATAAACATACATTAGGTGAGTCATAGACAACTGTCTCAGTTACAGATGTGCCATATATGTTTATATATTGATGCTGGAAAACAGATTTAGAATTTTAATGCTATGATTTTCTCTTCTACTCTAGAATTCTACTTGGCAATTCCCTTTTGGGCATTGCTAGTTGTTTGGCAATTGTTAGAACTGCCTCCACCAAAAAAAGCCCTTAAAAAGGCTTCCAAACCACAACAGCCTGCCTCAACCTCCATCAAATTGTGCACTCCCGGACTAGAATCAAACGGATAAAAAAATTTTCTCATACTGATTTTTTGTCCTTCCTAACAAAAGCTGAAGATCATACTCCACACCAATGATTAAAATTATAAGATGGGATCAGCAAATCTACTTTTAATTCTAGATTGCAGCCAACACATGGCAGACACGCTGCTGCCATCTTGCTAGGAATGAATAACGCATCCTTACTAGTCAATAGTCACATTGATGTAATCATCGCTACTCAAAGCGTATGAATCTTCATAAAGCCAAATGCACAAGCCAACCATACCTCTTTTTATTCGGCCTGCCGCTGTGTCCAGTCCTCCATTGATCTTGCAATGTTCATACAATGCTAGCGTCAGCTGGATCAGGAAATTATACATCTTAAAAGATTAACATTTGTAATGCACCAAAATATTTTATCAGTATTTCACTCATGGTCTAAAACTGAAAAACAGTAGATAAAACTCAAGCCTTAGTGCTTTACATTGAGACAGAGGTCATACCTCTCCACGCTCGTGGAATTCTCCAAGTCTTGTTTGTCTTAGTTTCATGGCATTGGATGTGTGGGATGTGCCGAATGAAATCCACTGCTTGTTTCCCATCCCCTCCAAGACCCTCTAAGAATGCAGCTGACATGTCTCGTAGAGAAAGTGTCTTGAGTTTTGTGAGATGTCGAAGCCAGAAAGGCACCTCCACTAGCGCTTCACAACAACAAATTGATAGAATTTCAAGATTAGGCATTACGCCTTCCTCCATCCTCACCTTCTTCAACCCTCCTAACTCAACGAGGTGCAAGGCCTTGAGTTTTTGGTAATATCCGTCTCTAACACACATCTCCTCTCCATTGTAAGCCTTAATGAGCTCGAGTTCTCTTATATTTGGCAATGATCCAAGGGCTTCAAGAGGGTCATCCATGAGTTTAGAAGCAAATAAACTCAGCCGAAGAAGATTTTGAAGAGAGGCAATCCACCGGGGTATCTCCTTCAAACGTCCACGCAAGTAAAGATATTGCAGAGTCTGCGGAGGATATGACAGAAAATGCAAGTCAAGTTCTTCATCCTCTTCTGTCGACATTACTGCAAAGCGTTGGAGGTGTCGCATTTTTTCAATCGAAATGCACAAATCATGACCATCTTCTTTTCTTAACTTATCCAATTGTAATAGTCTCAATTGAGTGAGCTTTCCCAATTCCCTAACCATACTACTCTCTGCATCTACAACTGACAGGGTTTGTAGGAATCTTAGACTTCCCACTCCATTGGGGAACTTAACACCATGATAGAGAGTACAATCATAAATCTTTGTTTCTCTGGGAAAAACTAAAATGTGGCGCAGGCATTTTAATTTGAGAATATCTACAGGCAATTCACGTAGGAAGTTATGTGCAAGAACTAGGGTCTCGAGGTTTATTAGCTTCCCTAGAGAACTCGGAAGATGCTTGATCTTTGTTTTTTGAAATCTCAAGTACCTCAAGTGCAGCAGGCCAGTCAGATCCTCTGGAAAGCTATCTATTGGAACATTTTCAATATTAACCACTCTTAATAAATGTAATCTAGAAAAGGTATCACATAGCCCCACCCCTCTGAAAATGAATAATGAGCGAAGATGTGAGGATCCTTCACAGTTTGGTATAATCTTACCTTCATTTTGGATGGACAGACGACGAATTTTATCAGTGAGAACTATGTTTTCTTCAGTAGAAGATACAAAGAGATTTTCGTCCTTGGATTTCATAAGAATTATCTCCCGCACAAGATCGTGAACACAACACAATCTTACTTGCCCATCAATTTCCCTCTTTTCAACTTGAATAAGATTTCTGGCAATGAGAGCATTCAGGTAGCCCTCAGCAACCTCTTCCTTTGTGGTATTTAGTTGTGTTGTTTGGATGAAACCTTCCGAAATCCACAACTCAATTATCCTCAAATAACCAATGTTAAAGTCTTCAGGGAAAACGCTGAAATACAAGAAGCAGGATTTTAGACGATAAGACAAATCACTGAAACTGAGCCATAATATCCTTGTCAGGTTTTTAAGATGGTCATCGTTTTCAAGCTCTGATCCAAGTCCACGATGCATCTGGTCCCACGCGACATACTTCTGATCCTTGGTTGCGAGGAGGCCACCTAACGTCACGATTGCAAGAGGCAAGCCTCGACATTTTTTAACAAAACTTCGAGCAAGCTCCTCCAATTCTGGAGGACAATGATTATCCTTGTTTAGTGAGAAGGCTCTTCTGCAAAAAAGAGACCATGACTTCTCCTGATCAAGAGGTTGTAGATTGTATATGTGATCGGATTGTTCAACATGACAAGAAGATGCAATGTCATCCCTGCGCATAGTGAGAATCACGCGACTCCCATTTTCTCCAGCTGGTAATGATATGCTTAAGAAATTCCAGGCCTCCAGACTCCATATATCGTCAAGAACAACCATAAACCTTTTGCTCTGTAGATAATCTCGAAGAGCTTGGATTAGCTGGACCTCTGTCATTGCGTCAATTCTGGAGGGAGCCTGCTCTTCTTTTGCTTCATAGAATTGTCGAATCAGGCCTTGGAGTAAATCCTTGTTGTTGAATGTTTGCGAAATGGTGACCCAAGCACACGTCTCGAAGTGTTTCTTCGCCTGCTCACTGTCATAGACTTTTTTTGCCAGAGTAGTCTTGCCTAGACCACCCATGCCAACAACTGAAATGGTTGACAACCTCTTTGCACCTTCGAGTAACCAGCGGATCAGCTGATTTCTAGGCTCATCAATGCCCACAATTTCGGATTCTTCGGCAAAAAGAGAAGCCAGTCGAGGATCATAGGCTCCATTATTATAGTTGCTCAGACTGCTCGAACCCTGCTCTGCCATGCTAAAATTATAATCATCTTTCCTCCTAGAAATGTCTAAAACCCGGACTCTGATGTCTTGTATTTGTTTGCCAATTTGCCGCCGAGCCTTCAGCCGCTTGATGGAGTGAGCCACTTTCCTCAGAGTACCAAAGACACCTCTTGCATCATTGTGCTGACCGATCTGAATTATAAACTTGTCAAGAATATCTTCTGTTTCATAAACTGCTTCTCTTACCTGCCTCACCCAGTTCTTGATGCTTTCGCTGCTGTCTTCCCTTGCATCAGCATCCTTCGAGAAACACCGCATGCTCTCCAGTTCATCTCTGATCCAGCGGGCATCCCCGCGAACCCCCTTGAGCAGTTTCACCTCTTGAACAAGCAGAGGCCCCAAATATTCAAGCAAGAAGCTCACAGCGCTCTCTGCCATTTCTTCTCTGCTCTCCTTATGAATCTGTTCCTCTTTGACTTCTGAAAGCGTTGTACTGCTTTGTGCTTGCACTCACACGCCCTGCTTTTATTTAACTTCACAGCTGGGTTTGATTGATTGCAAGACGCGTTTTTGGAATTGACCAATTCGGCCTAGTTTTCCGAATTGTCCAAACCATTCCACGTAAAACGATAGTGGGCCCATCCAACGACCATTATAGTCTTCATTGCAGCTAATAACTCTTGAGGGACAATGAAATTGCAGAACATGCAAACAGTATAAATAATTAAAAGATTCGACCATTCATCTGTATTCATCAGCAATTCAAATGATATAATTGCTGTGATGTGTACGAATTTATCATCCAAAACTGTAAAAGGCCATGAATTTATTTTAGTATTGAAGAATTACACGTCAATCTGATTAACTGAAAAGATTTAAAAAGCTTAAATGACATTAAAAAGGGATAAAAATGTAATTATATGTATTAAAAAATAAAAATAATTATATTCAAATTTAAAAAAAAATTAATTGGCTTAAAATATACATTCTATTCAAAGATCTTTTGAAATTGTTTTCATCCATTATTCGAAAGATAGTTTCTAATATTATCATGTGAACAAGTCAAGCCCAGTTGCCCACGTAGTCAAAAAGCTGGTGAAAGGCTCTTGCTTCTTAATGATTTTTCACGCCCAATTGCCCATGCAGTCAAAAAGTTAGTGAAAGGCTCTTGCTCCTTAATGATTGAAAATTAGACCTTAGGACCATTTGTTGAGATTTTTTTTAAATTTATAATAAGTATAATATAGTTTAATAGATCGACAACAAAAATAAAATAGTTAAAGTGATAAGAGACGTTTGTAGAAACACAACATGTCTAGAGGGTTTGATTCTTGCCATACGTATTTTTACAATTTTTATTTGCAAATCAACTTGAAAGGGTGCAATGTAGCCAGATTCATTAGACGCGATTAATGGATGTTGAGATTGGAATCGGAAGATTTAAACCACTACTCTCCTACGAAGACATTCTTTGCCCACTAGATATCCTATAGTGTATAATTCAAGATATCTTGTTGCTCTTGTCTTAATTCAGACAATTATTATCTTACTTATTGATTTACGAAATTGCCATATTATTTTGAAATTCTCTCAATTCTGTTGGAAATATGTGAAAATAAGCCAAGTCTATGTTTTGATGATTAACAAATCAATTTGAGTAAGTTTTGGTTACTAACATGTTTGTGGAAATGATTAAAGGTTATAAATTTGATGAATATGAAGCATGACAAGTCAAGTCGATTTCCAAGTCGACTCAAGAGTCGATCCCCAAGTCGACTCCAGCATCGACTTCGAAACGACATTTCCTTCCAGAGTTGAAATCAAGACTGAGAGGTGCCGAAGTCGCATCTCAAGTAGACTCCACTTGCGACTTGAGGTGAAGTCGCAGACCAAGTCGACTCCGGTAGCGACTTGGAGGCGTCATTTCTGTCCAGAGTTGAAAACGAGTCGCAGACGAAGTCGACTATGCGACTTGGGTGAAGTCGCAGATCAAGTCGACTCCAGTATCGACTTCAGTTGGACAGGGCAGAAACTTAAGAAGCCAAATCGGTGATTAGATCGATTTCAAGGAAGAACTCGAATCAAGTTGAAGATCAAGTCGACCTCGATGTTCTACTTGGAACATGTGAAGACTAATCCAAGTCCAAAGAAAGCAAGATGCATGAATTCAACTATTCTAATAAAAAAGATTGGACTTGTTCATGAATACAAAAGATTCAAGACTCAAGGACTCAAGGTTTGCAAATCATGCAGCTAAAGGACATCAAGCTAGAATGATAACACAATGGTCTAAAGAGATATAAATCAAGGAAGAACAACCAAACATGAAGAAACTCAAGCTAGCAAAGCATTCCAAGGATTTCAAGTTCATCAAGCAAGCTGTCGAGGTGAAGTCGCACCCCAAGTCGACTCCACATGCGACTTGGGTCAAGTCGAGGACCAAGTCGACCCAGACTGGAATTTGAAGAAGTTGCGAACAGGCGAAGTCGCACCCGAAGTCGACTCCATCTGCGACTTGGGCGAAGTCGCACCCGAAATCGACTCCACCTGCGACTTGGGTTGCAACGGTAGGAAAAAATTCGAACGTTGGCGCATTAAATGCGCGCCACCTACCTCCAAACGTTCGGATTCCCTCCACAATTATAAAAGACATTCAATATGAACGAGGAGGAGAGCTGAGAATCATTAAGTGTGCATAACTCTCATCTTCAAGAGCTTCAAGTGATCAAGCCAACATTTAGAAGAAGAACTTTGCTTCCAAACTGTCAAGAGCTGCTTGCTGAATCTCTAAGCCTACACTACAAGTTCTTCTCTGCGCCAAATCTGCGTCTACACAACAGTAATGTGTAGAAACTTTCTTTTGTTATTTCTTGTTGTATTGAACTTGATTTAGTTTGGGTAACTAAGATCAAGTATAAGCAAAGTAGTGTGTGATTGGAGTGGAACTCGCCAACTACTTGTGCTGTGGTTGTATATGCCCCCTAGAGCTAGAATCTAGAAGAGAGCGAGGCTCTGGTTGTATATGCCCCCAAGAGCTAGAATCTAGAAGAGAGTGGAGACTCTAGTTGTATTCGCGGAATACATAGTGGAACCCAAGTCACAAGAGGTATGAGCTTGGAAGAGTGGAGCAGAGAGGCTGCCCGAACCACTATAAAATCCTGTGTGTTGATGTTTATTTTTGCTCTCTACACTATATTGCTTTCCATTCTGTTTCTTCATAAAGGGGACTAGATTAATCCGGGGTAAAGTTTTTGTTTTAGTTGTAAATTTTTAAATACTCAATTCACCCCTCCCCTCTTGGGTAATTGTCATTAACTCGGGACCAACAAATTCAACTCAAAATTTTATTTTCAAGTGTTTGTATGCCTAAAAAAGATGTTGCTTCTTATTCTAGTTCAAGTTTTACTTTTTGTATTCATGGGGCAATAGCAAAATTATCCTAAGCAGCAAATAGGGTAGTAAAATTGCCTTAAGAAAAGTAATGCCATAACACGCTTGAAGTGAAACTTGATTTTAATTTCACTTTTTCACTTTTCTTAATTCTCTCCTTTTTATATTTTTCCCCAACAAACTTAAAACAATTTTTAAGTCTTGTCTCCTTTCTATTATTTACAAATGCCCCCAGTCATTCATTATATCCACAAAGCCCAACGTCCCAAGATTGGACTATTATATTGTTATCAATTCCAAGAGATGAAAATAACAATTTCATCTTTTTTTAATCCTGTGTATGTCCTCACTATGCTAAGACCTGAAGAAAAAGAAGATGAAATGTTGCAAGATCAACGTTGACAAGTAAAGTGAGAAATAAACAACTATATTTGCAAAGGGCATATCATTGAAGTGCTATCTGACTCACTATTCGAAGTGTATGAGAATGCAAATACGGCCAAAGAAATTTGGGATTTGCTTCTACACAAATACAGTATTGATGTTGGAAGCATCAAATGGTTTCTAGTAAGCAATTTCCTTAATTATACTATGACTGACGATAAATTAATCATTGATCAAGCTAATGAGATTGAACATATCATCAATCTAATTAGGTCACAGGGTAGTAAGATAGATGAATCTATTTTTGTTGGTGCATTATTGAGAAATTACTACTTAGAACAAACATCGCAAAAGTCTAAAACAAATGAAAGGATATATGAGTTTAGATGATCTTGCTCTCTATTTACACACTGAAAAAAATCAAGAAAAAATGAAAAGAAAGAAGAGCAAGTTCTTGCTAAGGCTAATGTGGTTGAAGTTCCAAATTAGGTGACAAATGTCAGCAATCAACCTTCTAAGAAATTTAAATTAAATACCAAAAAGATCATTACTAATAAAAAATGGACTCTGCTTTTATTACAAGAAAATGGGGCATTTCAAAAGTGAGTATAGACTTCTCAAAAGGAAAAATAAAAAATCAGTCTGAATCATATCAGAGAAAATATCTAGAGGTCCATTTAACTAAGAAACATTTTATTGTCATGATTTATGAAATTTATATAATAAGTGATGACAAAGTTGGTGGCTTGACTCTGGAGCCACTAGATATGTTTGTAAAGACGGAAGTCTATTTAAAACCTATGAAACTAATAAAAAAATTATTCATGGGTAATTCTTCTGCTGCTAAGGTAGAAAGGTCAGGAACTGTGATCCTGAAACTAACTTCAGAAAAATCATGTACTCTTACGAACGTACTTCATATACTAAAAATACATAATAATCTTGTCTCAGTTAGTCTTTTTAGTAAGTATAGTTTCAAATTGGTATTTGAGTTGGATCAAATTTTTGTAACTAAGAGAGGTGTATTCATGTAGTACCTGTAATTTTTAGATTTATAACCCATAAGTACGTGACATATATAAATGAAAATTTTAGGCCATGAAATTAATAAAATTAGAATTTTATTAATGGCCTAAAATTATAAAATAAGAAAAGGGATAATTAATAAATAAGTAATGATGAGTTTAAATGCTATTATTGAATGAAAAAAATGGAAAAGTATGTTAATTAATTTTGGTTAAATGGTCCTATTTAAATAATTTAATTGGTTTAAATTATTTAAATTAATGAATGACCATGATTTAGTGATTTTAAACATGTATTATGAGTTCAAATCATAAGATTTAAAATAACATGATTCACAACATATAGTTAATATGAATATTTACAAAAAAAAAGTAAAAAAAAATAAATTTATAGAAGGGTAGCCACATGTGCATACATGCGGATTACCAAAAGAAAGGGGCAATGAAAGGGGTTTCAACCCCTTTCCATCACGCGCACAAAGAGGGAGGGGGAGAAAACGAGAGAGAGAGAGAGAGAGAGAGGAAGGAGGAGAAGGGAGAAGGAAGAGGAAGAGGAGCCCGTTGTCCACCGCCCACGTCGCCGCTGTCGTCACCGATCATCCCATCACCGGCCGGAGGTAAGGAAGATGGATTTTTTTTATTTTTTAAATAAATTCATAGCGAATCATGTTCAAACATAGGGCTTTTGTTAGATTTATATAGATTTAAATGTATGGAAATAGAATCATGGAAAAGAGAGGAGATTTGGATCCACGGTGGAAGGAGAATGATGGGGTTTTGAAATTTCTTCCTAAAATGGGTAGGAATCATAGGGATTTTCACGGATTCGTGTAGATCTTCATTTTGGGAGCCGAATAATGTAAATGAAACGTGAAAATTGAATCCTATGCATGAATCCGAAATTTCGAGAATTGAAAAAATTTAATATTTTTGCCCCAAGTTGCTATATAATGTATTTAAATGATGTTGGGATGTATTATTTGTAAAATTACATGTATAATCTTGGGTAGGAAAGGAAATTCAAAATTTCCATCATACCTTGAATATGGGGAAGCCCTAAAATCGTGGCTTAGGCATAGGACTTTTATACTATTTATATATGGGGTGATTTATAAATAATTTTAAACCCGTTCGAATGTGGAAATGAGTGGAAAAAAATAGGAGCAAGTGGATATATATGTTACGAGTATGTGTTGATGCTTGTAAACATTAAGTTTAGTAATTTAATAATAATGAACATGAATTTAGATCAAAATGTGCAAATCTTGAAGCTAAAATCTAGATATATATGATAAATGGAATTGAGTAGTTAGGAAATTTGTATGGTGATATGAGATTTCTTTTAACTAAATGTGTACGGGGTGAATTTTATATCGCTTTTGTGTCAAATAAATATACAACAAAAATGAATGAATAAGTGACAATTGTATGACATGTATATGAATGGTTTGAGGGATAACAATATTAAACTTATTATATAAAAATCATGTGAAAATGAATGGGAGTAAAATCCCTTAATTTTAAAGCTTAAAACCCTCTCATCTAACTGGACAAAGTTGGGCAGTGTATCCGTGATGAATTTGGGTTTAAAGATAGCTCGTAAATGATTAATTTTAATTTTAGAAGCATGATATAAAATTTATTTATGATAAATGGGGGGTTTAAGATAAATTGTAATTATTAAAAATATATATGTATATAAGAATTTCAGGTAAGCCTAAATGAAGGTTAAATTTAGGTAGGAGCATATATGATGAATTCGGCCATAGTAAATGGGTTATAATTATTTTTTTAAAAAATATATAATACATATGAATGATGATGGAATGATAAATTAAAAGTTAGATAAATAGAAGTAAAGGGAAGTTGGGGAAAACCCAACTATTAAATCGAGATTATGAGCTTGGATATTATTTTTTAGGCATTTAATTATTGTATTGATATAATGATGATTAGTTTAATGATTAGATGGTGGTGTATTATATATTAAGCTACGAGTGTTGAAATTTAAGTGAAATAAACTAGTTAATAGTTATTTGGCTATGAAAACAAATTTATTAGAATAACTCATATGCTTTATGTAGAAAGAAAATAAAATTGAAATGAAGCGAAATAAATGATGTATTTTAAGCAAATGAGAGAGTTAAATAAGAGTAAACTGGAATGAATTATGAAATTGAGGAGCATGTTGGGTAATTTAAAATATCAAGTTACTTAAGTTATTTTTCAATGGGTAATTAAGATTTGATAGTTATATTTTGAAGGGAAGTGGAAAAAAAGCTAGAAAGGCTATCTTAAGTTCAAATGGCCTTACAATATGAAAATGTCATTTATATATCGAGTGAAATGTCTATTATTACATATGTCTTAATTTATAAATTAAATGCAAATTTTATGCATATATGAGTTATCTAAGTGTATTTTTGAATACAAAAGGATGAAGAGGCTTTAATAGCTTATATAATACATAAAATTTCAGATATGATACGGTTTAAAATTTATAAATTCTAAGTATGAAAGATCTATAAGATTAAGATTAACTTAATTTTTATAATATCACGGTGTTGAATTTCATAGATTAAGATTAACTTAATTTTTATAATGTCATTATGTCGAATTTCATGTATTGATGTCTTAAATGAGGATAAGGTGTTTGCACAAGTGGAGGATGATTCTTTGATGTTTGTAAGTCATATTGAAATGACTAAACTAAAATTTTAAATAAAATGGAAGGAAATAAGATATATTTTTTGGTAAAATAAGGTTATTAGTTAATATGTCAAATGATCTTAGTTGTTATTAAATAGTTAAATTGAATTAAATGATTGAGATTTTAAAGAAATAAATGTAAGTAATAAGGAACTCAATGATTGTATCAATGTGGGTAACCCTATCATGTATAAATGAGATTTAAGTTGCAGTAGATGAATTTACTGTTTGAAAGTATAAGTTTTTATGGAGACAAAATGAAAATGGAATATACTCATTTTTTAAAGTTATATAAATAGTGGTAGAAGCTATACTGAGCTTATATGTTCATTATGTGTTATGTATAAAGTTAAAACTTGAATTACAATTATTAGTTAAGTATTAAATACAAAGCTAATACAATTTGTAAGCTTATTCAAATGTACGTTAAACGTGGGATGGTATAAAGGTTTAAATAGCTTGGAAAGTAAGAAATTTCAGATTCAGTTCAAGTTCGGGTGTAAAGGGTATTTCAAAGGTAGTTAACTTGTAAGGTTATAGTTCATCCAATTTGAAAGTGTAGTTAAGTTAAAAAGGAGTTAGGAACTTTGGATAAGGAGATTTCAAGTTCGTAAATACTTGAACTCCATGTTCGAAGGTCTCGAAAAAAGTAAGTAGTTAGATGCATAATTAATCATGGAATAAGTATGTATGATGGGTGAAATAAATGCTTAGATGTATTCTTTGTTGGCTATAATAGGAAGGGGTAAAGGAAAGATAAAGGAAAGTATAAAGGAAAAATGGAGAAATGCTAAAGGGAAGAGGTAAGAAAGCTCTTCAAGATTCTTTTTGTTCAAAATAATTTTATAGTTAAAAAAAATATGTTCTTGTCTTTTCATTTCAAGTGAGTTTGTTTTATTTAAATGTTTCTTGAAATTGACATGCATTTAAAACTTTCTTAGTGATGGACATTACCCTGCGCATAGGTTTGACAAAAAGAATGTGTACTTGAAATATTTTTACAACTTGATTTTCATGTGTAAACCCTATTATCATGTTCAGTTGGCAAAACTCAATTCATATCATAAATGCATAAAACGCACTTGTGAATGGAACTCATGCATGAGGCTTTGTCAATGTTGTAATTGGATAGGTAGTCTATCCTTGACATTGCCTGGTCGATGCGTCTAACGTATGGGCGGGTGATCACTTGCTAAGCGTCGTCTGTCAAACAAGAAATAAGTCATGAAATGATGCATGTGTGTGCATTCATCTCATTATCACACATGCATAATGAGATTTTAAGAGTTTTATGATTTCAATTAATGCCACGGAATTTGAAAATTATTTATTTCTAAATGCTTGCTTACTGAGTATTTTATATTCATTGTTTTCAACTAATCAGTGAGTGAAGATGATGCAGATTTGACAGAAGAGTCTTCACTGCTAGTTGAGCAGTGAAGGTATGATTTTTAATATTTTTGATGAATTTGGATTCATGGGATTGTAATTATTATAATTGCGAGTATGTATTATATTTAAATATTTTATGTTGTTGTTAAACGTAGTAGTTAGTTTCTCATGTAAAATATGATTGTCCAAGGAATGTATTAGTTTAAATTGAAGTACATGTGATTAAATTAGTAGAAAATGTTGAAATTGTATTAACTATCAGGTTCTGTATTGCCCAAACATCCTAAGTATAGACGGTATGCTACCAAATTTTATTAATAAAATGGAACCAATGTTAGTTCTAAATAGAAAAAAATCAGACTGATTTCTCGACAAATTAGGAATAGCTTCTGCTCGTATAAGCAATGAAATTTTCGGTTTCATTCATAAGTTTCACCACCTAAAAAGATCCATGGAATAAAGTACCATGACGCGGTGTGGCGCGCCCGTGGGTCGGGGCGCTAAAATTTATGGACAAAGGTTATATTGTAAATGACATGTTTCGCCTAAACGTCAATAATAGATCGTCTTTGGCTTATATGGTTAACTATTTTTCTGTATGACATGGTAGATTAGGTCATGTTAATTTTCATAGTATGGACACTATGATGAAATTATGTTTAATTCCTAGATCACCTAATGAATTTTCAAATAAATGCAAAATTTGTGTTCAAACTAAATCACTAAAAAACTATTTCAAAAGGTTGAAAGGAATTTTGAATTGTTAGGTTTAATTCATTCAGATATTTGTGACATAAAAAACACATTAACAAGAGGTGGAAAGAAGTACTTCATAACTTTCACAGATGATTCTAGTAAATATACTTATGTTTATTTATTAAGAACTAAAGATGAAGCCCCAGATAAATCTAAATTTTACATAGCTGAAGTTGAAAATCAACTTGGAAAAATAATTAAATCCCTAGAAGCAGATAGGGGATGTGAATATTTATCAAGTGATTTTAGCGATTTTTGTGAAAATGTAGGAATTATTCACAAATAACAACCCTATATACACCTGAACAAAATAGAACTACAAAAAGAAAAAAATAAAATTTTAGTTGAAATAGTAAATTCAATGTAATTAATGCAAATCTAAGTAAAGGTTAGTAGGGTGAAACTTTATTAATAGCTTGTCATATTGTTAACAGAATTCCCCACAAGAAAATCGAAGTTACTCATTATGAATTATGGAAAAACAAAACACCTAATCTGAAATACTTAAGAGTATGGGTTGTAGAGTTTAGTAAGATTACCTGATCCTAAACGACCAAAATTAGGATAAAGATGAGTAGAAGGCATATTTATAGGTTATGCAATGAATAGTAAAGCATATAAGTTTGTGATGGTAGAGCCTAGTAGTCCAATTTAACAAGATATCATTATTGAATCCTGAGATGTTGACTTTTATGCAAATATTTATAAGTCAATACCTAGACTGAATCAAACTGATGAAACTTATTCTCAACTATTGAATTAATCTATAGTTGATAATTCTATACCTATGGAAAAATCATATATTATGATAATTTGAGAAAAAGTAAATGAGCTAAAAAGAATGGTTATAATTGTTTTGGGCTTGATTTTTAGTTGTATCTTATAGAAGAATTTAAAGATAAAATAAATGAAGAACACATGATTGTGTTTCATACTGAAGGGGATCTATCTACTTATAAAGAGATCTGAAATCTCGAGATGCACTATACTGGAAAAAATCCATCCAAGATGAAATGGATTCTATAATGGAAAATGGTATGTGGACATTAGTTGATTTACCACCTGGGTCTAAACTATAGGCCGCAAATGGATATTTAAGAAAAAATTAAAAGTTGAAGGATCTACTAATAAATTTGAAGCTAGATTAGTAGCTAAGGGATGTAGACAAAAGGAAGGTATTGATTTCTTTGATATCTTTGCTCCAGTAGCTAGAATTTCAACTATTAGGTTATTAATGTCTTTAATATCAATTTATCATCTTGAAATTCATCAAATTGATGTAAAAAATACTTTTATAAATGGAGATTTAGATGAGAAAATTTATATAGAACAACCGGAAGGTTTTGTATTACCTAGATATGAAAAGAAAGTCTGTAAATTAATTAAATCTTTATAAGGTTTGAAATAGACACCTAAGCAATGACATGAAAGATTTGATCAAGTTGTGTCAGTAAATGGTTTTAAATTAAACCAGTCAGATAAACGTGTTTATAGTAAATTTGTTGGCAATAGAGGTGGTATTATTTGCATATATATTGATGATATGCTTATATTTGGTACTGACCTTGAGATTATTATAAAACTAAAAGTTTTCTGTTAGTTAACTTTGATATGAAAGATATGAGCAGAGCCGATGTCATCCTTTGCATCAAAATTATAAGAGATGATAATGTATTCTCTTTCTTAATCTCACTACATTGAAAAAATACTCAAGCAATTTAATCATTTTAATGTCTATTGGTCTCAACTCCTTTCAATCCTAATGTCAAGTTGTGTAAAAACAATGGTAGATCTATAGATCATCTTGAGTATTCTAAAATAATATGAAATTTAATGTATGCTATTTATTTATACTAGACCATATATTGCTTTCGTTGAAGGTGTATTAAGCAGGTTCATTAGTAACCTAGAATATATGCATTGGAATGTGATTTATAGGATTTTGAAATATCTACGAAAAACCATTGACTATGGATTGCATTTCAATGGAAAACCCACTTATTAGAAGGGTATAGTGATACAAGTTGAATTTCTGATATTAAGGAATCTATATCTACTAGTGGCTGGATTTTTACTATTGGAGGAGCTGCTATTTTATAGGCTTCTAAAAAACAAACTTGCATTACACATTCAATCGTGGAGTTCGAGTTGCTTGCTTTAACTACCGTAGGGAAAGAGGTAGAGTGTCTTAGAAATTTGTTACTTGAAATTCCTATTTGGACTAAGCCAATGCCTCCTATTTATTTACATTGTGATAGCAAAACAACCTTGTCTAGAGCATACGATAAGACTTATAATGTTAAGTCAAGACATATTGCATTGAGACAAAATCATGTAAGACAGTTGCTCCAAGATGGAGTGGTTAATATTGATTTTGTAAAATCAACTGAAAACTTGGCAGACCCACTTATAAGAGGCATTAATAGGGAAGTGATCTGGAAAATATCGAGAGGGATGTGACTGAAATCCACATCTAGAAGTTGCAATAACTAAAACTCAACTCTATTCTTGTAGCTCAAGTCTAAGAGTTCAATGAGCAAAGTAAGTTATTTTTACAACTTGTAAGCACTAGTTATATCTATAATTTAGCTTCTCTCAAGCAGTACTTGAATCTTGTAACATATTTATGAGGTTGAGTGTTTTATACTCTTAATGAATCTAAAACTGTTGTGTTGGAGTATCTAGTTACAAGGTACTTTAAATAGATCCATCTATATGAGTTTTCGAAGTGATGACCCTTCTATTTGCGGAGTGCGTGGATTCACTATAAGGTGCTCATAAAACTGGGATACTGATACATGACCATAATATGTCACCTTTTAGAACACTTGATATATTTTGAAATCTTATATGTGATATATGTCCGATTTATCAAAACGGGTCGACAGTTATATGAAACCCAAACAATATACGCGTCATTTCAAGTTGTAAATCCTAGATTCTTTTGTAATTACTTTTATGAAAAATGAAAATTCATTAATTATATTTATGGATATGTGTATTGAAGGTTAAAATAGTGCAATTAATAAATAAACCCATGTGAATAGTGCACATAAATAGTAACCAGGAATTAAGACACGTGATTAAGAGTTAATCACTTGGATTAACTTAATCATAAAAGGACAAAAAGGACATTTAATCACTACAGGATGAAATAGCAATTCTTTTTGATATTTTAATACAAATTTGGATTTTAGTGGAAAAATAAAGAAAAATTCATAATTTGCAATTCGGGCGTCGGATTTCGATAAATGTTTTTATGGATAGCTAAAAATTCATGATGAACATGATGAATGGGTTAAGATGTGATGAAAATCAGAAATCAAGGATCAAGATGAAACGTCAAGTAAAGATAAAAAAGTAACTTATTTTTTTCATTAAATAACATTTGATTTTTTATTAAAATAAATAATTAAAAAATAAAAAAATTAAATAAAAAATCAGCTGCAGCAGGGGCGTGGCAGGGGGTGGTTGGAAAATTAACCAAAATCAATGGTCTATGATCATCATCATCATAAACCAACGGCTAGGATTTAATTTGCTTAAAATAAATAAATTTTAATAAATAAAAATCTAGAAAAATAGGGCTGCCATAGGGGGGCTAGAGCAAGCCTAGGGTGGACTGCACAAAGCTCCATGCACTTTTTGAAATTATAAAAAAATACATTTGCAATTTCACACCTTGAGCAGGGGGAAATTCAGTTTTATGGAAAATTTAACCCTATAAATAGGGCCAAGGGGGACGTCCAAATGCATCATTCTCCTAGCTCCAACTTGAGCAAATCTCAGCTCCCAAAACCCTCCCACACGTCCAAGGAAAGAGAGGAGAAAATTAGAGAGAGAAAGTGTGAGAAAAAGAGGGATATCTCCATTTCGGGTAAGTGATTTCTATCCAAATTTCTTTTGGATGTTAAGTAAGGTAAAACCATGCTTAGATAATGCCTAAACATGAGAAAATAAATATATTCATAATGCTTAATCGGAATTATGCTAAAACATCAAAAATTTGGAGCAAAGATAGAGCATTCGGGAGGATAACATATGATATGTGTAAATAATGCTCTAGGATGATTTGGGATGAATGAATATGATGTTGGAATGATGATATATTAATTTCATGATTTTTGGAATTAAGATTATGCTTAAGTTAATTTATGTTGATTTTTAGTATATGGAGAAAATGATTTATTTAGCCAAGTTAATGATGATAAATTCAAAATATATGAATTTTTCCATGATATACTAAGCATAAGCTATGTCATGGTATTTTTTATTTTTGGAACCTATGAACAGTAACCCACGTTGCTGTGAACAGTGATTTGCTACAGTAATTATGAAAAGTAAACAGTGTGATTTTGGAAAAAAATTGAGATTAATATTTAAATATAAGGATGGAATTTTTGAAGAACCTATGGATAAAAATATCTGTATAAGAAAATAATGCCCAAATATTATAAAGCATGCATGGGAAGCAGCTTGAATAGAAGAAATGAAATATCCTTTTTTCTTGAATAGAAAAAGGAAAAGAAAAAGTCGAAGACACCCACTGAGAAGGTAAGCAAGTTATATATTTTACAATTTATTTTCAAAATGCTTGAAATTGTTTGCAAATTGCTTTATGAAATTTTTTTAAGATTGGCCATACCTATAACTGCTTTACATGAACTGAAATGTGTTTATTTAATTCTTTATTAAATGTTTTTATTAAATTGTTTATGATTTACAAATATCATGCCGGCATGTGTATGTAAATGAGCATGTGCACGAGGAATAGGTCATAGTTGAGGTAGTAAGCAGACCAGATGTCTTCTTTACTATCGCCAAGTCGCTTATACAGGCCCAGGCCGGCGGCGACCTCCCTGAGATTGGAGCATATATGAGATGGACGCCTAGCTAGCGTCGCATCTAAAGGAATGTCATGGATGCTATGAATGCATTGCATTTGCATTTTATGAAATGCATGAAAATGATTAAAAAAATTATGTATGGCTTGCCTACTGAGTATTATTACTCACCCATGCTTTTCAATAACAGACAGAAAATAACGATGAAGGCAGCATGCAAAATATTATATAGTTTTTGATATATATATTGTATATGTAAATGTTATGTAAAGACAATGATGAAATTTTGAAATGGAAAAGTATATCTTTTCGATGATGATGTTTTATGAACAGGTTATGATTATAACTGTGATATGTGAAATGTATTTCCAATTGAATGAATGATGATAATTTTTCATGTATTGATGCTATATATATATAAATCCTATCGTGTGATCAGGGCAACAATCCTGAGTCACGTTTACCAATCAAAAACGGTCTTGGAGTAAGGCTTTTAGGCACCTTGGTTCGGGGCACCACAAGTTCAAAGTCTTTTCTACTGTACACCTTAGTAAATTTTGATATATTTTCACTAAGTAAAGGTTCAAGTCTACCCGACACCTTTATTTATGTATGAGATTTACTTGGTTGAATGAAGTTGACTTAAATTTTGAAAATGGAGGGGGAATGTTGGGATTTTTCAAATTTATAATAAGTATAATATAGTTTAATAGATTAACAATAAAAATAAAATAGCTAAAGTGGTAAGAGACATTGGCAGAAACACAACGCATCTTAGGTTTGATTCTTACCATCCTTATTTTTACAATTTTTATTTGCAAATCAAATTGATTAGATGTGATGAATGGATGCTTTGCTTGGCTTCAAGATATGCAATGTATAATATGAGATGCAATGAAGGGATGTTTAAAAATCTATAATTGGATATTGGAATCAGAAGATTAAAACCATTACTCTCTTACCAAGACATTCCTTGTCCACCTAGACATCTTATAGTGTCTAATTCAAGGCATCTTATTGCTCTTATCTTAATTTAGACAATCGTTGTCCTACTTATTGATTTGCGAAATTGTCATATTATTTTGAAATTCTCTCAATTCAACCCATAATTTTATTTTCAAGTGTTCATGTGCCTAGAAAATGTGTTACTTCCGATTCTAGTTAAGATTTCACTTTTTGTATCTTGAGGGGCAACTGCAAAATTTTCCTAAACAGCAAATAAGGTAGCAAAATTGCCTTAAGGAAAGTGATGTCGTAACACGCCTGAAGTGAAACTTGATTTGAATTTCACTTTCCCACTTTCCTTAATTCTCTCTTTTTTATATTTTACCCCAACACCATCGCAAAAATATCAAACAATCGCCAGGATTGTATCAGTCAACCTTACTGGTTTGAGTATTCACAACTCGTAGATACCGACGATGGGGCATGTTTGGTAATGCATAGGGGTGGATTTTCTACAGAAAATCATGATTTTTTCTTATATTTTATTTCATAAATAACTTAACTATTCAACTATTTTATTTTTTTCATATTTACTTCTTTACTTTAATTATTTTTTCTTTCAGCTATCTTATTTATTACAACTTTACCAGTATCATTTCATATCCATCGCATGATTTTCAAAATATTTTTCATTTTCACTCTTCACTCTATAGCAAAATGCCACCGAAATCTATACACCCAAATAATACCATGGATTCATTTTTCATATGATGGGGTGGAAGTTGCAGTTGAAAAATATTTAGCCTTTGGGAAGAAGCGGGGAAAGTTGTTACCTTTGTACTTTTCAAAAAATAATTTAGCATTTTAACTATCTAATTATCTTACTTTTCATTTTTTATTTTATATTTCAATCATTTTCTTACCAAATCGCCCTATTTTTTCATTTTACACATATAATAACAGATAACTCTCACAGTTTTTCAAAAATGTTCTTTTCTTTTATTTTTCATATCTCTCTCCTTACATTATCAAATGGTGCTTTCGTTTTCACAATATTTCATAATTTTATTTGGTCAATTTTCATTTTTTCCACTTTAACATGACTTTATTTCTTATTATTTGCAAGAAAATAGAAATTTGAACTCATATACTTCTTTAAATACTTACTTTTATTTTTTGAAAATTTTCATAATTTTTTCCATATTTTTATAGCATCACACTTTTAAATAATTTTATTTCTTATATTTTTATGAAAAATCATAAGTTCAAACTGATTTAAGCTTTTAAATATTGATTTTAATTTTCTCAGTATTTTTCAAAATTTTCTGCATTTTTTGAGTTTTTTCTATTTTTTATTATTTTCTTCGTGCGGCCGGCCAGCTAGTCACCAGCGTTGGCAGCTGGCCACCGGTAGCTACTGCTAGTGGGCCAGACTGATGGGCTAAGTTGGTGGGACATGCTGTGGGCTAAGCTTCGTTTCAGTAATTTGGGCTTAGTTTTTATGTGCTTATGACTACCAGTCTTAGCTTATGGGCTTGTTGGTTCACCAGGCCTATCTAGATGGGCTTAGCCCAGTAGTCCATAAGCTTAAGTTATTTACTTATTTGTTTATTTTTAATGGCCTGTATTTTTCGACTAAAATAGTTTAGATCTCTCAATATTTTTATCTGTTTGATCTGACATATACTTATAAAATTTTGTTTTATAATTTGGACGGTTCATTTCTCAAAATAATGTCCCTATCATCAGATTTAACATAATGCGTTTAATAAAGAGTTAAAATTAAATATCACTTCAAATAACTAACGAAATTAATTTTTTAAAAATTAATCCATCATATACACTGTAAAATATCTCGAAGAATGTTTGTAATGGTTTAGATTAGTATTTTTATATCTATACTTTTCTGTAATTTTTTTGTGTTGTATTCTTAAAATACATATTCACCATTCCACATTATGTGTAAAAATTGCTATATCTTAAAATTTTTAACTCTAATTAAGCTGAAATTTTGCAGTCAAACTAAATAAATAATTTTCTTAGTATTGTACGATCACAATTCTTTCGTCATACCCAGAAATATGTTTATTTGATCGTATTACATTTTCTATCATTTATTTGCTATTATTTTTTGGAATAAGTAAAATTGTGATACCAATAATTTTAATAACATTCCTGTTACTAGTTAACCATGATAGAAATATCATGAATGACTTAGATCTAAGAAATAAGTTGCACATATTGTAAAATTAATGAGATTGACCGAAAAATTAATCTATGCGATATAACCTCAAAAGCTTTTCTTCACCTTCTTCCTTCATCTTTGTGTGTCTCCCAAACGTTTCCCTTGATTTCAATGATGAGAAATTTATCTTGATTTCCCCTTCTTATACTAAGGACGTTGTTAAACGACCAGGATTAAATGTCATAAATCCCACCGTTTTTTTAAAAATAGATTTGCGTGGTCCATAAATCTCACCGTTTCTTAAAACAAAATATGCATGACAATTACATGTATCTAGTTCATATGCTAAATTTTTCAATTTTAGATACGTACATATATTTTTATGAATTTTAGAAATTAACGTTTTGAAAGGTATTTAAGCCATTTTTACCTTCTAATACTATTACTTGTTAAAATTATAAATACTTATATATCTAAAAATTGTAAAAATTTAGCGGGTAAATTAAATACACTTAAACTAGAATTTTCTTTAGGAAATGAAGAAGAGATTCCTATATCCCAGGTTAACGGAGAAGTTAAAATACCCTTATCCAAGATTAATGTTAATTGATTTTGACAAAATCTCTCCATTTTGTAATATTTTTTTAAGAAGTGGGATGGCTTTGCAGTTTTCACTCACTGTTGTTACAAAATAGTACCTTAAGTGACTTAAGATGGGTTAGTACTTCTGGTCGTTGAACCCAAAGCCTCTAAGTCCGTTGCTTGAGCCAATCTTAACGTATACCAAAAATCATTTTAACGTGATCCTTTTTGCTCATGGACCGCATCAGCATGCATATACTAATTGCCGGCTGATCATTTGCAGCCCAAAAACATATTTTTTTCATTTTTTTATGGGCAAGTAAATCTAGGTGTATTAAATCTATAAACTAAGTTTTACCATTTTTGAATTTTCTTAAGTATTTTTCTGAATTTTTAAACATGGATCTAAAAAATACTTAAAAACATCCAAAATTGGTAAAACTTTGTTTATAGATTTAATACACCTAGATTTACTTGTACATGAAAAAAATGAAAAATATAAAAAAAATATTTTTGGCCTCCGATGCGTCCGGCCACACATGATCAGGGCGCATGCTAATTTCGTTCCCTCTTCTTTCTATTCCCACATCTCATCTAGAGCGTGATTCTATGCATCCGTACTGGAGTGGAGACGACTTCGTCCGCTCCAGCGTGGCAAAAAATCATCTGTTGGATGGCGCGGGTGGAACAGTAGCGGTTGGATTAAATTGGAGGGGACGTTTGCAAAAATGACTTAGATACCCTTATATTTCAAAATAAAAAATAAATATATACACATCTTTAAAAATAGTAAAATTTGATTTCTAGATTAAACATAATTGGATTAATATGTTTATAAAAACTTTTCACCTGAGAAGATCATTTTACTTTTTTAAAAGAGGCATATTGTCTATTAATTCCAAGTTTGAACAAGTCCAAAATTGATTGGTACTAGGTTCGAGAAAACCCAAACCCGGACCTGCTATTAAAAAATCCGCCCTTCCTACACCATCACAGGCAAATTTTTTTAAAAAAAATTCAATTTTTTTTGCTAAATAGCTCTAAAAGATATGAAAATTAAAATTATTTTGAAACAAAAATAATAGAAACCAAATCTTCAGATGACAAAAACTCGAAATTAAATAGACCATTACCGAGTTCCATGATTAAATATTTTTGTAAAATTAAAATTACTTATTTAATTAACACTGAACTAAAACAAAAACAAATCAAACTTTATGTGGAAAGCTAAAATAACTCTATTTAAATTAATTAATACTTGTTGTTCAGTTAGTTCTCTAATTGATATAATTTTATAGAACTCAGCAAACTTAATGGAGACAATAATAAAGAATAGATTAAAGTTTCTAGATGCATATTTAAAAATCTCTTAGATTTACTAACCCATTATGGTTGAGTCATCAAGCTGACATAGTTTCGATAATAATTAAAAAATATAAAGCAATTTTCTTAACTGATGGTTTGAAGGCATAAATGATGTCAAAATGTAAGATCACACGTGAAAGGTCAAGGACATTTACATAAAATTAAGAATTAAAAAATAATACAATTATAAGTTGGAATGATGAAATCACCATATTTTAAGCTTGACTTCATTTTCATTATATATTTTTAACTTTTAAATATAAATATCTTTATTGTTGTTATTGTTGGAAATATGTGGAAAATAAGCTACATCTATGTTTTGATGATTAACAAATCAATTTGAGTAAGTCTTGGCTACTAACATGTTCGTGGAAGTGTTTAAAGGATATACATTTGAAGAAAATAGAGCATGGACTCCAATATCGACTTGAAGACGTCGATTCCTTCCAGAGTTGAAAACGGGGAGCAGAGCTGATGAAGTCGCAAACGAAGTCGACTTCGCGTGCGACTTGGGCGAAGTCGCAGACCAAGTCGACTCCAGTATCGACTTCAACATGAAAAAACCTTCCAGAGTTGAAGTCCAGACCCCGAAGTGCCGAAGTCGCACCCCAAGTCTACTCCACTTCCTACTTGAGGTGAAGTCGCAGACAAAGTCGACTTCGGCATCGACTTCGATCGGGCAGAGGGGATATTTCAGAAGACAAGCTGAGATTAACTATTTTCAAGACAAACTTGTATGAAGATGAAGATCAAGGCAACCTAAATACTCAAACTGAAACATTTGAAGACTAATCCAAGTCCAAGCAAGATGCATAAACTCAACCAAGAACTTGTTCAAGATTACATGATTCAAGACTCATGGATTCAAGGCTTGCAAAACATGAAGCTAATGAAAGCAAGCTAAAGTGAAGACCTAATGATTCAAAGAGAACAAAATCAGGGAAGAACAACAAGGCATAAAGAAATCTAAGCAAAACAAAAGCATCCCAAAAGATTTCAAGTTCGTCAAGCTAACTGACAAGGTGAAGTCGCATACCGAAGTCGACTCCACCTGCGACTTGGGTCAAGTCGATGACCAAGTCGACCCAGCAAGGAACTTGAAGTTGCTACGGACAGGAGAAGTCTCACCCGAAGTCGACTCCGTCTGCGACTTGGGCGAAGTCGCACCCGAAGTCGACTCCACCTGCTACTTGGGTCGCAACGGTCGGAAAATATTCGAACGTTGGCGCATTAAATGCGCGCCACCTACCTTGAAACGTTTGGATTCCCTCCACAATTATAAAAGGCATTCATTGTGGACGAGGGAAGTAGCTGAAAATCATTAAGTGTGCATAACTCCCATCTTCAAGAGCATTAAAAGAGATTAAGCCAATCCAAAGAAGAAGAACTTTGCTTGAAACTGCTAGAGCTCAACTTCTGAATCTTCAAAGCTAATTCTACGAGTTCTTCTCTGTGCCAAACTGCTTCTACACAACTGTAACGTGTAGATTCCTTTGTTATTTCATTTGTTTGTATTAAACTTGATTTAGTTTGAGGAACTAAGATCAAGTATAAGCAAAGTAGTGTGTGATTGGAGTGGAACTCATCACCTACTTGTGCTGATATTTGCTGAAGCCCCCTAGAGCTGGAATCTAGAAGAGAGCAGTGACTCTAATTGTATTTGAGGAATACAATAGTGGAACCCAAGTCACAAGGAGTGTGAGCTTGGAAGAGTGGAGTAGGGAGGTTGCCCGAACCACTATAAAAATCTTGTGTGCTTGATTTATATTTCTGCTCTCTACATTATATTGCTTTCCATTTCATTTCATCAATCAAGGGGATTAAACTTTCAAGGGGTTAAGTTTTTAATTTACCAAAGAATTTTATAAGAACCCAATTCACCCCTCCCCTCTTGGGTTTTGTCATTAACTCGGGACCAACAAGTGGTATCAGAGCAGGTCTTTGAGTTAAACCAAAGAGATCTAATCATATGGCATCCCAATCGACCTCCGTTCCTAAATTTTCCGAGGGCCAATCATTTACTAGTCCACCATTGTTTGATGGGAACAATTTTGGCTATTGGAAGCTTCGTATGAAGCAACTCATTATGGCTACCGATATGAACTCTTGGATTGCGATCCAAGATGGTGTAATCTTGCCAATTGATGAAAGAGCTTCCAAATGAACCGAAGAGGAAGTAAGAACTGTAAAGAGCAATGCTAAGGCTATGAACTCACTATTTTGTTCTCTTACAGCTTATGAATATGATAGAGTATCCTCTTGCCTAACCGCTAAAGAAATATGGGATACTTTAACATCTATATATGAAGGAACTTCTCAAGTCCAAGGGACAAGGAGAAATATTTTGATTGGAGAGTTGGAAAGCTTTAGAATGCTAGATACAGAAAATATTTCTGAAATGTTTGCTAGATTCTCGAAAATTACTAATGCTTTGAAAGGTCTTGGAAAAGCAATTTCTAAATCAGAGCAGGTCATGAAGATTCTAAGGGCGCTACCCGAATCATGGACTCCGAAAATTACTGCAATAGAAGAAGCAAAGGACTTGAACACATTGAAGCTAGAAGACCTTATTAGCTCACTAATGTCACATGAGCTAATCAAGAAAAGAAATGAAGATCACCACAAAGGAAAAAGAGCAATTGCACTAAAAGTCACCCATAACTCGGATGAATCTACCTCATCATTTCACAATGATGATGAAGACATTGCTTTACTCACACGCAAATTTCGAAAGTTTGTGCGAAAAGAAAGAAACTTCAAAGACTTCAAAGAAAAACCACAAAGAGAGAAGAAGAAGAAGCCAACAAAGTGTTATAGATGCGGCGGGATGGGACATATGCAAGCTCAATGTCCTACGCCGGAAGAGAAATCAAAAGATCAATAAGAAAGGAGGGAAAGACATGAAAACAGAAAATACCAAAGGCCAAAGGGAAGAGACATGTACGTCAATGAAGAAACTTCATCAACAAGCAGCTCCTCAACCGACGAATTTGAGGCAGCAAATTGTGCTAGAATATGCTGCATGGCGCGAATCGAACAAGAAGAAAATCTGTTGTGTTTGAACACAACGGAAGTTTTGGAAGAACAAACCATCTCAACAAAGTGCACAAGCAATGAAGAGGTAACTTCCAAATTTTTCCATTCTCAATCTACTTATTCTTCTTTTCAAGAATGTCTCAAATGTGCTGAATTAGAAGAATTACAACATGCATATGATTCATTATATGAGGAAATCAAAAAGCTAGGAAATAAGTTATCATTAAAGAGACAACAATGTAACTCCGTCGTTATTGTAAATGGAAAACTGGCTGAAAGATCATCAAAATTGAAAGATGAAAATGAATTGCTTTTGAAAGAAGTAGAGAAACTGAAAAAGGAGAACGAATCCTTAAATGAATCATTAGCTAAGTTCTCTAATCCAGGAGAAAATGTAAAAATGTTTCTGAACATGACCTCCCAAATAAATAAAAGAGGTCTTGGATACTATACATTTGAGCAAAAAGAAAGTGGCAAATCAAATGTGTCAATACTTAGGAAATATCAAACCAAAACTGCACCTATATACAAGCCAAAAAAGAAAAATGTTATGTGGACTAGAAGGCCAACGTTTGAACCGTTACATACTTGGAGGCCTACTCCTAGATTACCAATGGCTTGCAATTTCTGCAATAAAATGGGTCATAAAGCCTATAAATGTAACTTTAAGAAACTGTATGACCATGGTGCAAAACTAGTTTGGGTTCCAAGAAACACAAGATTTGGGCTTTCTAAGTTAGAGCAACAAAGATTGAATCATATTACTAACCCAAATGGACCCATAAAATGGGTACCAAAGAGATAAGATCTACTTGTTTATTTTTCAGATACGTTTCAAGGCAAAGGCAAACAACGTGTGGTTCATGGATAGCGGTTGTTCAAGGCATATGACCGTAAAAGAAGTTTATTTCATAAACTTAAGCCTTGCAACGATGGAACGGTTGCCTTTGGTAATAATGAGAAAGGTAAAATTAAAGGTAAAGGAAACATATATAGTATTTCAAATGCATGCATGGAAGATGTTTTGTTTGTTGAAGGACTCAAGCACAATCTAATGAGCATTAGTCAATTACGTGACAAAGGATACAAGGTTGTGTTTGAATCATCTATATGTAATGTATTTGATGGAGAACATATCATGTTTAGTGGAAAAAGACATGGAAATGTATATTTGGTTTCACTTGATGAACTAGATGGTCAATGTCTAATAGCCATTGATAATGATCCATGAGTTTGGCATAAAAGGCTTGGGCATATAAACATGGAAAATATAAAGACCCTATGGAAGAAGAGTTTGGTAGAAGGCTTGCCAAAGTTGAAATATGACAAAGACAAAATTTGCAAGGCATGTCAATTATCAAAACAACCTAAAATTCCTTTCTCTACCAAAAAGGAAATCTCCACCACTAGGCCACTTGAATTGCTACACATGGATCTATATGGGCCATCCGACATTCTAACCATTGGTGGAAAGAAATATGTGTTTGTAATAGTTGATGATTTTTCAAGATTCACACGGGTAATTCTCTTAGCTAGCAAAGATGAAGCCTTCTCTATGTTTGCAACTTTTGTCAATTTGGTGCAAAATGAAAAACAAAGTACTATTATGACTACAAGAAGTGATCATGGTGGTGAATTTGAAAATAAACGATTCATAAAATTATGCAATGAAAAAGGAATTCATCACACATTTTCTGCACTAAGAACTCCACAACAAAATGGAGTGGTTGAAAGGAAAAACAGAACCATACAAGAGATGGCTAGAACAATGCTAAATGAGAGTAAATTATCCAAGAAATTTTGGGGTGAAGCTGTAAGTACAGCTTGTCATGTTTTAAATCGAGTAACCATTAGAGCAATCTTGAAAAAGACCCCATATGAGCTATGGAAAAGAAGAAAACCAAATATCTCTTATTTTCATGCTTTTGGATGCACATGCTATGTTTTGAACAATGAAAAAACCAACTTGGGAAAACTGGATGCTAAAAGTGATGAGGCAATATTCCTTGGTTACTCATCAAATAGCAAAGCATATAGAGTATTCAATAAACGAAACCAAGTTGTAGAAGAGTCCATACATGTTGTTTTTGATGAAACTAACTCATGCCTCAAAAGAAAAGATGACTTAAGTGATACAGATGATATAGCAAGTAGTTTTGAAAAACTACATGTGGAAAAGCAAGAAGATTCCTTGAAGGAAAGGGTAAGTGAAGGTAATAATTCTTACAAACCTCCAACTGATTTAAAATTCAAACATGCCCATCCAATTGAACAAGTTATAGGGAATGTGTATGAAGGTGTAAAAACTAGAAGGTCAAAGCAAAATGTTTGTGGACAATACACCTTTGTATCTAAGATTGAACCATCCAATATTGATCAAGCTCTTGATGATGAAAACTAGATTATAGCAATGCAAGAAGAGCTAAATCAATTTGAAAGAAACCAAGTTTGGCACCTTGTTCCTAGACCAAACGATTGTACTGTTATTGGCACCAAGTGGGTCTTTAGGAACAAATTAGATGAAAGTGGACTTGTAGTGAGAAACAAAGCTAGACTTGTGGCAAAAGGATACTCACAAGAAGAAGGAATAGATTTTGAGGAATCCTATGCCCCGGTTGCTAGATTGGAAGCAATTCGCATCTTACTAGCTTTTGCATCTCACATGAACTTTAAATTGTTTCAAATGGATGTTAAAAGTGCATTTCTAAATGGATATATAAATGAAGAGGTGTATGTTAAACAACCACCTGAATTTGAGGAAAAAGATCAATCTCAATTTGTATACAAATTAACCAAAGCATTATATGGATTAAAACAAGCTCCAAGGGCTTGGTATAATAGATTAAGTAAATTTCTGATTGATCATGACTTTCAAAAGGGAAAGGTAGACACCACTTTGTTTATCAAATACAAAGAAAAGGATATATTGATTATTCAAATTTATGTTGATGATATTATTTTCGGTGCTACTAATGAAATTCTTTGTCAAGAATTTTCTGAGCTTATGCAGAAAGAATTTGAGATGAGCATGATGGGAGAGCTGAATTTCTTCCTTGGACTGCAAATTAAGCAACTAAATGAAGGAATTTTCATCAACCAGTCCAAGTATATCAAAGAAATGTTGAAGAAGTTTGGCATGGAGAATAGCAAAGGGGCAAACACGCCTATGAGCTCAACAATCAAAATCGACAAAGATGAGAAAGGAAAAACAATTGATTTAAAATTGTATAGAAGCATGATAGGTTCTTTATTATATTTAACTGCTTCTAGGCCTGATATACTGTTTAGTGTGTGTATGTGCTCTAGATTTCAGTCATGTCCAAAAGAATCACACTTGGTAGCTGTGAAAAGAATTTTCAGATATTTAGTAGACACTACCAATATAGGACTTTGGTATCCAAAGGGCTCTAATTTTGATCTAATCGGCTACTCGGATGCGGATTTTTCCGGTTACAAAGTAGATAGAAAAAGCACTAGTGGAACATGTCAATTTCTTGGAAACATGTTGGTTTCATGGTTTTCAAGAAAACAAACTAGTGTTGCTCTATCTACGGCGGAAGCCGAATACATTGCCGCCGGGAGCTGTTGTGCCCAATTGCTTTGGATGAAACAACAACTCAGGGACTATGACAAGAATTTTAAAGATATACCTATTAGATGTGATAATAGTAGTGTCATATGCTTGACTAAAAATCTAGTATTGCATTTTAGGACCAAACATATAGACCTTAGACATCATTTTATTAGAGAACATGTAAAAAATCATGACATATGTTTGGAATATGTAAGAACTGAAGATCAAATTGTAAATATATTCACCAAACCTCTAGCAAAAGAACTATTTTATAAGATTAGAAATGATATGGGAATGCTTGAATTAACTTAGCACAAACTAAGGAGGAGCACCTGTTTAGGGGGAGCACACCCACATGTCTCTTACTTTACTCTCTAATTTTTGATATATTGACAAAAAGGGGAAAAAAAGGGATTTGAGTCGGGAATTGAGTCTAAATAGTTTGGAGAAGAAATCGGGATGTAAGTTTAAGTCTTTATGATAGCTTTTAATGTTTTCTGGTTGAATGTTTTAACTTGATTGTTTGCATGAGTATGATAAAACTTCAAATTGTACAATTAGCATGTTTTTAAGCAATTGAAAGGTATACACTCAAATCGGTTTTGTCAATCATCAAAAAGGGGGAGATTGTTGGAAATATGTGGAAAATAAGCTAAATCTATGTTTTGATGATTAACAAATCAATTTGACTAAGTCTTGGCTACTAACATGTTTGTGGAAGTGGTTAAAGGATATACATTTGAAGAAAATAGAGCATGGAAGGATAAGTCGAATTCCAAGTCGACTCAGGCATCGACTTAAGGCCAAGTCGATCCCCAAGTCGACTCCAATATCGACTTCAAGGCGTCGATTCCTTGCAGAGTTGAAAACGGGGAGCAGAGCTAACGAAGTCGCAAACGAAGTCGACTCCGCGTGCGACTTGGGCGAAGTCGCAGACCAAGTCGACTCCGGTATTGACTTCAACATGACAAAACCTTCCAGAGTTGAAGTCCAGACCCCGAAGTGCCGAAGTCGCACCCCAAGTCGACTCCACTTGAGACTGAGGTGAAGTCGCAGACAAAGTCGACTCCGGCATCGACTTCGATCGGGCAGAGGGGATATTTCAGAAGACAAGCTGAGATTAACTATTTTCAAGACAAACTTGTATGAAGATGAAGATCAAGGCAACCTAGATACTCAAACTGAAACATTTGAAGACTAATCCAAGTCCAAGCAAGATGCATAAACTCAACCAAGAACTTATTCAAGATTACATGATTCAAGACTCATGGATTCAAGGCTTGCAAAACATGGAGCTAATGAAAGCAAGCTAAAGTGAAGACCTAATGATTCAAAGAGAACAAAATCAGGGAAGAACAACAAGGCATGAAGAAATCTAAGCAAAACAAAAGCATCCCAAAAGATTTCAAGTTCGTCAAGCTAACTGACAAGGTGAAGTCGCATACCGAAGTTGACTCCACCTGCGACTTGGGCCAAGTCGATGATCAAGTCGACCCAGCAAGGAACTTGAAGTTGCTACGGACAGGCGAAGTCGCACCCGAAGTCGCCTCCACCTGTGACTTGGGTCGCAACGGTTGGAAAATATTCGAACGTTGGCGCATTAAATGCGCGCCACCTACCTTCAAACGTTCGGATTCCCTCCACAATTATAAAAGGCATTCATTGTGGACGAGGGAGGTAGCTGAAAATCATTAAGTGTGCATAACTCCCATCTTCAAGAGCATTAAAAGAGATCAAGCCAATCCAAAGAAGAAGAACTTTGCTTCAAACTGCTAGAGCTCATCTTCTGAATCTTCAAAGCTAATTCTACGAGTTCTTCTCTGCGCCAAACTGCTTCTACACAACTATAACGTGTAGATTCCTTTGTTATTTCATTTGTTTGTATTAAACTTGATTTAGTTTGAGGAACTAAGATCAAGTATAAGCAAAGTAGTGTGTGATTGGAGTGGAACTAATCACCTAGTTGTGCTGAGATTTGCTGAAGCCCCCTAGAGCTGGAATCTAGAAGAGAGCAGTGGCTCTAATTGTATTTGAGGAATACAATAGTAGAACCCAAGTCACAAGGAGTGTGAGCTTGGAAGAGTGGAGTAGGGAGGTTGCCCGAACCACTATAAAAATCTTGTGTGCTTGATTTATATTTCTGCTCTCTACATTATATTGCTTTCCATTTCATTTCATCAATCAAGGGGATTAAACTTTCAAGGGGTCAAGTTTTTAATTTACCAAAGAATTTTATAAGAACCCGATTCACCCCTTCCCTCTTGGGTTTTGCCATTAACTCGGGACCAACAGTTATTTCACAAAATATTTTATTTTATAACTTATTTTAAAAAACCTTTGCACTAACCTAGTCCAAACATGCTCTAAGTCAGACTAAAATGGATGATACAGAGTTTGGCATGGGGTTCAATCTTGACCTAAACGTATCGGACATAATTAGGGCCAGCCTAGGTCAGAAAAAACCAACTTGGTTTGCACCCATAACGGGTCCTATATAATTTGGCATCTAAAAAATATTTTTATTTTTGTAAACGTGTGTGTTACCTAAAATTCTCTCAATTAAATTTGACATTTCGAACTATGTTATACTTTATTCATGGTTTTTAAAGTAAAAAAGATATAAAAAATAAACTAAAATAACAAATAAATTCAAAACAATTATCCAATTTCATAACAAATAACAACATGTAAATTAGATTTAAAATGACTTAAAAGCTCAGCTTCCAACTAAAAGAAATTGAATTTTTCACATTAAAAAATAAATTGGATAAAAATAATTTTATTTTTAACCCAGTTTGCATTGGCCTTAACTCGAACTATAATAGATAGGATTGGATTTGGTACCGCATTCCACCCGAATATATATATGGGCCCCGCTTCTATGTAACTCAGTTACATAAAAGGGAGCCATGTAACCCTGTCAAAATCTAAGATTTCAATCTTTGATGGAAAATCTACTTGTTAATTGTATTTAATATCATTTGTTTATTTAGGAGATCAAGTTTCATCCCAACCAAGTAAGTTTATGGGTCACGTTTGTTAGAAAAAATATATATTCATGTGTAAATTATGAAAAATGCTAAAATATCAATTTAAAGGAGTATCTCGACATCTAAACCATCTAAACTATCATTTCTATGTGAATAAATGATTCTATAAGGTATTATTCATTTTAATACATATGTAAATAGATCTAAGAATTTTTCATAATTTACACATGAATATATATATTTTTGAACAAATGTGGACCATAAACATATTTGATTGGAATGAAACTTGATCTTCTAGATAAACAAATGATGTTAAATACAATAAATAGATTAGATTTTCTATTAGCAATCAAAATCTTAGATTTGTAGGGGTTACATGGGTCCGTTTCTATGTAACTGTATGTTTATAAGTCACATTTGTTAAAAAATATATTTATATGTAAATTACGAAAAATGCAAAAATATCAATTTTAAAGTAATATTTTCGACATGTAAACCATCTAAAATATTATTTTGATGCTAATAAATGATTCTATAAAGTATTATTATATTCTAATATATGTGTAAATAGATTTAAGCATTTTTCATAATTTACACATGAATATATATATATATATATTTGAACAAATGTGACCCACAAATATACCTGATTTGGATAAAAATTGGTCTCCTAGATAAACAAATAATGTCAAATGCAATGAATGGATTGAATTTTCCATTAAGGATCAAAATCATTGATTTTGAAGGGGTTATATGAATTTGCTTCTATGTAAACTGATTACATAGAAGTGGGGCTTATATTGTAACGCCCCATTTCTAGATATACTCAATAACTAGTTAATGAGAACTATACAACCTAAGAAAAATTCAACAGCATCTCCTCATAACATATAAGGGCTGGTATGGATTACATGACCTGATATTCATAAACATTTCAATTTCATTTCAAAATTTAACATTCAATACTATCATATAGAAGAAAAATCATTTAATGTTATCCTTATACATTAAGCAAACCTAATGATTATGCATATATGCATCCATAGAGATTATAATCTAATCCAAAATACTAAATACAATATATTTGTCAAAGCGAATCTGTCTCAATAATCGTCTACATATACGAATATCAAAAGAGCACAAATTTTAAAAGAACTGAAATTAAAGATAGTGTGCTAATGGTCTCCAAGATTTGATCTTCAACTTGTCCCATCTTGAGGTTTCCCATCTGGCCTATGATCTAAAGGTAAAATAACAAACCATATGAGTCTAAATAGACTTAGCAAATAGATAGTGGTTAGCACAAAGTGGAAATAAGTAAAATTCTATGTGCACATGTTGTGATCAAGATAAGACATATAGGTCCAAATACCCACTCCCAAGATCATATGCATATAACCACATATAAATAAAATGACACGAACAATCCTCTACTCATGTCTATCAAGGGCCATGAACAACCCTCTCCTCATGTCAATCAGGGGCCATGAACAACCCTTTTACAACCAATCATTTTAGATAACACATCATACATAACAGACAAAGATAAATGCCACAAACTACACATATAACATCAACAAAGTTTACTTTAAATTCAACACACAAAACTGTCATACAAGTTTTTTACCAAACACATGATAGGTGCAAAATAAGAGAACCTTCAATTTATACTCTCGTTTAATCCGAATTGATTAATGTCACGTTTTGACAATATAGAAACTGTTAATGAATCCTTTACCTCATAAAAGTCGCACATTCATAGCAAATTTTCCATGAACCCTGCTTACCCTACTATTTCGAACCTTATGCCCCATACCACGAAGTTGTTAGATGTTACACACTCCCACTAGTCTTATATCATGTTTAACATGAAATTTCATCACTAAATCAAGAAGGGGCGATATCTACTTACTTTGATCGTGATTTCTCCCAAAAACAGCGACCCTAGGCTTGGATTACAGAGATTCGGAGCTTCCTTGATTAGAATTGATAACCTTCAAGGTAGTCGGTAGAGTTTTCTTGAAGAGATCTACAGCTAGATCAAACTGAATAGAAGAGAAAGAAAAGAAGAAGCAGAGAACGAGAAGAGAAGAAGAGGGAAACATAGTCGGGCGCAAATGAAAGATGAAGCCCTAGCTCGCGGGCTCTTCTTGATAACCGAACCCCCATCGAATCGGGCAGGGCCGAAGCATGGGTCGGGTCTAATCGTAATTAATAATTTACTTTCCCACTCCTACGACTTCATAATTAAAATTTTCTCCAGGGGCGCTGCCCCCTTAACCCCCGCGACCTGACCGGGCAGGTCGAACCCCTTACCTACTTTGCGAGGTGAAAATAGTCATAGTGCTCAACAATGTCCGTATATGTTATGCATCCATTAACATCATAAATTCCTAGTAGCATGTTCATAACTTATATCATAAATAGAGAATGATTATAATGAAAATAAAATAAAATATCTAGTCCACACACACACACACACATATATGGGATCCATTCCCGTGCAGACAGACTAGTCCGCTATAAAATAGGTCCTACATATATTAGATTGCAATGAAACTTTATACAATCATTATTCATATAAAAATCATACTTTAGATGATTTAGATGTTGAAAATACCACTTTAAACTTGATATTTATATTAAACTATTTTATTACGTTGATTTTGCACCATTTTAAGATGGGGATCATACACATGTTGATTTAGATGAAAATTGGTTTACTAATAAAGTAGACAATTCTAAATACAATGGGTGGAATGAATTTTCCATTCATGATCATGTGGGACCCACAGTTCATGGACCGCACAGTGTAGTCGCATGCATTGGAACATATGCATATATATAAAGAGAGAGAGAGAGAGAAATATTCAGGTGCAGCGTGTTACGGTGCAATTGCGCCAAAATGGGCCCCTCATGATCATAAAATTATAATCTACTCCACCCATTATATTTTAAATCATATATTTTATTACTATACCAGCTTTCATCTCAATCGAATATGTGTATGGACCCCAACTGAAAATAGTATAAATTCAACATAATAAAATAGTTTGATGTAAATATCAACTTTAAAGTAATTTTTTCAACATATAAACTATGTGCTATAAAATTTATATATGGATAAATGATTGTATAAAGTTTTATTGCATTATAATATGTGTTGGGCCCATTTTTGGGCAAATGTACCATTGTTCCAATGCAGTTACACTGTTACAATTGCCCAAAAATGGGCCCCACACATATTATAATGCAATGAAACTTTATATAATCATTTATCCATATATAAATTTTATAGAAAATAGTTTATATATTGAAAAAACCATTTTAAAGTAGTTATTTACATCAATCTATTTTATTACATTGAATTCGTAAAAATTTTAGAAAAGGTCCATACGCATATCCATTTGGGATAAAAATTGATATGCTAGTAGAATATATTATTCTAAATACAATGGTGGAGTAGATTATAATTTTATGATCATGTGAGGCCCATTATGGTGCAGCTGCACCGCTACTGTGGTGCAGTTGTGCTGCACTTGAATATTTCATATATATATATATATATATGAAAGTTGTTCCGGTGCAACGCCACTTCACCGGAACAAACTTTACCGGAATAATGGTACATTTGTTCAAAAATGGGCCTCACACATATTAGAATGCAATGAAACTTTATATAGTCATTTATCCATATGTAAATTTTATACAAATGGTTTACATGTTGAAAAAACTACTTTAATGTTGTTATTTATGTCAAGCTATTTTATTATGTTGAGCTTATACCATTTTCAGATAGGGTCCATACATATATCTGGTTGAGATGAAAATTAGTATGGTAATAGAATACATTATTCTAAATATAATAGCTAGAGTGGATTATAATTTTATGATCATATGGGGCCTATTTTGATGCCACTACACCTAAATATTACTCTCTATATATATGAAATATGTTACTGTGTTTTTGCTTACATCAGAACTTATCAGACATTTGGCTCAAAATAAGCCTCACATGTACTTAATGCAGTGATATTTTATACAATCATTTATCCATATAAAAATTTTATAGCAAGTGGTTTATATGTTGCAAAAATAACTTTAAAGTTATTATTTATATCAAACTATCTTAATACATTAAATTTGCATCATTGTTCAAATGGGGTCCATACACATATTTAATTGGGATGAAAATTAGTATGATAAGAGAATACATAATTTTAAATACAATGGGTGGAGTAAATTATAATTTTATGATCATGTGGAGCCATTTTGAAGTAGTTGCATCATAATTTACGGTGCAGGTAACTGCACCTGAATATTTCTCTCCCACTCTCTATATATATAAAATCTAGGAGACCAAGTTCAAATATGTTTATGGGCCACATTTGTTCAAAAATATATATTCATGTGTAAATTATGAAAATGCATAGATTTATTTACACATATTAGAATATAATAATATTTTATAGAATCATGTATTCACATAGATATAATATTTTGGACAGTTTAGATGTTGAAAATACTACTTTAAAATTGATGTTTTATCATTTTTTATAATTTAAATATTAATATATACATTTTCTAACGAATGTGACCCATAAACGTACTTGATCTAAGAAGGGATAACATGGAGCCCTATATATAAAAATAATTTTAGCTCTAAATCAAGTAGTAACCGAGGAAATGTATTAAACATAGTTGAAATTAATATAGATAATTTGGAAAAAGACTTAAATTATTGGAAAATACTTGACATCTCAGACACTGAAATATACAAAAATGGATCATTCAAACTTTCAATAAATTACATAATTAAAACAACCGAACAAACAATCTCCTTATTTAATCAACATAAAACTATTCCGTTTTAAACAGAAGATTAATTGAACAACATCGGCAAAATATAATTTCATACATTTAGGACAGTACAAGTAATTGTCAAACCATTTATGAGAGAAAGCTTAGACGCCTCAATCTTATTATGCTTAAGATATTGTAGGTTTAATAAATTTGAAGACTCACTCTTAGTAATAGTATAAATAAGCTTATATGGTAGATCTGTTTATTTTAATTGTCGTCCAAATTTCACCATTTCCTTGCAAGATCAAAATATTTTCGATGTTTTAACCTTAAACCTAAATGTTCATACCTGTAAATTGAAACAAAATTTTTTACCCATAGCCTTATGTATAGGATTCATCACAAAGTCAAGACTAAAGGTTTTAATATAAGAGCTATTAAATAATTTTTAAAAGGAGAAACGATAATATTACAAATTGATATAAGAAAAGCAAATGTAATGGTGCCTAAAACCATAAAATGGGATCAAATAACTATTCCATCTCACTGGGAACTCCGAATTGAAGTACCACCTCCTCAAATAAAAACCTCAAAAATTAGAGAAATAAGTGAATATAAAGAAGCAAATGTGACAATAGACATGAACTCATTTAGGAAATCATCTTCTTCGAACCCAAGAAGATCTGTAGATGAAAATTCAGAAAGATGCTTTAGAACAACTCAATCGAGAGCCTCATATTCTTCAATACCTACAAACAACATATCGAATATAAAGATAAAATGAATAAATACTATTGCTCCAATTCCCCAACCAATCTACTTTGTAGAACCAAATGAAAAAATCTCAAGCTTAAGAATGTCGCCTCCTAAAACAGATATGAGAGACTTTGACCCATCAATAAACATTATTGAAAAGAATTTGAATTAAATAAAGATAGATTAAGAGAAAACTTTTATACAAATTTAATCAAGAAAATTTTTTTTTTATAAAAATTACAATAAGGATGAAAGAAAGTCTATTCAAGAAGAATATTACGAATTTATGAAAAACATGTAAAGTTCATATATTTTTTTTGAATAGTTTGAAACTTTCCACTCCTTTGCAAAACAAACTAATTACCCTAAAACCATAGAACCTATATGGATAGATTCCAAAAGAAAACAAGTAAAAGCCTTAAGTAATCTACCAGAAAACGAAATTGTAATAGAATTTAAAAATAAAAAATAACTCGTTTCCTATATAAAGTTAGAACAGATACTAAAACACCTCCTAATGGAAGTGATATTAAAAATTTTTATGAAAAAAATAATTATATAAATCAATCCTTAATCACCATAAGGAGACAATGAGATAAAATTCAAACCATCAAAGAAGATAATACCTCCTAGTACTCCAAAACCAGAAAGGGAACAAACAGATAAGCCACTTTTTATCCTATATGAAATTCCTAAAGCAGAATTAAAGAAAATAAGAGAAAATAATGAATTTATCAAAAAATAAATGAAAAACTAAAGCTCTTGAAACACCAAAAAACTAAAAAATAAAAAGAATTTTTGATGAAGGAGAAGTGTCAGTAGAAACTCCAAGTGCACCTACTAAACCTGTGATATTATACATGTCTGAGACAGAATCTGAGAAGTCATTAGAAGAAATAATTGAAAATGAATAAGAATTAGAATTAAACAAAAGAGACTCATGGAGAACGCCTTCAAAATCTTATTCTCTTAAACATACGCCATCTAATTTATTATTTGAGGAAAGAAACTAATTTAGTCAAGCTCAATATAATGTAAATGCTATTTATCAATGAAATGTAGAAGGGAAATGAAACTCAAATAGTTAATATACTCCGATAAATGATTATGGTAGTGACAATGTATAGGACAAAAACAAGCTTAAGGAACCATAATATAGCCCAATTATTAGCAGTAGGTTTCACTAGATCCTTAAAAGCATGGCAGGATAACTGTTTAACTTAAATTCGAAAAAAAATGATCTGCTACTCTTACAAAAAGCATGACGCGGCAGAACTAATAGTAATAGAAAGAAAACCCATTCAGAAAGTTGTTGATACTTTAATCCTACCCATAACAAGCTTTTACATTGGACCAAATAATAAACTTAGAAAAAAGAACAAAAAATACAACAAGCTTTAAGATATAAAAAAATTAGTGATTTCATATACTACAAAAATTAATTCTTGGCAAGAGTAATACTTAGAACAGACTGTAATCAACCTTTTTGGAAAGAAAGATTTATCACTGGACTTCCATCTTATTTTGTTGAGAAAATCAGGGAGAAAATTAGAGATAAAAATAATAGAACTATTCTTTATGAAGAAATAACCTATAGAAATATAATATCTATAGCAAATGATGTAGGATTAGTATACTGTAACAAACTAAAACAAAAGGCGAATGAAAAATGTGAAAGAATTAACACAAAACAATAATTATGAGATTTTTATGAACAATTTGGAACGGAAAAAATGGAAAGAAATTATAATAGAAACTGCTTAAGAAAATACAAGAGAAATAAACTATTTAAAAAATATAAAAAATCACACAAAAGGAATGAAGAGAAAACTTGTACACCACAATATAAGAAATACAAAAGGAAGAAAGATAAAATGTATAAATCAAAAACCTTCAAGACCCATAAGAAGAAATTTTTTTCAAAAGAATCACATACTTGCTAGAAATGTGGAAAAGTAGGATATTTTGCAAACAAATGCATCTAAAAAAAATTAATGAACTAAAAATAAATCAACTAAATCTAATAGAATCTTTAAAAGAACAATTAGAAAAATTAATGCTAAATTTTGATGACTCAAAAAGGGAAGAAACTACTGAATTTAAAAGGAAAATTGATGAATTAGAGTCTAATACTAATAACTCATATGAATTAAACATGATAACCCAAAATCAAGAAGAATTATTAAACTTTGCAAATCAAATAACTAAGCTAGAACAATAGAAAAAATATTTATTAAAAATAAAGATTACGCTTAACGAAAAAGCTCTTGAAACTCCTTTCAATAAAATCTTATAAAAGACCCAAGCTTATGGCTTAGCAAAAATCTTAGAACTTCTTAACCAACCAACCTCAATCAATAACATAACAATCTCCAACTTATAAGCAAGGATCAAAAAACTAAAAACATATTAAAAGCCTTGAAAGAAGCAAATATTATAGAAATAGAAAACTTCAAAGAAAGAATCAAAAATTAGAATCAAAGGAAAATGAAAGTAATTCTAACTCAGAAAAAAGAAGAAGAGGAATCTTTCATTCCAGTAATGTCAAGAGTTGTCTATCAAAATTGGTATTCAAAAACCACACTCATAATAAATAAAGAACTAATTCTTGAAGCTATAACCTTAGTAGATTTAGGAGCGGACTTAAATTGCATACAAAAAGGCTTAATATCGATAAAATATTTTTAAAAATAAAAGAGAACCCAAGAGGCGTAGGTGGGACAAAATGAAAGACTAATTTTCAATTTATAAACTTAAAAGTAAAACATCAAGATGTAACCTATAAACAACTTTTCTGTTGATAAAAGACCTTTAAAGATAAATAATATTAGGAACCTCATTTCGAGAATTAATCAAACCTTGTACAGTAACAGACTAAGAGAAAATAATGAGCATTTTAGGAAAAGAAATAGTTTTAAATTTCATTCAAAAACCTCAACAAAAAGTATAAATTTATTAAAAGATAAATCATTAATTATAAACCTTATAACCTAAAAATAAAAAACCTAAATTTTCTAAAAGAATAATTAAAATTTAAAAGAACATAGGAACAATTAAAAACATCAAAATACAAAAAAGAATAAAGGAATTCAAAGAAAGAGTAAAAAATGTAGTATGTGTAGACCTCCCAAAAGCATTTTGGGAAAAAACAACATAAAGTAAGCCTTCCTTATTAATCAAACTTCGATGAAAATAAAATACCTATAAAAGTTAGGCCTATCCAAATAAATATAGAAACTCTAAAATATTGTAAACAAGAAATACAGAACTTACTTAATAAAAAAAACTAATAAGACCATCAAAATTCCTATGGTCTTGTGCTGCTTTCTATGTCCAGAATTCTGAGATAGAAAAATGAAGTCTAAAAATAGTAATAAATTATAAACCTTCAAATAAAACCTTAATATGGATCATATATCCAATTCTGAACAAAAAAGATCTCTTACAAAGAATAATAACCGCAACAATCTTTTGAAAATTCAATATAAAATTAGGATTTTGGCAAATTCAAATAGAAGAAAAGAATAAATACAAAATAGCATTTCAAAATTTCATTTGGACAATAAAAATGGAATATAATGCCTGTTGGACTCAAAAATGCATTATCAAAATTTCAAAAAATTATAAACGACATACTAAATCCCTATATTGAATTCTCAATAGTATGTATAGATGATATACTAAAATTTTCATAAACAATAGAACATCATTTCAAACATTTGAATATTGTTCTAAAAACAATCCAAAGAAATAGATTAGGGATTTCGAAAATAAAACACTTACTCTTCCAAACATAAATTAAATTTTTAGGACATGAAATCTGCCACATCACAATCATCCCAATCAAAAAGTCACTTGAATTTGGAAACAAATTCCTAGATAAGATAATCGATAAAAATCAACTTCAAAGATTCTTAGAAGTACAAAATTATGTATCCGATTTCTATCCAAATCTTAGAATCATGTGCAAACTCTTGTATCAAAGATTAAAGAAAAATCTTCCAAATTGGACTAATCAACACACAAAGATTGTCCAACAAGTTAAGGAACGAACAACAAATTTACCTGTCTTAAATCTTGCTGACCTAGGGGCAAAGAAAATTGTAGAAATAGATACCTCCGATATAAGATATGGAGGAATCCTCAAATAAGTAAAAGAGAAAAATAGTCCAATACCATTCAGGTATATGGAATGAAACATAACAAAAATATCTAACAATAAAAAAGGAAGTCTTGAGCATTGTTTTATGTATAAAAAGTTTCAATATGATTTATTAAATCAAACCTTTTTAGTATGAGTGGCCAAATATATATGCAAATATGTATTACAAAAAAATTTTCCAAATGAAATTTCTAAACATATTTTTGTAAGATAGCAAATACTTTTGTCAAATTTTGATTTTGAGATAAAATTTATAAAAGGAACTTCAAACTCAATTCCAGATTTTCTAACTAAGGAATTTGTCGAGGGACTAAAGTCTTCAACAACAAGTGACAATGACACTGTAAAAATCATCTAACAAACCAAAGGCCAAGCATAAAACTCCTGACTCTTTTTCACAATGCCAAATAATCATGTCGCATCTTACTATCGCCAAAACCACAAACTTGTCAAGTCTTTTATACGCAGAGATGGCTCTAAGGACTCACACTAAGCCAAAAAGTCAAATTCAAACCTTCACTCCTAAAAAAATGACACATCTGGCATTGCCAGAACTATAATCTTCTCAAACACTTGTATCCAATGAACTCAACCAGTTTGATGAACAAACTACTTTAGCTCTAATTCAAAAATCTCTTGAACTCAAGGCCATAGATCCATTCAAATTTGTACGACTCAAGCACTCGGGAAAAAGAATTCTACTCCAAACTCTCTAAACAAAACCAACTAAAGAAATTGAATTTCGCCCAACTCCACTTTAAACAAAAGTCCCAAATAAATCCAAATATGTTGCAAAATCAAATACCTAAATACCCATTTGTTATGTTGAACATGAGTTCCAAACTTTCAAGACTCGAGTCAACTAGCCAAAATTCTGTTTCCTCTAACTCGTCATGTTGACTTAAACTATTTTGATGATAGACAAGTTAAAAATTTAATGCTTGAAATGTGTTGCTTGTATTTGATCCGTGATGAATGATTGTAACAAGTTAGCATTGAATTGTGTTGCGAATCGGTCGAGGTTTTGCTATAAAACTTCAACTATTTTGGTTTGAAACTTCAATAGTTTTTGGGTTGAAACTTGATAGTTTGTTTAGCAAGATAAATGGATAGGTGATTGGATGATGACGTGGTTAGTTTGAGGAATTGTCCTGGATTATTACAGGTTGCTGACAAAAATCCGATTGGTTGCAGATTTGGTGGAGAAGACCTCTCTTGGCGGTTTCAGTTTGTTAAGTTGTTACAGGTTGTTGAGAAAAATCCGATTGGTTGTGGATTTGGTGGAGAAAATCTCTCTTGGCGGTTTCAGTTTGTTAAGTTGTTAAAGGTAGTTGAAAAAAATCCGATTAGTTGCGGATTTGGTGGAGAAAATCTCGCTTGATGATTGAATGTTAAAAGCTATAAATAGACAATCAATTTCAACTGAAAAGTGAATTCAGAGAGAATATTTTCAAAAGTGCGAATCTGTCTCAAGGCGTTCTCTGTGTTCCTCTGTCCATCTGTTAGAAGTAACATATTGAAGATCATCGTGACTATCTTATTAAAATCTTCATCTTCTTGCTTCTGTGCTATTAAATTGGTTATAACCTTTATTTTATTTTTATTTATTTTACCTTGAATTAGAGGCTATCTAATTCAAGAGGAAAGTTTTCATTGTGATTTATGGAAAGCTTCACGTGCCACCTGGAGCCATTTGTGTAATTCAGAAGACGATTGAGATCGTACCACTGTAACTTGAATTTTAAGTTGACCAGTGGAAACCCGGGTCAATTCGTTGACTTGGAGAGTGAAGTAGGTGTGCTAACCGAACCACTATAATTTGTGGTGTTTTATTTGAATTATTTTTGTAGTCTGTAAAATTTATTCTGTTCCTTCTTAGATCACACTTTGTGCTATTATTCTTTTCTTTTATCAGTTTCATACAGGCCTAACAATTGGTATTAGAGCGGTCTTTCAATTACTCCAAAGAGATCATAACAACTGAGAAAAAAGCGGAGATTGGATATAGTGAAGGTCATTCCATAACCATACCACCATATTTTGATGACACAAATTATGGATATTGAAAACACAGAATATAGATCTTTATCATGGGTCAGGATTTAAAACTTTGGAATGTTGTTCTTAAAGGTATTGTTTTACCTAGAGATAATATAACCGAACCTAATGAACAATAAAATGAACAAGTGCATTTAAATGTCAGAGCTCTAAATGTTTTATATTGTGCACTTTGCCCATCTGAATTTAATAGGGTATCTGCTTGTGCCATGGCCAAAGAGGTTTGGTATACACTCATGGTAACACATGAGGGTACTTCTCAAGTTAAGGAGTCCAAGATAAATATATTGATGCATGATTATGAACTTTTTATGATGAAATCTAATGAATCTATTACCGAGATATTTTGCAGATTCACTAAAATAATTAATACCTTGAAAGTAGTTGGTAAGTCTATTGAGGCAAAGGAACAGGTAAAGAAGACATTGAGATCACTTCCTTCTTCTTGGATAGCAAAGGTTATAGCCATAGAGGAGGCCAAGGATTTAACAATCATGTCTATATATTAATTAATAGGCTCCCTTATGACACATGTGATCATTATAAAGAAAAATGATGATAATGATCCAAAAGGTAAGAAGATAATTGGTCTTAAAGTTTCCTCTGATCATTCTGATGATAATGTAGATGATGAAAATGAAGACATTGCTATGTTGACAGAAAAGATAAGATGTTTCATCACTCAAAATCGAGGAAATAACAACAATAGGAATGCAGCTGCTAGAAGGATACAACAATGACCTGAAAAGAAAAGAGAATAGAAGGACTAGAGGAAAGATTTTGAGAAAAGAAAAGGAGACAAAGTAAGGTGTTATAACTGTCAAGGTTTTGGATGTCTTAAGAACACATGTCCATCTCCTGTTGAAAAGAAAGATTTCAACAAAAGAAAAAAATCAAAGCTATGAGGCATGGTGTGATAGTGATACTTCGCTATTAGTCACTTCAAGATCTAATGATGATCAAATGAATCTTGCATCACATTTAGGATTTATGGCAAATCATGAAGATGAATCTGAACATTCCGAGGTAAGTTACAAAGCTGATCAATTAGAACAAGAATATGCTAAACTAGTTGGAGAATTTACCACTTTGTCAGATAAATATATAAAATTAAAAATTAATCTCATATGTGAAAAAGAAAAAAATATGAATTTGCAAATGCAAATAAAATCTCTTGCTAAGGAAAATGAAAATTTGAAAAATCAAATAAAAGAAAACAAAAAAGTAAGTAATAGAAAGTCTAATAAAATTTTTAGAAATCAAAATGGAATTTGCAAGTTTTGTTGTAATTTTAGACATTTTTCATATATTTGCCTAGTTAGAAAACTACAAACATTTAGAGAAAAATTAGTTTGGAAACCTAAAATACATAATAATGATACTAACCAGTTTGGACCCATGAAATGGGTACCAAAACAGTAAAGTTTTTTGTGTTTTATGGAAATGCATGAAGTCAACTAGCCAAATAAGATGGTATATGGATAGTGATTGTTCACATCATATGACTGGAAATAAAAATGCATTCAAGTTCTTAGAAATACAAAATAAATGTAAGGTTACTGTTGGAGACAACAATAAAGGTTTCATCAGAGGTATGTGTACGGTAAGTTGCGGAGGCGTTGAAATTAATGATGTGTTTTATGTAGAAGGGCTTAAACACAATCTCTTAAGCATTAGTCAATTCTGTGATAAAGGCCTTGAAGTTGTGTTTAAGTCTAATATGTGTATAGTTCGTGATAATATGGGCAATAATATTTGCTGTGGAAAAAGGAATGAAAATGTGTATATTCTAGATCTTAGTCTAGACCATATAAAGTGCTTATTTGCGGTAGATGATGAGATTTTGATTTAACATAGAAGATTAGGACATGCAAACCTTCATATTTTAAAGAAACTGCAAAAGTTTAATCTTGTTGATGGTTTACCAAACTCAAAAATTAATTTAAAATATATTTGTAATATTTGGTAAAAAAAAGAAGGTTTCTTTCAAATCAAAAGATATTGTATGAACAACAGAACCACTGCAATTACTGTATATGGATTTATTTGGACCTACACAGACTAGAAGTTTGGCTGGAAAACATTATGCTTATGTTATTGTCGATGATTTTTCAAGATATACATGGGTATTGTTTTTAGGAAGCAAAGTTGAATATTTTAATTTATTTCAAAAAATTTATCGCAAAATTCAAAATGAACGTGGATTGAAAATATTTGTAATTCGAAGTGATCATGGAAGAGAATTTGACAATCATCATTTTGCAGAATTTTGTGACAGTTTTGGTATAAATCATAACTTCTCAGCTCCAGAACACCACAACAAAATGGAGTTATTGAACAAAAGAATAGAACATTGATTGAAATGGCTAGAACAATGTTGATTGATGCTGATTTGTCACATAGCTATTGGGCTGAAGCAATAAACACTGCATGTTTTATCATAAATCCTGATTATATTCATCCAATATTAAAGAAAACTTCATATGAATTGTGGAAAGGTCGAACGCCAAACATTGCATATTTTTATACTTTTAGTTGTAAATGCTTTATACTAAATAATGGAAAAGATGACCTAGGTAAATTTGATTATAAAAGTGATGAAGATATTTTTCTTGGTTATTCTTCTTCCAGCAAAGCATACCGAGTCTATAATAAGCGAACTTGCATAGTTGAAGAGTCAATGCATATTATCTTTGATGAATCTAACACGAGGTCGAGAAAGATTGTTTTTTAAGATGAAGAAGAAAATATTCTTAAAATATAGAAAACATCGAGAGATAAAGAAATGGTACGTGCAGGTAATATTCTCAGAAAACCTTTAAATTTGCGAATACATAAAAATCATCCACTTAATCAGGTTGTGAAACCCCAACCTAAGGAGGATTCAATGTGTGCATTGAACATGTATATGTGACTTGTATATGATTAAATTAAGGTTTTGGATGTTTTTGTGATTTACTAAATTATGGCAATCAGGGCTAAGGATTAGCAATGATGATTCGAGCGATCAGTATAAGCTGATATGGGACAATGGTATTAGAATAATTTGTTGGTGATTAAAATGCACCAATATATCATGAATAATCATTTTCCATTATACAAAATGAATTATGAGCATTTGAATGATAATTGACAAGTTTAATAGAAAAACACTAGAAAATTCATAACTCAACGCCCGTAAGGAGGATTCAAGTGAAATTTGAGATGGTAGTTGATGATGTTGGGCTTGGTATTATGGAATTACTGGGTTATGAAAATTCTTGATGAAATGAGTATAATGATTTATTGATCACATCTCAATTTCAATTATTAACTTTAAACGGCTATAATAGGAGCTAGGAACATCGGATTGAGATGAAATTTGAAATGGTTGAATGAAATTACGAGATGCACATTTTGGAAGGTTTGGATTAAGCTTGAAATATTAGAAAAATACCTGTATTGAAAAAGGTGAGCATGTTTGACTTTAACACCTCAAGAGTACCATGCATTAATGACTAGAATACATGGAATTAATGTAATTTTCAATGACTCAAATAGGTGTTGACTGCAAGTGTAATGCAAAGTATTTTATGCATTAATATGTGTGGAAATTCTTTGTATATTTTTCTGGAATTAATGAGCTAAGGAGAGAGTTCAAACTAGCATAGTATGGTGACATGCATATGGATGTCCAAACTAGCCTATATTTGGATTTTTTTGCATTTTTTTATATATGATATTTATGAACCTATGTAGCTAGAATGTTGGGGTGTATAAATGAGCATTTATTCATGTGGAAAAATCCTTGAAAATTCGTGAGCAACAGCTGCTCCTTGATGAATGTAAATGTGATAGCTTATTATGCATGTGGACGTGCAATAGATTGATGTGCTGCTGCTGCTATTTTTGTTAATTTTTATGCCAAATTCATGGATAAATTAAAGGTTAATTAGGTGTATAATTTATCCTTAAATTAGGGTTGAAAAAATGAAAAATTCCAAAATTAACAGTAGCTAGGGACGTGATTTGGTGGATAGTTGTATAGTCGTGATCTTGAGCAAACTTTGGCTTTTAAAAAAATAGTTAAAAAATAATTTACATGGCTATCATTGAACTAGCACATCTAAGGGATAGATAAACATTTAAAGGGCTGTGAAAAATTAGCATCAAGCGGGGCCCACAGCTGGTGCAATCCAGCATTATAAAAGGTGGGAACGGTCATGTGATATGAGGCTTTGTGAATTTTTCTAATTGCTGAAACTTGCACCTCAAGAATAGCAGCTCACATCCCCATTTTGGCCAGCAAGGAGGAAGGAAAATAGAAGAAAAAGAAAGGAAAAAGGAAAAGGAAATTGGAGGAGAAAAATTCATCTCAACTATTTAGGGTTTGGAGTACATAAACTAAGTAAGTGTATGTGTTGTTTTGAGTTGTTTAACTTGAGTTTTAAACTTCAAAATTTGAAAATAAAATGGATGCTAAAAGAATTCCTCAAGTGATGATTCAATATGCCTTTGATTGAATATGGAATTGGTGTTAGGTTATATGCATGAACTCCCATGATTTAGATGGTGAAAATGAAATTTTGAATGATATATGAGTTGAAAACTCAAGTTGATAAACTCTAAAATTCCCATGTCAAGTTGCTGTTTTAAATGAATGATATGATTAGGTTATGAATCACGTATTAATGCAAAACATATATTGATTTGAGCTTATATCATGAATTTTGGAAAATATGGAATGCAAAGTGACGTTTACGACCCGAACTCTTCATTTTTAGGTTAAAAATGCTATGGAAATGAGTTTGCATGATTTGTGAATGCTTTGTAGGGTAAAATATCCTAGGGTTAATGTATTATTGATGCCCAAAAGGATTTGAAAAAATAAGCTCAAAATCTGATTTTTATGGATTTATGAAACGATATATAAATGGAGTGAAAAGGGAACCCAAAACGAGTAAGCAACTTCCTGTTTTGAGAGGTTTTAATTTATGAATATTAAACATATGTTAATATCATAAATTTGGTTTAGGAAAAATAAAATTATTTACTGAAAATTCGGATTTATTAAACTGCTTAGGGTTATGTGTCAAAAGACACGTTAAATGGGTGAAAAACTAGTTCCAAAGTTGCTGTTTTGAAAACCAATGGTAAGTGGATTTAAATCCCATAAAAATACCTTAAGGGTATGTTTGGGAATGAGTAAAACTTTTAATGAAAAGTTTTGAAGAGTAAAAGTTGTCAAATGATGTGATATGATAGGGGTAATGATAAATAGTAAAGATGATAAAGTTAAAATAGATAGGTTAATCCCGATGGTATTAACAATACACTGATTCAAAATTGTGTTGGTAGTTATGTAGAAATGATTGAAAAGTATGGTAGTTGTATAGGAAAATGTAAAAAAATAATTAAAAAATATAATAGTTGTGAAGAGTGAAAAGTTTTAGATTGAAAAGCTTTAACTCGACATTTTCTCACCATTGCCAAACATACCCTAAATGCAGTGATAATTAAGGGTAATTAAAACGCTGAAATATGGATTAAATTTTTGACTTAGAAAATTTCATGAAATATATTATGTATATGTTGCCAAATGGGCATATGTGAAGTAATAAATATGCAGGGGTGATGAGTGACTTGTGAAATATGATTTTGTGCAAAAATGCATGAAAATATGATGAATTTCATAATTATATTTCTGTTTAGAATTGTATGATGTTAATTCCAAATTTTAGAATTGATTAATGAAGCCTAAGGCGATAATGTGTGCTAAAACAGGCACCAATGTTGTATTATGGAAAAGGAGTAAAAAAATGGCAAATGGAGGTTAATGAACCTATAAATGATAATTATTGAGGGAATTTTATATGATTGAATGGTTACCCTACATATGGGATTAAATATGTTATGTGTTAGCCAATGAAATGTGCAATATATGTTATATATGTGTCTAGTGAATTGAAAAGTCAAATGAATGGTATATGTGAATGAAATGGGTTGACAAACTAAATGAGATATGAGGAAAAGAAATATATGAAAAGTATATTATTCTCATGTAGGCAAAGGCAAAGAAAAAGCAAAGTCGGAAAGCTAAGGAACACAGGTAAGCAAGCAAATTTTCTAAATGATTTTTGCTTTTCTAAATTGCTTTGATTAAATGTCATTTTGTACTAACTATTTGATGTAAATATTTAAAATATTTTAGAGGTATTTAAGGATGACCATTCCTTAGTTAAATGGTGTTGAAATGATGTTTTTACTTCATATGCGATATTATGAAATTTTCTTTGATAAATGCTATAGAAAAATGATGTGGTTCTATATTTCTGATTGAAAGATCATGCTAGCATGTTAAAGATGGACTTATGAAAAGTTCATATGCACAGGGTACTAGGTCCACTTGAAGAGTATAAGCGGACTGATTGGCCCCCTTGGTGTGGCCAAGTCACTTAAATAGGCCCAAGACCGGCGGCGCCCTCTCTGAAATGGGAGATGACGTGGACGGATGATCGCCTGGATAGCTTCCATCCTAAGGGAGATATGATGGATATGTTCATGTTTTTATATGGCATTATGCATATCGTACTCGTGATAGGTACAGGATTTATATTTTCAAGATATACCTTTTGAATAGTTATAAGTTGCTTTCCAAGATGATTTTAAATGCAAAATGTTGCCTAAAATGAATTGCCTGTAAAATGCAAATAGCTTGCTTATTGAGTTTCGACTCACAATTTTGTTTTCCAAACCCAAAGACAGGTGAAAGACAGGAAATGACGAAGGAGCAAGTTCCAGCTTGAGAAAGCCATGAAGAAAACTTAACATGTCTGTGTTATGAAAAATTCATGTTAAATGTTGTAACTATTTGAACGTTTTCTATGATGACTATGGTTCATACATGCAGTGACATCTGATTTATGTATTTGATGAAATATTTTTTATCAGCATGTTTTGTATGTGTTAATTGGTTGGAAATGACCTAGATATGTTTGAGATGAAAATATGAGAAATCAAACCCTTATGAGGAAATATTAAATTGGATAAACATCCGTTAAAACCCGCCGTGTGACAGGGCAACAATCCTGATCACGTTTACCAATCAATACGATCCCGAGGTAAGGCTCAGGATGTGATGCTCGGTTTGGGGCGCCACACAGGTTATTGGCGATGTTTATGACAAAGTCAAAACTCGAAATTCACTTCCAAATGTCTTGGTCATTATGCTTTTATCTCACATTGAACCTAAAGAAGTTAATGAAGCAGTATCAGATGAAAATTGGATAATTTGTATGCAAGAGGAACTTGATCAATTTGAAAGAAACAATGTGTGGACACTTGTATCTAAACCTGATGATCATCCAGTTATTGGTACAAAATGGATTTTTAGAAACAAACTTGATGAGTCTGGGATCATTGTTAGAAATAGAGCACGTTTAGTTGCATAAGGTTACTCTCAAGAAGAGGGTATTGATTTTAATGAGACTTTTACACCTGTAGCTAGACTTGAAGCCATTAGAATGTTACTTGCATTTGCATTATTCAAAAAGTTTAAATTTTTTCAAGCGGATGTAAAATGTGCATTCTTAAATAGTTTGATAAATGAAGAAGTTTATGTCAAACAACCACCAAGTTTTGAAGACCATGAACACCCAGATTATGTGTTCAAACTCTCAAAAGCTCTCTATGGATTAAGACAAGTTTCAAGAGCTTGGTATGATAAACCTATTGGCTTTTTGCTGAGAAAAAATTCAAAAGAGGCAAGGTTGATACTACTTTATTTATAAAAAATATTCACAAAGATATTTCGATTGTATAGATTTATGTGGATGATATAATTTTTAGATTTACTAATGAGTTGTATTACAAGAATTTTTAAAAATTGATGCAGAGTGAGTTCGAAATGAGCATAATGGGTGAGCTTACTTTCTTTCTGGGACTTCAAGTAAAACAAACAAAAGAAAGTATTTTTAACTCTCAAACAAAATATGTCAATGAAATGTTAAAAAAGTTCAAAATAGAAAATGTAAAGCATATGTCAACCCCATGAGTGCAAACATAAAAATGGATAATGATGAATCAAGTAAGCCAGTAGATCAAAAATTATATAGAAGCATGATCGGTTCACTTTTATATTTAACTGCCAGTCGACTTGATATTTTGTTTAGTGTTTGTATGTGTGAACGTTTTCAGTCAAATCCAAAGGAATCACACATGAGTTCTGTTAAACGTATATTTAAATACCTTGTTGATTCACCCACCTTGGGTATTTAGTACCCTAGAGAATCCACTTTTATCTTAGTTGGATATTCAAATGCATATTTTGTAGGTTATAAAGCGGATAGAAAAAGTATAAGTGGTACTTGTCAATTTCTGGGTGGTATGATTATATCATGTACTCTAGAAAACAAAGATCAGTTGCATTATCAACTGCAGAGGCTAAATATATTGCATGTGCTAGTTGTTGTGCCCAAATTTTGTGGATGAAACAACAATTGTGTGATTATGGGTTGTCATATATAAAAGTTCCAATTAGATGTGACAACACAAGTGCAATAAATTTATCTAAAAATCTTGTACAACATTCATGCACTAAACATATTAAGGTGAGACATCATTTTTTAAGGGAACATGTATCATGAAATGAAATTTCTATTGAATTTATTCCCACGGAAGACTAACTGGCAGATATTTTTACAAAACCACTTCCCTCTGAAAATTTTCTTCACAAAAGAAGAGAATTGGGTGCAATTGATCCTTTTTCATAACACATGCATTTATGTAAATATTATATCATGTGGTTGATAATTTTAAAATTATATATTTATCTGCCAATTTTAGTTTTATTTTTTAAATATGGTTGTTTTTGCATAAAAAAACAATTCAAAAACTTTAAAAAAAACACATTAAAAAAAACAATGGAAAACCAAGGTAAAAATGTTTAATAAGAGTTTAAAAAATCTGAAAAAAGGCAATAAAATCGTTAAAAAATAGAAAACATAAAACTGCTTAATAAAGTTTTTTAAAAAAATTAAAAAAATAAAGGTGAAAAAGGAACGACAAACCAAAAGGCTATTCAAACAAAACAAAAAATAAAAAAAAACCACTCAAAATTTTTTTTTAAAAAAAAAACAATGGCAAACCAAGGTAAAAATGTTTAATAAGATTTTAAAAATTTTGAAAAAGTCAATAAAACCGTTTAAAAAATAGAAAACATAAAACTGTTTAATAAGATTTTTTTAAAAAAATTAAAAAATAAAGGAGGAAAAGATACGGCAAACCAAAAGGCCTTTCAAACAAAACAAAAAATAAAAAAAAACGAAAGGAGAAAAAGGAACGGCAAAGGCCGTTCAAACAAAAAAATCAAAAAAATCAAAAAAAAAAACAAAGCAAAAAAAAAAGGAATGGCAAAGGTCGTTCAAAACAAAAAAAAAAAAAGCCAAAGAAAGAAAGGCAAATAGAGAGAATAAGAAAACAAAACAAAACAAAAGCAAACTCATGCATCCATCTGTTTCAAAAAAATAAAAACAAAAAAAGAACGGGCAAAAGCAAACTCATGCATGCATCCATTTAAAAAAACAACAATAAAAAAAGGGAACAGACCAAACCAAAAAGAGGCGTGAAAAAGAAGCAGCAAACCATACAAAAAAAAGGAGCAGCAAAAAAAAAAAAAAAAGCAAATCAAAGAAAAAGGAGCGGCAAAAGCAATGTAAATGAGCAGGTAACTTACTTAAGCAGCATCTGCTCTTTCCCCCATAAACTCACGTCTCCTCTTCTCTCCCATTCACATCACTTCTCTTCTCTCTCTCATTCATTCACCAGTCATAAGCAGCCCCAGAATTCTCATCCACTTTTTATAGAATCGTTTTTAGCCTTCACAATCCGGGTAGTTTGATTTTTAAAAATCAAATCCCTAACTTCCCAACCAAATTTCAACAATTTGATTTTTGAAAATCAAAATTCTCTCTTTCTCTCCCCCCTCCCTCTTTCCACCATTTCCTCCATTACACAAAAAAAGTCCATCTCCCAAATCCATTCAATTCCATTCTGTATTCACTATGATGGCTCGGAAAGGTGGCGCACAGGCTAGGAAAAAGCACTTTATGAGGAAAAAGGAAAGCAGGAGGCGGATTCAACACCCTCGGATCCTCCATCCACTCGTTGACGTCAAAGTTCCAACATTCACATCAATGAGAACGCAAACCCTTCTCCACGTACTACACCAATCATGCCTACCCACAAAACTTCTTGCAAGGTAATATTGCAGGGTCTAAACATCGGTCTCGTCAAGCTGCTCGAACGTTCCACTCTACAAAAAATGATGCCGCCTCAGCAAAAGTTTCAAATTTTTGTCACCCGTCTAATGAAGATACTTATGTGGGTAAATTTTCATATCGAATATTTACCAAAAGTACAAAGGTGGATTTTTTATTTTTTAGTAAAGAGATGTTTGGATTTATGCATTGGTTGAAAGAATATGGACTTCTTGAATTTCTGAAGAAAGATTTTCATATCTATTCGGATCTTGTGAAACTCTTTTATTTCAACTTAGCACTGGAAGGCATTACTTATATATTTTTTTTAGAGGAATTGAAGTTAGTTTCACAGAAGAAGAGTTTGTTGGGTTTATGCTTTTACCAACTCATGCCACTAGTTCATATGAAGACATTGATTTTGAGGAGGTTATTTTCTATTTTACACAGAATGAGTCATTAAGTCAACAACAATGCAATTTTATAAACAAGGAATTTTCTAAACTGGATTATAAATTGCTACATTTGGTTGTTGCACATTGTTTTCTACCTAAAGGGGGAGGATATGATATTGTTACACTTGATGATTTGGAATTAATATGGGCAATTGTAAAAAATAAGCCCTAAAATATTACTAGTGTGATGTTATCTTATATGTTGTCACAGAAAAAAATAGCAAATGGAAGTTTGCCCTATGCTATATATTTAACAAGGCTATTTCAGAATTTCAACATTGATTTGAGAAGAGAAGCACCAATCAAACTAACAAGCTATGATGTTATAAATGAATCTACACTCAAACGTATGTGGTATACTCGTATTGGTGATGGTGAATGGGTTGTGAATTCAGACTTACATGCAGCAGGTCATCAGTCTCCTCCACAACAACAAAGGATTTTTGTTCAAATTGATGATCAGGATATTGGACTTGGTCGAAGACAAGATGGACAGGATGGTAACTTAGAAGGTGACGAATATCATGGATATCAAGGTGATTCTCCTAGAGATGCTAATTTTGAAAATGAACTGATCCCACCTTTGCCTTTCCATGATAGTGCAATAACAAAAGTCAATTCTTCAACTCATAAGCCTACAAACTCGCCTCACATTTCACCTACCAATCTAACTCCTCAAGTGGACACTACTTCTACTAAACCCAATTGTGCGCCTCAATCTTCAGCAGGTATACCCCTTCAACCATATTCAATTAATGTTGATTTCTTTTCTCTCCAATCCTTTTTAGAATCTAATTTTCAACAATTAAACTCTAGAATGGGAACCATTGAAACAAGACTAGGTACATTAACTCATGATTTTCATGAGGTCAAGCATGAAACTGTCACTTCTTTTTCTCATACATAAGAAAGCATCACCACTATTGCATCCATATTGCAACTGTCACACTAATAGTGAGAAATTCAATTTCAACAATGATTCAACAACTTGAATTTGCTATTGGCAGCTTGTGTGAGGACAGTAGACAATTGGGTGTTACTATGAAAGATTTAAGAAATAACACTGACAAAATATGCTTGACTGCTGGATTAACTGAGTTAAATGATCTTCTTCAAGAGCTTGGAAACAACAACTGTTGTCGTGCTATGGGTTTGCCCCCAGAACCACCATCTAGATCACATCCACCTGGAAAAGAACCTTATGAGTTTCGAGTTCCATCTCATTTTCGAAGATCCAAACCTTCCAAATCCAGCAAAACCAAGGGTCAATCATCCAAATCCTCCAACTATTCATCATCTCATATTCATTTGTCGAATTTTAATGATGAGTAAGGCCTAAGTTTCATGCAGGTGATTCTGATTCATATGATGACAAACATGCAACATTTTTTTATGGTGTTTTGGTGAACTTCACAATTTTTTTTTACTTTTTGTTAGCGAACAAATAATATTGGCAGACATTTATATGGTTTATTTTATCATAAACATGATATCATACATATTATTGCATTTAATTAGATTTATTCTCCAGTTTTGCATTTTAATTTGATTTTTCAATAAGGCTATTTGATAATTTTTTTCTTGTTACTTTTTGATAATGACAAAGGGAGAGAAAATGACATGAATGATTGGGAGTATTAAAACAGGGAGAGTTTTGATTAAAAAGTTCATTATATTCTTAACATGTCATTTGTGATTTGTCATCATTAAAAAGGGGAAGAATTGTTGACTTATATTGTTTTGATAATAGACAAGTTAAGAATTTAATGCTTGAAATGTGTTGCTTGTATTTGATTCATGATGAATGGTTGTAACAAGTTAGCATTAAATTGTGTTGTGAATCTGTCGAGGTTTAGCAGTTTTGGTTTGCAACTTCAACTGATTTAGTTTCAAACTTCAACTATTTTGGTTTGAAACTTCAACAGTTTTTAGGTTGAAACTTTGACAGTTTGTTTAGCAAGATAATAGATAGGTGATTGGATGATGACGTGGTTAGTTTGAGGATTAGCCTTGAGTTGTTACAGGTTGTTGAGAAAAATTTGATTGGTTGCGGATTTGGTGAAGAAAATCTCTCTTGGCGGTTTCAGTTTGTTAAGTTGTTACAGGTTGTTGAGAAAAATTTGATTGGTTGTGAATTTGGTGGAGAAAATCTCTCTTGGCGGTTTCAATTTGTTAAGTTATTAAAGGTGGTTGAGAAAAATCCGATTGGTTTTGGATTTAGTAGAAAAAATCCCTCTTGGTGATTGAGTGTTAAAAGCTATAAATGGACAATCAATTTCAACTTAAAAGTGAATTCAGAGAGAATATTTTCAAAAATGCAGATCTGTCTCAAGGCGTTCTCTGTGATCCTCTGTCCATCTGTCAGAAGCAAAATATTGAAGATTGTCATGACTATCCTACTAAAAGTTTAATCTTCTTGCTTCTGTGCTATTAAATTAGTTGTAATCTTTCTTTCATTTTTATTTATTTTACCTTGAATTAGAGGCTGTCTAATTCAAGAGAAAAGCTTTCATTGTGATTTGTGGAAAGTTTCACGTGCCACCTGGAGTCAATTGTGTAATTCAAAAGACGATTTAGATCGTAACACTATAACTTGAATTCTATGTTGACTAGTGGAAACCAGAGTCAAGGCGTTGACTTGGAGAGTGGATTAGGTGTGTTAACCGAACTACTATAATTTGTGGTGTCTTTTTTGAATTATTTTTGTGGTGTGTGAAATTTATTTTGTTCCTTCTTAGATCACACTTTGTACTATTATTCCTTTCTTTTATTAGTTTCATACGGGTCTAACACATCATGATATAACCACAAATTATTATAAAATCCAAAAATTCCATGAACTTATCTTATTGATACCCACTCTATTCAAGTCAAACATTATTTTGATAAAGACGATCCAATCGAGATTACCTATTCAAGTACTCAAATTCTGAAACTTTTGATGTCGTTAGATTTTGAATTAATGAAAAAATCAAAAAGACTTTCAATCACATTCAATCATCAAATATTTATATACTGAAACTATCAATTAATCTGGTACAATGCTTTTTAATACAAAAACAAATCAGGAAATCGTTCCTGAATGTTTATTTTCAACAAAACACAAACTATATTTTTTCTTATTAGTTTGCTCAATGGTGGGATTATTTTTGGTTAATTCCTGAAATATTTCTACCCTTGATAAATCAAAGTTATTAAACCTTTTGCAAACGTACTCCTATTTCAAAGTATGAAAATCGTTTTCGTCAAACTTTAAATTTTTGTCAAAATTTTCTCTGGCATAAATTTGTCAATGAGAATATACTTTTTTTGAAAATCTAAAACCCCGATCATCTTCCCTCAGAAGAATCTTCAAGGAAAAATGGTGGGATTGTTTTATATACACCCATGTTGAGCCTCAAGAGATCTCTGAATTGATCAACAAATAGCAACTACGCTTGTAGTTGCTATTGTGAATAAGAATCAGAAGTTTGGAGCTTGACCTTTAGTTTATTGGGTGGCTTTTATGGCATCATTGTCGAATTTTGTTGAAAACTTTGATCCCTAGAGAAATTCTTTGGTTAAAAAATTTGGGATTGAGTTTGAAATTCCTTTTATAAATTCTATTTCAAATTCAAAGTTTGATAAAAGTGCCTACTATCTTGCAAAAATGTATTTAAAAATTCATTTTGAATATCTTTTTGCAAAACATATTTGGCTACTTTGCAATCCACTCATACTAAAATAGTTTGGTTTAACAATTCATGTTGAAATTTTTTATTGTCGAGTATTTTTGTTGCATTTCATTCCATATATCTAAATGATATTGGACTATTTGTTCTTTTTTCTCTTTTACTTGTTTGAGGATTCCTCTATAACCTATATCGGAGGCATCTGTTTTTATAATTTTCTTTGTTACTAGGTCAGCAAGACTTAGGACAAGTAAATTTGTTAAGTTTATTTTTATCTTATAAATTGTTGCTGCAATGATCATTTTTGGAGCATATTAATTATTTGAGTTTCATTTTTTCCTTATGCATTCCATTTTTAAATAATATTTATATTATATTGAGCTTGAGTAAATTGGTTTCTTTCTTCGAATAATAAATCAGGTGATATATATTTAAGATAATGAGGTTTTGAAAACATTCTTCATGAGTTTATTTTGTTTAATTCTAATTCTTGTTTATTTTCAATTATTTCTTCTGATGATTCTTCAAATTTTGTTTCAGACATGTATAATATTACTAGTTTAATAGGTGCACTTGGAGTTTTCATTGATTCTTCTCCTTCTTCAAAGATTTTTCTTATTTTTGAGCTTTTCAATGTTTCAAGAGCTTTTAGTTTTTCATTTATTTTGTCTATAAATTCGCTATTTTTTCTTATCTCTTTTAATTATGCTTTAGGAATTTCATATGGGATAAAAAGTAGCTTATCTATTTATTCCTTTTTTGGTTTTGAAACAATAGGAGGTAGTATCTTATCTTCTATAGTGGTTTAAATCTTATCTAATTATTTTCTTAAGTTGAAGGAAACAGGGTTTTGGCTAGTTGAGCGGGGTCTTTGAAAGTTTGGAAGTCATGTTCAACATAACAAATGGATATTGAGACATTTGATTTTTCAACATATTTGGAATAAGAAAAATAGAAAGATGTTGTAATGAAAATTATTCATAAAAATATAAGAAAAACAGACTATTCAAAAATATAAAAAGGTCATATAAAAGAAATGAAGTATTGAGGCATTTGATTTTGCAACATATAGTAGAAGAATCCTACTGTAGCTCCAACGTCATCTCAAACAGTTCTCGCAAGGCTAGCTTTGCCAGGTATCTCTACCAAAGCCAGCTCGCCAGGATCAAAATTTAGCATGAGTTAAGAAACTACTAAATCTCAAAGGAAAATTAATGAACTAGAGTCTGATACTGACAACTCACATGAATTAAACATGATAACCCAAAATCAAGAAGAATTATTAGACTTTATAGATCAAATAACTGATCCCGAATAATAGAGAAATTTTTTATTAAAAATAAAATATACTTAAAGAAAAAACTCTTGAAACTCCTTTCAATAAAATCTTAGGAAAAACTCAAGCATATGACTTAACAAAAATTCTAGAACCTCTTAATTAGCTAACCTCAACCAGTAATATAACAATCTTTGAATTACAAGTAGAGACCAAAAAACTAAAAAGAGATTTAAAAGCTTTAAAAGAATCAAATATAACAAAAATAGAAAACATAAAAGAAAGAATAGAAAAAAAATAAAAAAAGGAAAGTCATTCTGACTCAGAAAAAGAACAAAAAGAGGAACATTTCATGCAACTAATGTCAAGAGTTTCCTATCAAAAATGATACATAAAAATCACACTTCTAATCAATAAGGAACTAATTCTTGAAGCTATAGTTGTAGTAGATTCAGAAGCAAACTTAAATTGCATACAGGAAAGCTTAATACTGACAAAATATTTTGAAAAAATAAAAGAGAGCCCAAGAGGCGTAGCTGGGACTAAATTAAAGATTAATTTTAAACTCATAAACTTAGAAGTAAAATATCAAGATGTAACCTATAAAACAATATTTCTGTTGGTAAAAGACCGTCAAAGACAAATAATATTATGAACCCCATTTCGAGAATTTATCAAACCTTTTATAGTAACAAACCAAGAGAAAATAACGAACATTTTAAGAAAAGAAATAGTTTTTAATTTCATTCAAAAACCTCAACAAAAGACATAAATTTATTAAAAGATAAATCGTAAACTATAAAGCTTATAACCCAAAAATAAAAACACCTAAATTTTCTAAAAGAAGAATTAAAATTTAAAAGAACAGAAGAACAATTAAAAAATCCCAAAATACAAAAAAAATAACAGACTTTGAAAAGACTAAAAACTGTAGTATGTAAAGACCTCCTAAATGCATTTTTAGAAAAAAAAAAAAGTAACATAAAGTTAGCCTTCCTTATAAACCAAACTTTGATGAAAATAAAATACCTACAAAAGTTAGGCCTATCCAAATAAATAAATAAAAACTCTAAAATATTGCAAACAAGAATAAAAGACGTCCTTAACAAAAAAAACTAATAAGGCCATCAAAATTCTCATGGTCTTATGCACTTTTCTATGTCTAGAAAAATTATGAGGTAGAAAGATAAAGTCGAAAACTAGTAACAAATTATAAACCTTTAAATAAATTCTTAAAATGGATTAGATATCCAATTCTAAATAAAAAGATCCCTTATAAAGAATAATAACTACAATAATCTTTTCAAAATTCGATATGAAATTAGGATTTTGGAAAATCTAAATAGAAGAAAATGACAAATATAAAGTAGCATTCACAATTCTATTTGGACAATACAAATAGAAATAATGCCTTTAGGACTCAAAAATGCATCATTGAAATCCTAAAAAATTATGAATGACACACTAAATCCTTATACTGAATTCTTAATAGTATATATAAATGATGTACTAATATTTTAAGAAATAATATAAAAACATTTCAAACACCTGAATATTTTTCAAAAAGTAATTCAAAGAAATGAACTGGTAATTTCAAAAACTAACTACTTACTTTTCCAAATAAAAATTAGATTTTTGAGACATGAAATCTGCCACAATACAATCATTTCAATCCAAAGGTTAGTTAAATTTGAAAATAAATTTTTAGATAAAATAACAAATGAAACATGGCTCCAAAGATTCTTAGGAGCGCTAAACTATGTATCAATTTTTTTAAAAAATAAAAAGATACATATATAGGGCTTCGCTTCTATATAATCAGGTTACGTAAAAACGGACCCATGTAACTCCTTCAAAATCTAAAATTTTGATCTTTGATAAAAAAAATCTAATCAATTCATTGTATTTAAAATCATTTGTTTATCTAGGAGATCAAGTTTCATCCCAATCAAGTATGTTTATGGGCAATATTTCTTAGAAAATGTATATATTCATATATAAATTATGAAAAATACTAAGATATCAATTTTGAAGTAGTATTTTTAACATCTAAACATCCAAAATATCATTTCTATGTGAATAAATAATTTATAAAGTATTATTACATTCTAATACATGTGTAAATGGATTTAAGCAATTTTCATAATTTACACATGAATATATATATTTTTGAACAAATGTGGTCCATAAACATACTTGATTGGGATGAAACTTGGTCTCCTAGATAAACAAATGATATTAAATGCAATGAGTAGATTGGATTTTTATCAAAGATCAAAATCTTAGATTTTGAAAGAGTTACATGGGTCCGCTTCTATGTAACCCGGTTACATAGAAGAGGAACTCTATACATATATTTCTTTTTGTTTTTAAAAAAATTGATAAATAGTTTAGTGCTCTTAAGAATCTTTGGAGTTGAGTTTCTTGTGTTATTTTTTCTAGAAATTTGTTTCCAAATTCAAGTAACCTTTGGATCTGAATGATTGTATTATAGTAAAATTCGTATCCCAAAATTTTAATTTTTATTTGAAAAAGTAAGTATTTAGTTTTTGAAATTACTAATCCATTTGATTGAATTATTTTTAGAAAAATATTCAAGTGTTTGAAATATTATTCTATAATTTCTGAAAATATTAGTTAATCATCTATGTATAGAGTATACACCTAAGCAGCACCATGGATTCATTTCTCATCTGAAGGGGTCGGTAGGGTCGTTGAAAAATATTTACCCTTCGGTAAGAAGTGGGGGAAGTTATCTACTTTTGCACTTTGCTAGAAAGAATTTGAAATTTAGACTTTCTAATTATCTTACTTTTTCATTTTTCATTTTATATTTTAATATGTTCTTACAAAACTACCCTATATTTTTCCATTTTACACTTATAATATTAGATAACTCTTACACTTTTCAAAATTTCTTTCTCTTATTTTCGTATCTCTCCAGTTACATTATCAAATGGTGCTTTTGTTTTGAAGAAATGATTAATTTATATATTAGTACCCCTTCCCAAGGATGAAAAATATATATTATTTATTATTTTTATAAAAATATTTATTGAAATATATCTAGTTGATATGCTAAAATTTACAATTTTTGATGTATATATATTTTATGAATTTTAAAAATTAACATTTTTAAAAGGTATTTAAGCCATTTTTATCTTCTAATACGGTTAATTGTTAAAATTATAGATACATATGTATCTAAAACTTGTAAAAATTTAGCATATAAATTAAACACATTTAGACCAACATTTTCATTTTGAAAATGAAGAAGATATTCTTATGTCCCCGGCTAACGGATAGGTTAAAAGTATCCTTACCCAAGATAATATTATTTGATTTTGACGAAATCGCTTCAATATTTTTTCTAAAAGGTGGGATGGCTTTCCAATTTTCACTCACTATGGTTAATAAAATAGTACCTTAAATACCACCTCTGGCTAGTTGCCTCCCTTAGATAATGTCTTTAGTTTGAAATAAACCATGATATGGATGGGCTATGTCCCCTTTCAATTGTTTGGTGGGGGTTGTGTTCCCATTGTAATTTAGGCAGAGTTTGTTATCTCCTCATTTGTTAGATGGAAGCTTATTGTCTTCCTTAGGCTTGATTATAATATTAAAATGAGTTGTAATGTAGATACCAAATCAAAAAATGGAAGAGACTAAATGCACCCGTGTGTACTTTAGCTCAGCACACCCGGGTGCATTTAACCCCTTTTTATTTTTTTAAAATTTTTTTGTACAATTGGCCATTGATTTTCTAAAACCAAAAAATTTAAAAATATCCAAAAATTGTAAAAATTTATACACGTGTTAAATACACTTAGATTAATAATTTTATAAAAATATTTTAAACAAATAAGTTAAAGCACCTAAGTGTATCGAGGTTAAATGCACCCAAGCGCATTATATCCATTCCCATAAAAAAATAGTACCTGGGCATGTCAATACTTTTTTTGATTGTTATATTTACATACATATCAATATTTCTTACAATAAAGTCCTATGACGCTCTTATAAATTGAAGGAGACATACCTCCACTTAGAAATTTGGTCCTAGAAATTTGGAGACACGACTTCACCTAAAATTTGGAGATATAGGTCCATTTAAAGATTCGGGGAGACAAAAGCTCCCAAAACACCCATTGCATTCGGGCAATGTCGAACCTACCACTTTCTCTAATTGGAGTAGTCGGCATGTGTCAATACCTTAGGTTTTTTTTTTTATTGAAGAATGATACTGTTAGCCCAGACTAAGTAAATGTCCAACTTAGTCCGCATCAAATAATCTATTTACAACAAATTTTTTGTTTTTTCTTCATACGCTTATTTATCTAAGTATATTTAATATATAACCAAGTTTTACCATTTTTGGATATTTATATATACTTTTTTGATAATTTTAAAGATCTATGTGTACATATGTATTTAAAATACCACTATCTTTAAAAATGTCAAAAAATATATATACATATCCAAAAATGGTAAAACTTCATTTATATATTAAATATACTTTGATAAATAAGTATACGAAGAAAAATAAAAAAAAGTTACTGTAAATGAGTTTTTTTGAAGTAGGATAAGTTAGACATTTGCTTAGCCCGTGCTAACATGATCATTTATCTTTTTTATTGATATACATTACATCTTAATTTATTTTATAATCAAGCCTTGAGACATTTTTTATAATCTTAAAAAAGAAGACTATAAACTCCCAAATATCGACAAGGGAGACCATTAGCTCCTAAATATCAATGAAGAGACAATGGCTCTCAACTATTATTTTTACTTGGTGGACAGTTCCCACAAAAATTAAGAAGACACTATCTCCACCATCACTTGTACCTTTTTTTTTTTTTTTTTTTTTATTAAAACCATCACTTGTACCTGAGTGGCTAGAATGCACACCAACTGTGACAACTGGGCTGCCGCCAAGTTGAGAACTTGTGGTAGTTGAACCCGTAACTCCGATGATTAGGCTAATCTTAACGTATACTAAAAATCATTTTGGATAATAATTTATTCCTTCTTTTCATTTCCACGTATTATCTCAAAATTTATTTAATTTTACTCAAATTTATGATCGACTATAGTGGATTCTTCTTCTTTTTTTTTCGTTTGGTAATTTCAATAAGCAACACGACCGTAAGCAATAGCACGGCAACCAAGCATCATAGGCCTCATGTTGTTACCATCTGGGTAGATCCCTGGTGGCCTCGGTCTCTTTTAATTTATGAGCCCAATAGCAAGTGAATAAAATTATAAAATTATCAAGGATTTACTAATAACAGACATGCATATGTTTGAACCAATGTTTTTTCGATTGACAGTGAATTAATCATGGAGCTATTTTCGTGTATGTATCTCTTGAGTGTTTTTTTTTTATTATTATAATTCTACAGATTGCTGCGAGTCTTATGTGTGGAAATAAAGAAGAAGCCGAAATGATATGGGGCGATCTTCAATCGAAAAAGGAATTGATGACTCTACCTGATTCTAAAGCGAGAGAAGGGCAGCGCATTCCCCCCTCCCTCTCAGAATTTGAAAATGCACTTCGGAAACGACAATCACAAACATCCCCCAGCCCAGGAAGTGTTGGTGGAAACCGTGTTTTGGGTTATGAATGTCAGCTTCTCCGTCTCTAAATATTCGTGATCAATAAATAATTTGTGATCAGTACGGTTAATTTGTTGTTTGTGTTTGTGGGGTCATCAGTGCCAATAAATTAACTGATTAAATATCATGCCAATTTACCTCACCAGATAATTCTTTTGTGTGATGTATAAAAGGTACGTTTAGAGACCATAGTTGTATCCATTTGAAACCATGGAAGTTCCACCCATTCTAAGATATCCTAAATTTTGTAGGATTATTGGTCTGTATGACAGGAATCATATACTTATTAATTTTATAATTAAACTGATAAATATAAATATTTGGGTGACATGTCCAAATGTACATCTGCTGCCTGTAACTATTGGTGCCTTGCTTCCGTGCGTAGTAGGGCCTTTGCGAAGTCTGAAACAACATGAGGGATGAAAGATGCTTGGCGAATGTACGTGTTTGCAACGTGTTATTAATCAAACATATGCCTATTGCAAGCATGCTACAAAAAAGACTTACTTTGAAATTCTCCAACTATACTCCAACTGCAACATAGCAATATAGACAAAAGAAAATTTATCTACGAATCAGAATCACAAAAGTATTTGATTAAATGTACCTAGGTGCACTAAACTTCGTGCACCCAAGTGCAAATTTTTTTTATTTTTCTTTGAAATTTTTTATAAAATTATTAATCTAACGGTATTTAACATATTGTTGACACCCCACCGTTGGGCCCAAATATGGATAAATTGAAATGGATTACAAGTCCAAGCAAATTCAAGACACAAAAGGAAGTTCAAGCCAGCTAAGCGGGCCATTCCGCACTCAACCCACATGAGCGAAGCTCCACCAAGTCTCGAAGAAGGCTTTTCAACAACCAGACCAGGCCCACAAAAGAGCGAAGCTCTTACAGGCCACCTCAACGGGCTCCACAATGCAGCCCAAGCCTAAGAAGCAGGCTTTCCTACAATTCTGGGCCCCTACAACGGCCCACCTAAAGCAAACGGGCTTAAGCTAAGCTCAAGTCCACCAAACTCAAGTATATGGACCAAGTCCAAGCCTTCAAAGGGCCCAAGGCCCACAACCTCAACCCAAGCTCAAGAATGTGGATCAAGTCCAACTCTTCAAGAAGCCCAAGCCCATGGACCAAGTCCATGACCTCAAGAGGGCCCAAAAGCCCACGATCCCAACACAAGTCCAAGCCCATGGACCAAGTCCATGACTCAAGGGAGCCCAAAGCCCACTCCTACATCTATAAAAGGAGAGGCACCCCTCTCATTTGAGGAGAGTGGAAGAGAGGCATCCCAAGGGGAGGACGGGAGTCTGCAGCAACGCTCCGGCATCCCGGCTTTTCACGCTCTCCAAGCCACGCTCCCTCCTCCACGCCCCCTTTCCATCTCTCCCATTCTCTCAAATCTTTCATTTTACCCCCTTTCACGCCGTGTAAACCGCCTCGGGTTGGCAGATTTCTCCATATTTGCTTCAATCCGTAGGCCGGAACCCGATCTCTGTATTATTAGTGCCTTATTTCTTTAAACAGGGTCTGATATCCCTTTAAAGATCAGTGGCGACTCCGTTTTTCTTTATTTTTGTGTGTGCGTGTTTGAGTTAACGCCCCGGCAAGGTGGGTGCACGCGGGTCCACGGATCCCAGCATAATACGCTGCTGTTATGCTGCCGGATTTGTGACTTGACCCGTGTACGGAAAGCCCCGTCTTAGCCGTTATGCTGCCGAAATCACGAGAAAATACCCACACGCCAACTTTCCTAAAAGATATGAAGCCTAATGCGTTTTACCCCATGTGAATGCAGGAAATCTAAGCCCACGTTGCTTTTCAACACGATCCACATTTTCAAGGCCCGGGAAACCATTCCGAGCCCATCGTAGCGCTCAAGGCGGGTGCTACAGCTTGGCGACTCCACTGGGGACGGCGTTGCAGGTCTACATCGGCGCAAGGGGTCAGAAACTGGAAGATCGGAGCTTCTTCCTCGCTGAACAGCGAGTTCCGGGCGGTTTCCCGTCATCCGGCAGCGAGTTTCTGAAGTTTCTGCCCAAATCGTGCAGAAACCTAAAAAGTTTTTAGGTCCAGAGGCGTCCAGCTCAAAAAAACGGACAGAACTCGTGAAGACTTGCTGGATACCGCCTTGTGACTGTCAAGGCACCTAATACGAGCCAAAAGGAACAACTTCCAGTAAGAATGAAGCTAATTAATGTTAAATCCGGCGTAAAAATCACTTCTTTTTCATAACCTGAGTGTTTTCTGGTCACACTTCCAGAAACGCTTCAAGCGAACTGGTCTTCTTTCCAGAGACTCTTCAAGCGAACTGGTCATTCTTCCAGACACTCTTCAAGCGAACTGGTCATTCTTCCAGACACGCTTCAAGAGAACTGGTCCTTCTCCAGACACGCTTCAAGAGAACTGGTCCTTCTCCAGACACGCTTCAAGCGAACTGGTCACTTTTCCAGAGACGCCTCAGGCAAACCCAAATCTGTGGACCTCGAACATTCTCACGCGTGGAACTTAAAACAAATAAAATCTCAAAAAATACAAAAGGACCCGGACTTGCGAGTATACATCCAAAGGTTGGCTTTTTTTTTAGTATCTGTTTACAAGTGCTAACCCATTTTCATTGATTGCTCAGGTTCTTCACCATATCTCGAAGGCAAAGCAAGTCAATCACTGATGTGACATAAAGCTTACGTGCCTAGAAGTCAATGGTTGACCCAAGACCATTGATGTGACATAAAGCTTACATGCCTAGAGTCAACTGTATGCTGACAAGACAATTGACATGACATAAAGGCGCTGATATGACCATTGATGTGACATAAAGCTTACATGCCTAGAGTCAACTGTATGCTGACAAGACAATTGACATGACATAAAGGCGCTGATATGACCATTGATGTGACATAAAGCTTACGTGCCTAGAAGTCAACGGTTGACCCAAGACCATTGATGTGACATAAAGCTTACATGCCTAGAAGTCAACTGTAGGCTGACAAAACAATCGACATGACATAAAGGCGCTGACAAGACCAATACGGAAAAGGCACAGACATGGCATAAAGGTACAGCAACGTCCAGAGGCATCACGGCGACGCGGCAGTAAGCTAGCAATGACTTTTCAAGTTCGAAGATGATTAATCAACCTTTCTACCCTTGGTTCTGAAACCGGGGGGCATCATATCATGTTTCCATAATTTTACTTTGACTTCCTACTAAAAAAAAAAAAATTTTAAAAAAAAAGAGAGCAAAAAAAAGAGTTAAAAAAAAAAGAGAGCAAAAAAAAAAAAAAAAAAAAGTTAAGAGAAAAAGCAAAAAAAGAAAAAGAAAAAAGAGAGTGAAGAAATTATATATCTTAAAGTTCTAGTTGCCTTCAAGCTGAAGATCGCATACATGGAGCCAACAAATCATCTTTCAAAGGAAAATACCGCATTCTCATTTGAAAAATGGGATCAGATGATGCAACGAATGCAACGGATGGAGGACATGCTCTACAAAATAATAGAGCAACGTCAATCAATGGCAAAACAACAACATCAAGCGTCATCCTCTTCATCACAACATCAACAAACAACGAGTTCGAGCTCACAATCCATCCCAGTTCAAAGATCACATGGCCTAGCGAAAGTGCAAGGCGAAATAGAAGAGGTCAAGATACAGTTTCAAAGCCAACTCCAAGAGTTGCACAGAAAAATCGAGCGACAGCAAGAGGAGGACCTTCATTTGGTAAAAATTGAAGACTTATGCCCATTTCCAAATGCACAACTACCTGAAAATTTCAAAATGCCAACCCTCCCTATCTATGAAGGAAATTCATGCCCACATGCCCATATCAAGGCCTTTTGCAGTATTTTATACCCTTTGGTAAAAAAGGAGGAAATTTTGGTCATGCTATTCCAACATAGCTTGAGAGAAGACGCCCTTGAATGGCATACGTCGCTCGACTGCAAGCAAATCAAAACATGGGAACAACTCTCCTTAGCCTTCATGGACCGCTTTTCATATATGCTAAACACGGCTCCCAAAAGGGCCGATCTCGAAGCACTCAAGCAAGAAGAGGATGAAACGTTCTCAGAGTACGTGGTTAGATGGCGTGCCTTGGCGGCGAAGATGAAAAGCCCGTTGCCGTTGGACGAGCAAATCTCCATCATCATCAACTCAACACACCCGAGCATCTCGGGCTACCTCATCTCTCACCCATATGTCAACTTCACTCAACTCCTCCAAGCCGGGGACCAAGTGGAGGCAGGAATCAGACATGGCACCATCTCCCCATGGCCACAACAAGGAAATGCAACTCTTCTTGAACAAGCAAGCCCGAAATCTCAAATAGCGGACATCGACATGGAAGTCAATTTTATCAAGGGTAATGCCAAAACCTTTGACCCCTCTATATTCATAACAAAAGTCCAACCCCATGATGCTCATGTCGTTTTACAAGGCCGAAATGCCAACCCGATCACCCTTCAAAGAAAATGGGTTGAGCCGGTCATTTTATTGGGAAAACCTGTCAAGCCTATGCGAGAGAATCCTATTCTGCATAAAACCCCTATTGTTCAAAGAGCATCCTCCAATACTTTTTCTACAAACCCGGGAACTCCACCCAAAGTAGCGAGTCAACCAACTTTGCCCCACTTCTCTCCAGAAAATGTCTTCATTCCAGTCAACCAACCAACATGCCCGCAGTCTAAAGATGCAAAAGAGAACCTCAAAGCTCCTTACACCTCTACTCCTAGCATTCCTCTAAAGCAGTCATCGTCATCATCATCTGCACAACCATGCCCGGCCACGGAAGGTGAAATATTAATCTTATCAACAAAGCAGACAAGCACCTCAAAAGAGGAAACGCTAACCAAGGAGCACAAATCTCAAGAAATTCCTGCACAAGAAAAGCCAAATGGAAAAGACCATCTACAAGTCACAAATGAAGTTATCCCTCACACAGACAATCAAGCAGAGGCATTTAAAAGGCCTCAACCAACCATCATCAACACAGGCAATGTCGACGAAGTCGAACAGCCAACAAGGTTAGCCCCGGAAGCCGCAGAATGCGCAGGGCACACAACCATCATCTATCAACCCACCATCACAAATACATCTCCGTCAACACGTCTACAAGGGATATTTCAAAATGGCTACCAGACAGTCTTTCCATCAAGCTTGGCAGGAAAAATGCCAACAACCAGTGAAGACAATATTTCACAAGGGGCAAAAAGCGCACAAAAAGCAAAAAACTGGGGGCATGCCAGAGAAGCATGGGGACAGCCTACCAAAGCCGCACGCCATAGAAGCATTAAGTTTAAGCGACAAAGGAAAAATTACAAACAAAGGGTGAAGAGCAAAAGGTGGAGAAAAATGCATCTACATCATCCCGAAGCATGGGGGCATGTGGTTCTAAAGAAAAATGACACATATTACTTTTGTATCATGTTCCATTCTACAACAAACAAAGTTTGGGACCCGGGAGGCAAAGCTACATGAGGAAATGGTTCCACAGCGCCGCTCGCAAGGCTACCACGACAGCAAGCAAACCCCGAACGGCGACATCAAGCAACGGCGGCGGAGGCGGCAATGAAAAGAGGAAAAGAGCAACCGAAAGAGGGAAACCCCCTATCGGAGACCCTAAAATTTGGTAAAATTGCAGAAAGCTCCTCGCCATCTACAGGAATTGCGAAATCATCCGGATTCAAAACTAGTGCAAAACAAGCCAGCAAGTCCACAAAATTTCAAAAAGGACCACTCTCCCGGAAGAAACATCTTGAGTTCGTAGAAATTGCAAAGTGACCCAAAACAAAAACAAAAAAAAAACAAAAAAAAAAAAAAAAAAACAAAAAAACAAAAAAAACAAAAAAAACAAAAAAAAGAAAAGAAAGAGAAAACAAAAAAAAAACAAAACAAAACAAAAACAAAAAAAAAGAGAGAGAGAGAGAGAAAGAATGAAAGAAAAAGAGCGAGAAAAGAAAGTGTTCAGGTCAATGCCAAAAGGGATGTCAAGTACTTTGCCATTCATCGTCAAGACGCCTCTGGCAAAGGGGGGCAGCTGTTGACACCCCACCGTTGGGCCCAAATATGGATAAATTGAAATGGATTACAAGTCCAAGCAAATTCAAGACACAAAAGGAAGTTCAAGCCAGCTAAGCGGGCCATTCCGCACTCAACCCACATGAGCGAAGCTCCACCAAGTCTCGAAGAAGGCTTTTCAACAACCAGACCAGGCCCACAAAAGAGCGAAGCTCTTACAGGCCACCTCAACGGGCTCCACAATGCAGCCCAAGCCTAAAAAGCAGGCTTTCCTACAATTCTGGGCCCCTACAACGGCCCACCTAAAGCAAACGGGCTTAAGCTAAGCTCAAGTCCACCAAACTCAAGTATATGGACCAAGTCCAAGCCTTCAAAGGGCCCAAGGCCCACAACCTCAACCCAAGCTCAAGAATGTGGATCAAGTCCAACTCTTCAAGAAGCCCAAGCCCATGGACCAAGTCCATGACCTCAAGAGGGCCCAAAAGCCCACGATCCCAACACAAGTCCAAGCCCATGGACCAAGTCCATGACTCAAGGGAGCCCAAAGCCCACTCCTACATCTATAAAAGGAGAGGCACCCCTCTCATTTGAGGAGAGTGGAAGAGAGGCATCCCAAGGGGAGGACGGGAGTCTGCAGCAACGCTCCGGCATCCCGGCTTTTCACGCTCTCCAAGCCACGCTCCCTCCTCCACGCCCCCTTTCCATCTCTCCCATTCTCTCAAATCTTTCATTTTACCCCCTTTCACGCCGTGTAAACCGCCTCGGGTTGGCAGATTTCTCCATATTTGCTTCAATCCGTAGGCCGGAACCCGATCTCTGTATTATTAGTGCCTTATTTCTTTAAACAGGGTCTGATATCCCTTTAAAGATCAGTGGCGACTCCGTTTTTCTTTATTTTTGTGTGTGCGTGTTTGAGTTAACGCCCCGGCAAGGTGGGTGCACGCGGGTCCACGGATCCCAGCATAATACGCTGCTGTTATGCTGCCGGATTTGTGACTTGACCCGTGTACGGAAAGCCCCGTCTTAGCCGTTATGCTGCCGAAATCACGAGAAAATACCCACACGCCAACTTTCCTAAAAGATATGAAGCCTAATGCGTTTTACCCCATGTGAATGCAGGAAATCTAAGCCCACGTTGCTTTTCAACACGATCCACATTTTCAAGGCCCGGGAAACCATTCCGAGCCCATCGTAGCGCTCAAGGCGGGTGCTACACATATGTATTAAATTTTACCCCTTTTTTTGGAGCTTTCTACGTATATTATTTTTTTCAAAAAAATAGGAGCATTTTAGTCGTTTAAAATGTCCAGAAATCAGAAAACGTGTAAACATACTGAAACCGTTTACTCATATCTCAATGTATTTGTAAGGGCGTCTACTCGCATGTCCGTTTTATTAGCTAATGGCCTTTACTCACATATGTAATTAAATAGGTTTTTATAATTAGATGCAAATACAATAGTTATATTTAAGTTTTTAAAAATGTTGTGAGTATATTTGAAAAAAGCTCCAAGAATATAAAAGGTTGAAACCTGCTTATAGCTTCGGCGGAATTAAAAGCGGAGCATAAATTTTAAAAAATTGTGTTAATTTGCCTAAAATTGTGAATGTATTACATTTGTTAAAAAATTTTAAAATGATGAAAATGGCTTTGTGAACAAATAAAATTATGGAATATAGAAATTTTCATTTTCAAAAAAAATTTGTTAAATTGGAGTGTGTGTGAACGGCCTAGTTTTTCGAATTGTCCAAACCATTACTCCCAAAAGTAAATGATAGCGGGCCCATCCAATGACCCCTATAATCTATCATTGCAACTAATAAGTCTGAGGGACAATGAAAATTGCAGAACATGCAAACGGTAGGAATAATTAAAAGATTCGACCATTCATCTGTATTCATCAGCAATTCAAATGTTATAATTGCTATGATGTGTACGAATTTATCATCCAAAATTGTCAAAGGCCATGAATATATTATAGCATGCACGAATTACACATCAATCTGATTAACTGAAAGGATTTAAAAAGCTTAAATGGGATTAAAATTAGGATAAAAATGTAACGATGTATATTGAAAATAGAAATAATGATATTTAAATTTTTAAAAATAGTTTAAAATTTTTAAAAATTATCTTAAAAATATACATTCTATTGGAAGATCTTTTGAAACTATTTTAGGTATGTTTAGTAAGTGATAAAATTTTTGATGAAAATTTTTGGTATAAAATTTTTTAAAATGAGTAAAAATAATATATTATAATAGGGGTAATGATGAGAAATAAAGAAAATGAAGTTAAAATAAAAAGGTTACATGTATGGATAGTTTGTAGAAATGATTGAAAGGTACGATAATTGTATAGCAAGAAATAAAAATAATTCAAAATAGAATAATTTTACAAAATAAAAAATTGTAAATTAAGGGTTTGTAGGAAGTGATAAAACTCTTGATGAAAATTTTTCGGTATAAAAGTTTTTGACATGGAGAAAATATATGGTATGAAAGGGCTAGTGATGATGAGTAAAGATAGTAAAGTTAAAATAAATAAGTTAAATATATAGATAGGTTTGTAGAAATGATTGAAAATTAAGATAGTTGTATACGAAGAAGTGAATAAATAATTAAAAAATAATGTAGTTGTAGAGAGTAAAAAGTTTTAAATTAAAATTTTTAGGACATGCTTGAGAAGTAATAAAACTTTTGATAAAAAGTTTTTAGTGAAATTTTTTTAAAATAAAAGAAAATAATGTAATATTATAGGGGTAATGAGGAGTTAAAAAATAAAGTTAAAATAGATAGGTTAGATGTATAGATAATTCTGAATAAATTATTGAAAAGTAAGGTAATTATATAGGAAGAAATGAAAAACATGGCAATTTTGAAGAGTAAAAAATTTTAGATTGAAAAGTTTTAAAATATTTTTTGTATAAACAAACACCCCCTTTAGTTTGAAAAGTGTTTATTTAAAAGAACAGCCTAAAAAAATTTCAAGGTGTGTTCGAGAACTAACAAAACTTTTGATAAAAAAATTTTTTTACATAAAAGTTTTTAAAATAAAAGAAAATGATATGATATAATAAAAGTAATGATGAGAAGTAAAGATAATTAAGTTAAAATAAATAATTTTTTTAAAATAAATAGATTAGATATATGGGTAGTTGTGTAGAAATTATTAAAATTAGAGTAGTTATATAAAAGAAAGTGAAAAATAATTTAAAAATAAAGAAGTTATGGATAGTGAAAATTTTTTAAATAAAAAATTATTAACTTAAAAATATTTTAATGTAAACAAATACCCTTAATTTGAAATGTTTTGGTGTAAAGAAACACTTCCTCATTAATTACTCGAAAAGAAAGCTTCGAATGTTATCATGTGAAAAATTCAAGCCCATTGCCCCCACAGCCAAAGAGTTGGTGAAAGTAGGGGTGCAACTCAGGTTGGTTTCGTTCGGATAGTGGTTTATCCTACCCATACCCTATCTGTAAAAAGCGTACCCTACCCTATCCGTTTGTCGGTTCGGTTCCTAGTATACCCTACCCTACCCATTACCTATAGAGTCGATTCCAGTTTCATTTTTAAATCGATTCCTTTAATACTCAAATACAATATTTTAAAATTTTTTTATGTTATTTTAAATAATTTAAAATAATACTTATTTATGTTTTAAAATCATAAGTACATATATTATTATTTATATTATCATATAAAAATATGAAGTATAGCCCATAATGACCCAATCATTAAAACTATTAATATATTATAATCATAAATCACAAACGTATTTATAAGAGTTTTTCAAAAGTCAACGACGTATATATAAATAACAGAACTATTTTTATACTTCACAATGTGCAAAAGTCATTTAAATTTGAATTTGTTAAAATATGTGTGCATGTAAAATGTCAAAGACAAAGCATAATATATATTATGCACCTAATTAATTACCCATATAAGTACCTATGCGGGTCGGTTATGGGTACCCAACGTATCTACCCTACTCGTACCCTATTTAAAGAGGCATGTAATAATTTGTACCCTACCCATACTTACAGGTAATATTTTCTACCCTACCCTACCCAAATTAGGGTCGGGTCGGTGGGTACCCATGGGTACCCTACCCAAGTTGCACCCCTAGGTGAAAGGCTTCTTCTCCTTAATAATTTAAAATAAGACCAGGGTACCATCGCGGAAAGATCAGGCAGCCACCAAGACTGAACTAGTCTAACTTGATAGGTATGCAAGTACTGGCGAGGAGATTTTGTGGGATGGAGTGTGAATGGCAGTTGTACCAACCAACCTGATTGGTTTGCAACTTGTAAGTACCCGCGAGGAGATTCTGTGGGATGGGGTGTGAAATGTTACTTAAAGGTATGTTTGGAGATGTTTAAAAAATGTTAAGTTAAAATTTTTTAATCTAAAACTTTTCACTCTCTACAACTATCATATTTTTAATTAATTTTTCACATTTTTCTATACAACTACCTTACTTTTCAATCATTTCTACACAACTACCCACACAACTATCCTATCTATTTTAACTTTATCATCTTTACTACTTATCATTACCCATATCATATCACATCATTTGACAACTTTTACTCCTCAAAACTTTTCATCAAAATTTTATCCATTCCCAAACACACCCTAAATGAAATATTTTAAAGGATTTGTCGTTAAGAGAATAATAAAAATAGAGTTAGAATAAACAGATTTTACAGAGGTCATTGATAGGAAAAATTATCAAAATATATGGGTAAAAATGAAAAAATATATATAATGATTAGTGATGTTAATAACCATCTCCAGAAACATGCGCATAATATTTCCCATGGTTTCCCACTCATGGGAGATTCCCAAATGAGCCCTAGTGCGGGGAAACGAATTTTGACACTACGTGGATAGTATCATGTCACGACAGGAGTGCCTGCGATACACACATGTGCTTGCGGTCAATGGATGGACGTGGAGCATTGACGTTTAAGGATTGCCATGAGACAGCAGTCCTTAGACTGCGGTAATCTACACACGTAATTATGCAGGAAATGTGGATAGAGTCAAGGTACGTTTGTTAATGTATAAAATTATGAGATTGTGGGGGAAATTGTAAGGAACAGAAAAAAAAGAATATTTTGATAAATGTATGATAGAAAACGATAGAGATAAGTTGTAATAAATACGTTTGTTATTAGCGGTTGACAGATAAAACGATTGGAATAGAAAGATAAAAGTGAGAAAAATAATATAATTGATGGGTCAATAATTGATCTTGGAAAACCAAATCATATGAAAAAATCACGATTTCCACACTCACACATTACCAAACGTGGCCCTAACGTTCAGACTGTCACCACATGATACTCTCCACTTGCTGTTATGTCCACGTTTCCCTAATCACCCCAACCGACGGGGTGTAGCGGCAAGCAGACCTTAACGTGGCACCACCACCTCCATGGACCAGTGAGTTGCGATGAACATGAACTGTTATAATCAGCTTTATTGTGCAAGCCTGAACATAGTGCATGCTTGTTAGTCCGCGGGAATGCGGATTAGAGAAGTTTGAGCACTGTCAGAAGCCAACTGTTAACTGTTATAATCAGCTTTCATTGTGCGGGCTAGAACGAGGTGCATGTTTGATAGTCCACATGCGGGTTAGAAAAGTGTGAGCACTGTCACAGGCAGACAATTCTTGAGGTTGGTTGCGCCACATCATTCATTTGACACACAGCTGCATAGTGTATCGGCGACATCCCAACTTGTAGTGATGGCGTGGTAATTTTAAACTAAGGACTGTTGCAGCTGAACAGGGCAAACACTGTTGTAATCTGCTTCCGTCCATTAGTATGGGGTGGTCTTGTATAGGAAATTATGATTTTTGTCTTTTATATATTATCTCATAAATAATTTAACCATTCATATTTACCTCTTTACTTCAATTATTTTTCCTTCTAAGTACCCAATTTATTTCAACTTTACTTGTATCATTTCATATTCATCACACAATTTTCAAAATATTTCATTTTTCACTCTTCATTTCATTACTTTCGGAAACCACACCATAGATTCATTTCTCTTCCCATGGTGTGGGAGAGGTCATTGAAAAATTTTTACCCTCTAGCAAGAAGTGGAGGAATTTATCTTCCTCTGGACTTTTCCAAAAATAATTTGACATGTCAACCATCTAGTTATCATACTTTTTTCAATTTTAATTTTATATTTCAATCATTTTCTTATAAAGCTACCATATTTTTTTCCATTTTACACTTATAGTACCAAATAACTCTCGCACTTCCTTTATCTTATCTTCACATCTCTCTACTTATATTATTATATGGTGCTTTTGTTTTGAAGAAATGATTAATTCGGACTAGAGGTGCAACTTGGGCTGGACTCAACCCGAACTTGGCTCGCATAACCCAAATTGAAATAGTGCTAAAACTATCTACTGTAGAACTCGAGCCCGATTTTCCAAGTTCAACCCGAACCCGAATTGAAAAGAACTTGAACCTGGGTTGAGCTAAACTTGAACCCTATGAACCCGAACCCAAATTATATATAACACATATATTTTATATTTACTCCATATAAATCTAGTTCTATTCCCCTCATATATATTATATTTATTTTATATTATATATAAACATTATTCCTCCTTAAGTTCAAGTATATAATATAATATTTTTATATTTTATTTTAGAAAAAAAGAGTTTGGTTTAGTGGTAGTTTTAAAACAAAAAAAATGAAAATTATTTTTAGAACTAGAGATATTTTATTTGGTGTTTTAACTTAACTACTTATGTAGGACGTTATCATTTGATCGTTTCAATATGATATTAGTAGTTAGATATTTATTCTATTTGAAATAAATTTGTTGTAATTTATTTGACTTAATACTATGATTGCTGAATATTTTTTATTATAATTGACATTATAAGGTTTTTCTTATCATTAGATATTAATGTTTACGTATATGTTTATAATATTAATATTAAATTGTATAATAGGAAAATAATGTACTTTTCATTTTCTAAAACAGGCTACTAACTACTCTTTTTTTTGAGAAATGACTACTAACCTACTTAATATAAAGAGAATGTTTGAATGAGATTTTTCATCTTTACAGTCTTAAATACTCCTGAATTTTTGCTTGAAAATAGGAGAATATCATTTTTAATTTTTTTAATTATAGATTTAAAGTTGAATAAATATAAGATAGATAACAAATATATAAAATAATTTCAACTCAAATTCTAGCCGAAACTTAAACCCAGCCCAAATTTCAAAAATAGGGTTAGGGTTTAGGTTTATATATGGGATTAAGGTTAAAGTTAGGGTTGAAGTTTTAGAAATATGATTAGGGTTAGGGTCGAGGCAAACTCAAGTTTCATGAGCCCAAGTTGCATCCCTAATTCGGACATTAGTACCCATTCTTAGGATAATGACTTTGTTAGCCCGAGCTAATAGAATATAGATTATTTTTTATTTTATAAAAATGTTAGATTCAATGTATCTATTCCATATACTAAAATTCACAATTTCTGAATATGTGAATATTTTTTACAAATTTTAAAAACTAGTATTTTTAAAAGGCACTTAAGTCATTTTTACCTTCTAATAATGTTAATTGTTAAAATTATAAATATATGTATCTAAAAATTGTAAAATTTTAGCATGTAAATTAAATACGCTTAGACCAACCTTTCTTTAGGTAAATGAAAAAGATATTCCTATATCCTAGCTAATGGATAGGTCAGAATACCCTTGTCTAAGATGAATATTATTTGATTTTGATGAAATCTCTCTGTTTGTTAATATTTTTCAAAAAAGTGGGATGGCTTCCTAGTTTCCATTCACTATTGTTACCAAACAGTAACTTAAACGGGACGCGTCAGTCCTTTCCTTCCTTATTTAAACCCATAATGTTTTAAGTACATTGCCTGAGCTAATCGTAATGTATACCAAAAATCATTTTAATGCGATCTTTTTTGGTTATGGGTAGTATGAGCATGCATATAATAATTTCATTCCTTCTTTTTATTCCCGCATATCATCCCAAAACTTATTTAATTTTACTCGAATTTATGATCGACTACACTGGATTTTTATCGTTTTATAATTTCAACAAGCAACACGACTGTAATCAATAACACGGCAAGCAAGCAACATAGCCAGTGTACGTGCTGGCGACTCATTGCAAATCAAACATGTACTTATTACAAACATGCTAAAAAAAAGGACTCGTTGCAACTTATAGCAATATTAGACAAAAGAAAATCTATCTAGAAATCAGAAAAAGTGTAAACATATTGAGACGGTTTACTCACATATGCATTATATCAGTGTAGCACCCGCCGTGAGCGCTACGGTGGTCTCGGAATGGTTTCCCGGGCCTTAAAAATGTGGATCGTGTTGAAAAGCAACGTGGGCTTAGATTTCCTGCATTCACATGGGGTAAAACGCATTAGGCTTCATATCTTTTAGGAAAGTTGGCGTGTGGGTATTTTCTCGTGATTTCGGCAGCATAACGGCAGCGTATTATGCTGGGATCCGTGGACCCGCGTGCACCCACCTTGCCGGGGCGTTAACTCAAACACGCACACACAAAAATAAAGAAAAACGGAGTCGCCACTGATCTTTAAAGGGAGATCAGACCCTGTTTAAAGAAATAAGGCACTAATAATACAGAGATCGGGTTCCGGCCTACGGATTGAAGCAAATATGGAGAAATCTGCCAACCCGAGGCGGTTTACACGGCGTGAAAGGGGGTAAAATGAAAGATTTGAGAGAATGGGAGAGATGGAAAGGGGAAAATGGGGAAGAGAGGCGTGGAGCGTGTAGACCGGGAAAACCGGGATGCCGGGGCGTTGCTGCAGACTCCCGTCCTCCCCTTGGGATGCCTCTCTTCAAGTGTCTTTGAATGAGAGGGGAGCTCCTTCTTTTATAGATGGTGGAGTGGGCTTTGGGCTCCCTTGAGGTCATGGACTTGGTCCATGGGTTTGGGCTTAAGTGGGATCATGGACTTGGTCCATGGACTTGGTCTTGAGTTGAGGTCATGGGCTTTGGGCCTCTTGAATGGTTTTGGACTTGGTCCATAAGCTTGGCTTGGTGGGCTAGAGCTTGGCTTGGCCCATGGCTATTGGGTGGGCCGTTGTAGAGGCCTAAGTAGTAGAGAAGCCTGCTTCTGAGGCTTAGCGGGCTAGAGCTTGGCTAAACCCGTTTGTTTCGTTTGTGGGCTGCTTTGTGGAGCCCGTTGAGGTGGCCTGTGGGAGCTTCGCTCTTTTGTGGGCCTGGTCTGGTTGTTGAAAAGCCTTCTTCGAGGCTTGGTGGAGTTTCGCTCCTGTGGGTTGAGTGCGGAATAGTCCGCTTAGCTGGCTTGAACTTCCTTTTGTGTCTTGAATTTGCTTGGACTTGTAATCCATTTCAATTTATCCATATTTGGGCCCAACGGTGGGGTGTCAACAGCTGCCCCCCTTTGCCAGAGGCGTCTTGACGATGAATGGCAAAGTACTTAACATCCCTTTTGGCATTGACCTGAACACTTTCTTTTCTCGCTCTTTTTCTTTCTCCCTTTTTCTTTCGTTCTTTCTCTCTCTTTCTCTTTTTTTTTTTTTTTTGTTTTTTGTTTTTGTTTTGGTTTTTTTTTTTTTTTGTCTTCTCTTTCTTTTCTTTCTTTTTGTTTTTTCTTTTTGTTTTTTTTTTTTGTTTTGGGTCACTTTGCAATTTTTACGAACTCAAGATGTTTCTTCCGGGAGAGTGGTCCTTTTTGAAATTTTGTGGACTTGCTGGCTTGTTTTGCACTAGTCTTGAATCCGTATGATTTCGCAATTCCTGTAGATGGCGAGGAGCTTTCTGCAATTTTACCAAATTTTAGGGTCTCCGATAGGGGGTTTCCCTCTTTCGGTTGCTCTTTTCCTTTTTTCATCGCCGCCGCCGCCGTTGCTTGATGTCGCCGTTCGGGGTTTGCTTGCTGTCGTGGTAGCCTTGCGAGCGGCGCTATGGAACCATTTCCTCATGTAGCTTTGCCTCCCGGGTCCCAAACTTTGTTTGTTGTAGAATGGAACATGATACAAAAGTAATTTGTGTCATTTTTCTTTAGAACCACATGCCCCCATGCTTCGGGATGATGTAGATGCATTTTTCTCCACCTTTTCCTCTGCAGCCTTCGTTTGTAATTTTTTCTTTGTATCTTGAACTTAATGCTTCTCTGGCATGCGGCTTTGGTAGATTGCCCCCATTCTTCTCTGGCATGCCCCCGGTCTTTTATTTTTTGTGCGCTTTTTGCCCCTTGTGAAATATTGTCTTCACCGGTTGTTGGCATTTTTCCTGCCAAGCTTGATGGAAAGACTGTATCGTAGCCATTTTGAACTATCCCTTGTGGATGCATTGATGAAGATGCATTTGTGACTGTGGGTTGGTAGATGATGGTTGTGTGCCCTGCGCATTCTGCGGCTTCCGGGGCTAACCTTGTTGGCTGTTCGACTTCGTCGACATGGCCTGTGTTGATGGTGGTTTGTTGAGGCTGTTTAGATGCCTCTGCTTGCTTGTCTGTGTGAGGGATAACTTCATTTGTGACTTGTAGATGGTCTTTTCCATTTGGCTTTTCTTGTGCAGGAATTTCTTGAGATTTGTGCTCTTTGGCTAGCACTTCCTTTTCTGAGGTATTTGTATGCTTTGTCGATAAGATTAATATTTCACCTTCCGTGGCCGGGCATGGTTGTGTAGAAGATGATGACAACGATTGCTTTAGAGGAATGCTAGGAGCAGAGGTGTATGGAGCTTTGGGGTTCTCTTCTGCATTTCTAGACTGCGGGCATGTTGGTTGGCTAACTGGGATGAAGATATTTTCTGGGGAGAAGTGAGGCAAAGTAGGTTGGCTTGCTATCTTGGGATGAGCTTCCGGGTTTGTAGAAAAAGTATTTGAGGATGTTCTTTGGACAATAGGAGGTTTGTGCAACATAAGATTCTCTTGCGTAGGCATGACGTATTTTCCCACTAAAATGACGGGCTCAACACATCTTCTTTGAAGGACAACGGAGTTGGCATTTCGGCCTTGTAAAATGATAGGAGCATTATGGGGTCGGGCTTTTGTTATGAGAATAGAAGGGTCGAAGGTTTTGGCATTACCCTTCACAAAATTGACTTCCATGCCAATGTCCGCTACATGAGATGTCTGGCTTGCCTGTTCAAGATGAATTGCATTTTCTTGTTGTGGCCATGGAGAGATGGTGTCATGTCTGATTCCCGCCTCCACTTGGTCTCCGGCTTGGAGGAGCTGAGTGAAGTTGACATATGGGTGAGAGATGAGGTAGCCCGAGATGCTCGGGTGCGTTGAGTTGATGATGGTGGAGATTTGCTCATCCAACGGCAACGGTCTTTTCATCTTCGCCGCCAAGGCACGCCATCTAGACACGTACTCTGAGAACGTTTCATCCTCTTCTTGCTTGAGTGCTTCGAGATCGGCCCTTTTGGGAGCCGTATTTAGCATATATGAAAAGCGGTCCATGAAGGCTAAGGAGAGTTGTTCCCATGTTTTAATTTGCTTGCGGTCGAGCGACGTATACCATTCAAGGGCGTCTCCTCTCAGGCTATGTTGGAATAGCATGACCAAAATTTCCTCCTTTTTTACCAAAGGGTATAAAATACTGCAAAAGGCCTTGATATGGGCATGTGGGCATGAGTTTCCTTCATAGGTAGGGAGGGTTGGCATTTTGAAATTTTCAAGTAGTTGTGCATTTGGAAATGGGCATAAGTCTTCAATTTTTACCAAATGAAAGTCCTCCTCTTGCTGTCGGTCAATTTTTCTTTGTAACTCTTGGAGTTGGCTTTGAAATTGTATCTTGACCTCTTCTATTTCGCCTTGCACTTTCGCTAGGCCATGTGATCTTTGAACTGGGATGGATTGTGAGCTCGAACTCGTTGTTTGTTGATGTTGTGATGAAGAGGATGACGCTTGATGTTGTTGTTTTGCCATTGATTGACGTTGCTCTATTATTTTGTAGAGCATGTCCTCCATCCGTTGCATTCGTTGCATCATCCGATCACATTTTTCAAATGGGAATGCAGTATTTTCCTTTGAAAGATGATTTGTCGGCTCCATGTATGCGATCTTCAGCTTGAAGGCAACTAGAACTTTAAGATATATAATTTCTTCACTCTCTTTTTTCTTTTTCTTTTTTTGCTTTTTCTCTTAATTTTTTTTTTGCTCTTTTTTTTTTTGCTCTTTTTTTTAACTTTTTTTTTAGTAGGAAGTCAAAGTAAAATTATGAAAACATGATATGATGCCCCCCGGTTTCAGAACCAAGGGTAGAAATGTTGATTAATCATCTTCGAACTTGAAAAATCATTGCTAGCTTACTGCCGCGTCGCCGTGATGCCTCTGGACGTTGCTGTACCTTTATGCCATGTCTGTGCCTTTTCCGTATTGGTCTTGTCAGCGCCTTTATGTCATGTCGATTGTCTTGTCAGCCTACAGTTGACTTCTAGGCATGTAAGCTTTATGTCACATCAATGGTCTTGGGTCAACCGTTGACTTCTAGGCACGTAAGCTTTATGTCACATCAATGGTCATTTCAGCGCCTTTATGTCATGTCAATTGTCTTATCAGCATACAGTTGATTCTAGGCATGTAAGCTTTATGTCACATCAATGGTCTTGGGTCAACCATTGACTTCTAGGCACGTAAGCTTTATGTCACATCAGTGATTGACTTGCTTTGCCTTCGAGATATGGTGAAGAACCTGAGCAATCAATGAAAATGGGTTAGCACTTGTAAACAGATACTAAAAAAAAAAAGCCAACCTTTGGATGTATACTCGCAAGTCCGGGTCCTTTTGTATTTTTTGAGATTTTATTTGTTTTAAGTTCCACGCGTGAGAATGTTCGAGGTCCACAGATTTGGGTTTGCCTGAGGCGTCTCTGGAAAAGTGACCAGTTCGCTTAAAGCGTGTCTGGAGAAGGACCAGTTCTCTTGAAGCGTGTCTGGAGAAGGACCAGTTCTCTTGAAGCGTGTCTGGAGAAGGACCAGTTCTCTTGAAGCGTGTCTGGAAGAATGACCAGTTCGCTTGAAGAGTGTCTGGAAGAATGACCAGTTCGCTTGAAGAGTCTCTCGAAGGAAGACCAGTTCGCTTGAAGCGTTTCTGGAAGTGTGACCAGAAAACACTCAGGTTATGAAAAAGAAGTGATTTTTACGCCGGATCTAACATTAATTAGCTTCATTCTTGCTGGAAGTTGTTCCTTTTGGCTCGTATTAGGTGCCTTGACAGTCACAAGGCGGTATCCAGCAAGTCTTCACGAGTTCTGTCCGTTTTTTGAGCTGGACGCCTCTGGACCTAAAAACTTTTTAGGTTTCTGCACGATTTGAGCAGAAACTTCAGAAACTCGCTGCCGGATGACGGGAAACCGCCCGGAACTCGCTGTTCAGCGAGGAAGAAGCTCCGATCTTCCAGTTTCTGACCCCCTTGCGCCGATGTAGACCTGCAACGCCGTCCCCAGTGGAGTCGCCAAGCTGTAGCACCCGCCGTGAGCGCTACGGTGGTCTCGGAATGGTTTCCCGGGCCTTAAAAATGTGGATCGTGTTGAAAAGCAACGTGGGCTTAGATTTCCTGCATTCACATGGGGTAAAACGCATTAGGCTTCATATCTTTTAGGAAAGTTGGCGTGTGGGTATTTTCTCATGATTTCGGCAGCATAACGGCTAAGACGGGGCTTTCCGTACACGGGTCAAGTCACAAATCCGGCAGCATAACGGCAGCGTATTATGCTGGGATCCGTGGACCCGCGTGCACCCACCTTGCCGGGGCGTTAACTCAAACACGCACACACAAAAATAAAGAAAAACGGAGTCGCCACTGATCTTTAAAGGGAGATCAGACCCTGTTTAAAGAAATAAGGCACTAATAATACAGAGATCGGGTTCCGGCCTACGGATTGAAGCAAATATGGAGAAATCTGCCAACCCGAGGCGGTTTACACGGCGTGAAAGGGGGTAAAATGAAAGATTTGAGAGAATGGGAGAGATGGAAAGGGGAAAATGGGGAAGAGAGGCGTGGAGCGTGTAGACCGGGAAAACCGGGATGCCGGGGCGTTGCTGCAGACTCCCGTCCTCCCCTTGGGATGCCTCTCTTCAAGTGTCTTTGAATGAGAGGGGAGCTCCTTCTTTTATAGATGGTGGAGTGGGCTTTGGGCTCCCTTGAGGTCATGGACTTGGTCCATGGGTTTGGGCTTAAGTGGGATCATGGACTTGGTCCATGGACTTGGTCTTGAGTTGAGGTCATGGGCTTTGGGCCTCTTGAATGGTTTTGGACTTGGTCCATAAGCTTGGCTTGGTGGGCTAGAGCTTGGCTTGGCCCATGGCTATTGGGTGGGCCGTTGTAGAGGCCTAAGTAGTAGAGAAGCCTGCTTCTGAGGCTTAGCGGGCTAGAGCTTGGCTAAACCCGTTTGTTTCGTTTGTGGGCTGCTTTGTGGAGCCCGTTGAGGTGGCCTGTGGGAGCTTCGCTCTTTTGTGGGCCTGGTCTGGTTGTTGAAAAGCCTTCTTCGAGGCTTGGTGGAGTTTCGCTCCTGTGGGTTGAGTGCGGAATAGTCCGCTTAGCTGGCTTGAACTTCCTTTTGTGTCTTGAATTTGCTTGGACTTGTAATCCATTTCAATTTATCCATATTTGGGCCCAACGGTGGGGTGTCAACAATCAGCTAATGGCCTTTACTCACATATATAATTAAATAGCCTTTTTTTAGAATTAAATGCAAATGTAATAGTTATATTTGAGCTTTTAAAATCGTTTTCAGTATATTTCAAAAAAGCTCATGCGAAGTATAAAATGTTAAGACCGTTACAATGGTCTCTGCCTCACTGGGCCTCCAATGCTACAGAAGTGCAGCGGGTGAGCTGGTTATGGGTAGTACCACTTTTGATCAGTCTAGAGTGGATTAGTACCAAGTTCGGGAAAACCCTTAAATAACCCGCCCTTCCTATCCCATCAAAGGCAATTTCTTAAAACAATTTCTATTTTCTTATGCTATTAAATAGCCCTAAAAGATATGAAAATCCAAATTATTTCGAAACAAATATATTAGCATCCAATTCTTCGGTTGACAGAAGCCTGAAATTAAATCGCCAATTGTTGAGTTCCATGATTAAATGTCCTATTTATAAATTAAATTCTTTCTGTAAATTTAGAATTACTTATTTAATTATCAAAGAACAAAAACGAGAATAAATCAAGATTTATGTGGAAAGCTAAAATAGCTTTATTTAAATTACTTAATATTTGTTGTTTTGTTAGTTCTCTAGTTGATATGATTTTATAGAACTTGGCAGACTTAATGGAGACAAAAATAAAGAATAGATTAAAGTTTTTAGATGCATATGTAAACATACCATGACTTACCAACCTGCTATGATTTGGGTCATCAGGCCCACACAATTACGATAATAACTTACAGTATAAAGCAATTTTCTTGACCAGTAGTTTGACAGGCGTAACTGATATCAAAAGGTGAGATTACACGTGAAAGTGAAAGGACGGGCATGTTTTCATAAAATTAAGAATTAAGAAATAAGACAACTATAAGTTGGAACAATAATAATCACCATAATATAAGCTTAACGTCATCTTCCTTATATATTTTTATTTTTGAAATATCAAATCTTTATATATTATTATTATTATTTCACAAAAAATAAAAATATTTTTATTTTATGACTTATTGGAAAAAAAAAAACTCTATTGTTTAAACTTGGTTGAAACCCGCCCTAACCTAGTCCGGACCTGCTCTCACTTGGAATGAAATTGATAACAAAGAATTTAGTACGGGTGAAATCTGAACCTAAACATATTGGGCCATAATAAAAGCTTGTCTGGATTGAGAAAAACATATGATTTGGCATGTAAAAAATATTTTTTATTCTTGTAAATCTGTGTCTTACCTAAAATTTTCTCTCAATTAAATTTGTTGTTTTCAACTATTTGATCATTTATTTTTTTATTTTTAAAGTAAAAAAGGGTTAAAAAATAAACTAAAATAACAAATAAATTCAAAAAATTATCCAAATTCATAACAAATAACAACATGTAAATTAGATTAAAAAATAGCTTAAATTCTGTATCCACTTAAAAGAAATTGAATTTGTCATGTTAAAAAAATAAATTGGATAAAAATAATTCTATTTTTAACCCAATCTGGACTGATCTTAACTCGAACCAAAATAGACAGGATAAGGTTTGATATAAGGTTCAACCCAGACCTGAATACATATCAAAATTAAATACTTAGTCCAGGTGAGAAAAAAAAGAACTTATTGTTAAAAAGTACTGGGTTTAACCCTGTCCGAAATTGATTAGTACGGAGTTTAGGAAAATCCAGACTCATATTGGGCCTTGAACAATTAATGGATGCTTGGATTTGTTTGGACAACTAATTGTTACATAAAATATCGAGCATCTGTATTTGGTTGCATGGCTGAATTTTTTGCTAGCTACGATGGACAGTTGAAATTTGCATGCGATATTGAATAACTGGATTTTTGTCGAATATTTGGACGAGATTTACTTTGATCTGCATGTGCGCTTGTTGATTTAATTAATGGTTTGCCACGCTTAATTGGAGGCTGCTGCGTTGCTTAATCACGTTTGATACCGGGCTACTATTTCTAAAAATTGAATCGGCCCAAACAAATCTTCCAGCTATTTCAATCGGAGAGGTAGTTGGAAACTTGGAATTGAGTTTATCCTCATTTATCAAAAAATAATAATCTCCCCCGCTAGTTTGTTCAAGATATAAAGCCAAGATGATTACACGTGAAAAATGCCCGTGTTAACTCTTTTTCTCTTTTGATTTTCTCTTCTTTAATTAAATGAGGCCACGTTTTAATAAACTATTTGCATGGGTTAGATAATAGACTACGTGCAACAATAATACCCGGACCACCGTCATTGCCACCACCATCACAAAATATGCCCCGAAATCGTTATTTTAAAAATGTTCTCTATATACTTATTCTAAAATTTAACGTAGAAACAGTCTCCATGTAATTATTTTAAAATTTATTATACACATTCTTCATATAATTATTTATTTATATTTTAAAATTTATAATAAAAATGCATTCAATTAAGTTGGAATTTATATTTTAAATTTATTGTAGAAACATTCTACATATAATTATTTTAAAATTTAAATTTTAATTTATCATAGAAACATTATCTGTGTAATTATTTTAAAATTTATTGTACAAACATTCTTCATATAATTATTTATTTATACTTTAAAATTTATTATAAAAATTCATTTAATTATTTTGGAATTTATATTTTTAAATTTATTGTAGAAACATTCTCCATATAATTATTTTAAAATTTACATTTTAGAATTTTTAATAGAAATATTCATCATATAATTATTTTAGAATTACATTTTTGAATTTATTGTAGAAACATTCTCCATATAATTATTTTCAAATTTATTATAGAAATATTCTCCATGTAATTTTTTAAAATTTATTGTAAAAAGTTCTCTACGTAATTAATTTAAATTTATATTTTTATGAATTAAATTAAAAAGACAACTTTATGTCTAATGCGGCTGAACACTGTTTTGACTCAAACTACACATTATTGCTTTGAAGTGAAATTATTTAGCTATTATATCATTGTATAAATCATAAATTAGAAAATATTCTTATAAAAATGATTAATTTTTATTCTTTTATATAAATTTATATTTTATAATAGATTTAATTAAACAAAATATTTTTAAATATTATATATTTATTAACCCGATTTCTAACCCAATCCAAACTAATTTCTATAAGGTTAAAATAGGGTTGCATTAAGTTGTGAAAAATATGGTTAAACGTAAGACTGTGTTGAGATTTTATAAAGTAGAATAGAGTCGTGTTTGAGTCAATCCGACCCGGATTTACACCCGTAGTTTGACCTGTAATCTTAGTTGACAGGTGTTACCAACATGGATGTTGACAATGTTCCATGTGTCTGATGTGTTGGCAGCAATGCCGACGTGCGGAGTCTCAGTCAGAGAGGGTATCCATTTTTGGCTTTTCTTTTCTTTTTTTCTTTTTTCTAACATGAAAGAGGGTAAATTCGCTTGGGCGCACTAGCGTTTTTCTCATTCATCATGCAATGGACATGAGGCTCCCAACCGAACTCAAGTGTTTGAAAAGTGAAAAAAAAAATTTTATTGAAAAATTTTTTTAAATAAAAAAATGATATAATATAATAGGATGATAATGATGAGTAAGTAAAATAAAATTAAAATAAATAGATTAATTGTATATTTGTCACTAATTAAAACTTTTCAGGTGTGTTTGGTTGGGGATTAAATTTTTTTGATAAATGTTTTTGTGTAAAGGTTGTTAAATTGATATATAATGATGTGATATGATCAAGATAAGCATAAAGTGTAAAGAGAATGAGGGTAAAATAGAAAGATTAGTCGTATAAGTAATCATGTTAAAAATGATTAAAAGAGTAAGATAGTTTATACAGGAAAATATAAAGAAATAATTAAAAATAAAGCAGTTATAAATACTGAAAAGTTTTTTTTTATTGTATGAGATTACGTGGAGGGGAGGGGGTTGAACAGTGCAACACTGGGCCCTAGTGAGTACAAAGATAAACAGTGCCGGACTTGAGAGTGAAAAGTTTTTTATTGAAAAATTTCATTGAAAACTTTTATGCCCAACCAAACACACCCCATATAAAACTTTTCAATATAAAATTTTTCACTCTCCATGACTATCCTATCTTTAATTTTTTTTGCATTTTTCCGTAAAACTACCCTATTTTTTCATAATTTTTGCATAACTACTTATATGACTAATACATTTATTTTAATTTTTTTACTCCTCAGTATTACCCTTATTTTATCGCATCACTTCTTCCAATTTAAAAAATTTCACAATAATTCAAAAATTTTATCATTTTTCAAACACGCCCTTAATGATTAAAAATTATGATAGTTATATAAAAAGACTAAAAAAATAATTAGAAAATACACAGTATGAAGAATGGAAAGTTTTATATTGAAATTTCTTTATGGAAAAGTATTAACGCTAACCAATCACAATTGAAATTATCAAAATTTTCCATTTCTTTCCTATCGCTTTTCTATGTAATATTCAAAATTCCCAAACTCAATAAAGCTACAATAATTTTTATGGGTTTTTGCATTCATGCTTGTATAGTTTGGACGAAGTCTCAAGCCTATCATAAATTTTTAAAAATTGTATTTATGACTACGGGGTATATCTGAAATTCTAAATATATCACTTTCATTAAAAAATTTAAAATAATGAAAATGCTTTTGTGAACAAGTAAAATTATAAAAATACAAAATTTTTCATTTTAAAAAATATTCGTTACACTGTGTTGTGAATGTTGAGCGGTTAGAATTAAAATTTCATTATATTGTGCATGTTAAATGGGAAAGAAATTTAATAGAATTTTTTTAATTAGATAAGATGTCATACGATATGATAGAGATAATGATTAAGAGTGAAGAATAAAATTTTAAAATAGGTAAGCATAGTTGCATGGAAAAATATAAAAAAAAGTGTTTGGAACATAGGAAAATTATATGGAAAAGTATGCCAAATATGATGGAAAAAATTTTCCGTATCGGTAATATTTTTTTAAAATGAAAATTTTTATATTTTAAAGGTAATTTCTTGTATTTATAATTTTATTTCTTTGTAGAGTCATTTTTGTTATTTTATAACTACCATGATAAGCCTGTAATTTTAGTTAAACTCCGTTGGGAGTTTGGTACAAACTTAATCTTTTGATAACTTAGTAATATACTTGCAATTTTATCTAAACTACATGAATATAAATGCAAAACCCATTATTTTAGTCCCATTCTTTTTTGATGAGAAGTATGTATATGTATTCACAAAACATGAGAATAAACCTAAGCCAAAAAATTTACAATAGAATTGGATGGGCATCCCCACCACATTTGACAATAAGCAGAAGAATAAACAACTACGTCAACTATGCTATGAGCACGTTAACACGTGGATTAAAACAGCATATTCAAAGACAGAAACAAGAGATTGAATGTTAGATATTTCGTTCCCCCACGTTGGATAATATGTGGCATTCATAAGGTAGAAAGCTCACCAAAATGATGGAGTCGGATTCCACAATTAGCCCCTTTACCTGCATAGATGCACACCATTTGATTCCATACAGCACTGCTAATGCCTCCATATTCAGCACATCATCAATTCCTTCAATCTTCCAACATTTGGGTCTAATAAAGTCACCCATTTGGTTCCAAAGAATGACGCCCGGCCTCATATAGTTTCCCTTGCCGATCTTCTCCCATCCACATTTGCCTTGAGCGCCTCTATGGGTGGCCAAATCCACCCAGGAACCAGGCTTTTTCCCATGCATTGAACTTCTCCTTCCAGATTGCTCAATCCGATGCTGTCCTCGAAGTTTAGACACTAGCCATAGGGCTGATAAAAAACAGGTTGAATTCTCTCTTATCTGAGTTGATTGTGCATTTGCCACACCCGCTAGCACATCACCACGAATAACGCCAGCTTTCCCCTAACAACATGCCTAAGATCGTTCAGGATACATTTAATTGCTTATCTTAGAGTCTAGATTTGTCTAGCTACCACTAGCATCCTTCTCGCTTGAATTACCTTTTCACAAAATACAAACAGATGGGAGTCATCCTCTCTTCTGTTTCTGCAAAAAGAACACATTGGATCCACCCTAATGCCTCTGCTATTCAAAGTTCGACTTTGTTGGAATCGCCTATCGAATGATTCTCCATCCAAAAATTTTGATTCGGTTTGGAAGCTTACTTCACCAGATTGCTTTTATAATCACTTTATCCTAGATATTCATTACTCCATGCCTTAGACTTGCAAGAAAAGAACTGTTAGAAGTAGCCAGCCTAGCTATAGGCTCACCGAGCACTGAAGATTCCATCAGCTTCAAGACCCCAAAACCAGCCATTTGATGCATCGACTCTTGGTATATGGATTGCTCTAATCTTCTTCCAATCCACAATTCCTACCAAGCTTAGAATTAGGTCCTTTTCCATGCTCTGTCGTCTATATCAATAAAAGTTGTAACCGTTACATCCCCCATGGAGAGTAGTCTATACCAATGTTTTAAAAACCGAATAGGGAACTAAACCATTTTTTTGTCCTGTTCAGGTCCAACCGGTTCAACCGTGGTGCAAACCGTTTTGAACCTGACGTCAGCATGACATAATTATGACGTAATAATTATATTTAATTTATTTTAATTATTTCAAAATTAAATTAAATATATAAATTCTATGTAATATAAAAATTACACTTGGCATCAACAATACATTCAAGTACATCATATTAAAATTATCATGCAATTCAAAAAAAAATAAAAGTGCACTGACCTGAAATAGGTGCAATTCTGTCATTTTTTTTGTTCCTATATGGTTGATCAGAATATCTACAATGAAATTTCAGATATTAATGGAAGGATATAAGATATTCAGAAAAAAAATTAATTTTACTTTACTTGAAGAAATTAACCACTTAAAAATAAAAAAAGCATTTAAAATTATATTGTAATTGAAAATGTTCAAATTGCCCATCATTGTTCAATTTTGAGCAAAGTTTAACTACAATTTAGGTCTAAAGTGAGTACAAAACACAATTGAATAAAAATATATTTGAGATATCTAATTCAAAAAAAAAACTTCAAAGTTGATATCTTCATAATATCCAAAAAGAAGCATCTCCACAATTGTATCTTCATGAATTTCCTCAACTTTCTTTATTTTGTTCCTGATCTTCTTAGATTAGCATTGACCCTATTAATGTATATTACAATCACATATTAGTCTTTGAAATAAATTATTATGAAAGTAAAAAAAAAACTAAATAATTAAAAAAGAAGTTTATAAAATATTACTAAAATCTTCAATGCCTGTTGTAGCAATTACAGCTTGTGGTTGGTCCATTTGCATCTAAGTCTCAACATCTTCTTTTGTAAATAAATCTTTAGAGTCTTCAGACTCCATGGTCCAATCTTCCAAAATATCTATATTATCTAAAGATATAGGATCAAAGCCAACCTTTCTTTTTTTCTTCCTACATAATGAGAATAGAAGTTAAAGAGAACATATAAAAAATAAATTAATCACAAATCACATTGAATTTAATTATACCTCTCAAGCAAACGTAAATTATATTGAACATAGACAAGATCATTCAATCTTCCATGCTCTAATCTGTTCTTCTTGTTGGTGTGTATACGTTTAAATACAGACCAATTTCACTTACAACCAGATGAGCTACAAGTTTGGTTCAAGACTTTAATAGCAACGACTTGTAGTTTTGGAGCACTGCACCCATAGGACTCCCACCAAAGAGTTGCAAATATTATATAGAAAAGTAATGTAGTTAAAATTTCAGAAAAAGAAATGTTATAATCTAAATTTTGAATACCTGGATCCAAAGTATAACGTGCTGCTATAGCCGCTAGCCTCCCAAAGTCTCCTACAACATCTCGATATAATTTTGCATCTTCGCTGATATTAACTTATGCTTCCATGTCTTCACGATTTAGTCTTTCAATTACTTCAAGTACTCTAGACCATGTATGAAATTTAGTCTCCCGATCAGCATGATAGAAAAATATTGGATTGAAATAAAAGCCTGCTAGATGTAGAGGACGGTGAAGTTGATTTTTCCAACGAGTATGAATGGTGTTGAGCAATTGACTACAATCCATATTGATTTTTTTGAAAGGTTTCTCTATTGCTTTCTTTGCCCTTCGCATGCTTTCAAAAATATATCCTATTGAAGGTCTTTCATCACTATCAACTAATTGTAGTACACGAACAAGTAGCTAAAATGCTGATACAATAATCTCACATCGTTCCCAAAATGCAGAACAAAGTATTAGATTGATTATTGTCTTCACCTTTTGATTATGATGCCACTTTCTATGATCTCATTTCTTACTAACAACCATGACTCTTAATTTATCTTTGCATGTCAAGAGACTTTGAATTGCCAAAAAGTGAGTTGCAAACCGCATCATTGCGGGCCAAATTAACTCATTTTCATCTGTGTATTTTCTCATCAATGCAAGTGCAAAACTGTTGTTGTATATAAAGGTAGAAATGGAGCGAGCATCATCAATCACCATACTTACAACATTAATTTTTGCAATATCTTCCAACATTAAATCCAAGCAATGTGCTGCACATGGTGTCCAAACAATATATGGATATGTGTATTTCAACATTTCTCCAGCCCACTTATAATTTAATGCATTATTAGTTACCAATTAAACAACATGCTCTTAACCCACTTCTTCTATAACTTTTTAAAATAGATTACAAAGCATATTTGCAGTTTTTATCTCTATAGATGCATTAACAGATTTAACAAAAATTGTACCTTTAAAACAATAAACAAGAAAATTAATCAAAGTTCTTTTCTTCCGATTTGTCCAACCATCAGCCATAATGGTGCATTGACATTCTTTCCAATTTTCTTTGTAGGAATTGATAACTTGTTGAATTTCCTGATAATTTTTTTTAAAATAAAACCACGCATATCATGATATGTAGGAACTCTAAATCCATGACCAATGATAATTTAATATGGAGAATTCACTGCATTGAAAGGGATGCAAGAATGGAAAAAAATCAACCGATAGAAGCATGAGCTCGATCAATAGCATCTTTTCCAGCTATAGCGCATTTTATAGAAGGTTGAACTCCTCCTTTAGCTTGCACTGGAAAGAACTTTGAAATCCTTTTTAACTTCTTTGTTGCATTTTGATTAACTTCTCTTACTTCCTCAACTACTTCATCAATGACATGTAATGATAGAAATGAACTCTCTTCTGTGGCATTGAAAGGTTGCTTATGAGTTTTTTGAGAAGTAATGTCATCTAAATCAATTTTTATCTGTTGTTGTATATGGTATGACACTTTCTTACAAACTGCTACATCACCTTTTACCTTCGCTAAGTATTTTTTCATAGGATAAATTCCTCTGCCACTAAATACTCTCCCACAATATAAACATTTATACTTTCCTTTTTCAACCTCTATTACGTGATTCCAACCTATATCATTTCTACCTCTTAATGCACAAGATTCCACATCAACTGATGCGGAACTATTATTCATATTTAGGACACTCGCTGGCTCAGTAGGTGGGGGATTTGATTGGGATTCTGACATTTTTTTAAACCTATAAATCAAATTATAAACAACATTTTATCATGCATGCACACCTTATATTTAGATATTTAAATAATAAGCCATCTACAATATTGCATGATATTTAAAAAATTAAATCAATAAAACTAAAATTACAATAACGTATATACATTTGGTCCTTTCTAAATTTTTCTAAGCCATATGAAGTATGGGCCACAATGCAGAACTTTTTTATATCATATCCACATAATAAAACATATAAAGATGCAGGTGCAGTGCATGCTCATGGATTCTGGCCCAAGTGTAGGCTTTTTTATTACATCTGGACAAAATGAAATTATATTAAAAATGCTAAGCTTCGCAATCAATTCAAATCACTCACACTGTCAGCATTTAATCAAAACCCACGCACATGCACGCGCACATGACAAACTAGTACCTCAAATTTTAATGGGTCTGAGGTTTTTTTGTTTCCCTAAAATGGATGATGTTGCCAACGCTGTCTTCTTTTACGGTCGAATCTGGCAATGAGGATGAGGTAGAGCCAGTGCAGGCCAGCCTTGGACTATGGCAGAACCAGTGGAGGCCACTGTAGCTATTGTCGTCTCGTCGGACGACAATTCTCACCGGTGGAACAATGGGGAAAGGGGCTGCCGGCAATGGGTTCTCGAAACCATACGGTCTGTGAGAGAGGGGCCAAGTGAGCAGGAATCGACACGGGAGGGCAAGATGGGAAAGATGGGTTTGCACCGCTGGAGAGAGGGACCTTGCCGGACGTCGATTCTTGCTGGCTGAACAACGGGGAAAGGCCGCTGGCGATGGGTTCTCAAAACCCTAATGTGGAAGAGACAAGCGAGCGGGAAGCTGGGAATAGGGGCTAGGCAGAGTGGGACGGGAGGGATGTAGCAGGGCCCGCACGATATTTTTATTTTTTATATTTTTTAAACCTGTGAACCAAACCCGGTTGGACCGATTTTCACGGTTCGACCGCCTGGTTTAAATTGTTCGCGTGGGTTTCTTAAAAACCCAAGAACTAGCGCCAAACCGAACCGCTAAGCTGCCGGTTTGCGATTCAACCAGTCAAAACATTGGTTTAGGCAGGGGTCCTACCTTGGTTAGAGTTGCTTCCAATCATTTTAAAAAAAAAATCTAATCTAGTCACCATTCCCCATTCTCCACAGACCTCACTCCACCAGTATATGTCTGGCTTTTAAAATACTTTTCTAAGTATATGAATCAAAAGGTCTTTCTTTACACTCCCAAATATTCTTCTTGGACATATATTTAGCAAATAGAACCCTAAAGCACAATGTCTCCTTGTTTGATACCAACCTGCAGAATTGTTTAGTAAGCATTATAAAATTGAAGGACTGAAGATCCTTAAATCCCATGCCTCAATCTTTTCTCGAGATGCACATCTTTCGCCACATAACCCAGGTCATCTTTCCCTTTCCCCCTCCTCTCTCACTCCACCAAAATCTGTTGTGTAAACTGTTGATCTCTAGTAGGCATAAGAAATAAGCTCATGGTGTAGGTTTGATTTGAAACATATACATTAGAAGAATGACTCTTGCAAGAACCAATTCCCATGAATTTGTAGTGTTTAAAAAATACAATTGCCCAATACCTTTTTAACGTAATTTGAACCTTTTGAAGTGAAAATCATATACATAGATTGTTTTTATTTATAAAATGTAATACAAATATTTAATATTATGTATGTTTTTAAATTATAAGTAATATGTATAGTATATTTGGGGTGTGTTTGGGATATGATAAAATTTTTGTAATTTTTGGTATAAAAGTTTTAAAATTGGTAGAAAATGATGTAATATAACAGAGGCAATGATGAGGAGTAAATAGAGTAAAGTTAAAATAGATAGATTACTTATATGAGTAGTTGTGTAAAAATAATTGAAAAGTATAATAATTGTATGAGAAAATATAAAAATAATTAAAAATAGGTTAGTTATAGAAATTGAAAAGTTTTGGTTTAAAATGTTTTGTGTTTGCGAAACATAAAGTTATATAATTCGGAATGTCATATGTGTATGTTAATCAAATAAATCTAAAAGAAATTTCATGTGCAAAATACAAGTGTATTTGAGGAAATTTTTTAATTTTACTGTACTTGGAATTATGTGAAAAATTCATGAGTATATTTAAGATTTACCCTTATAAGCATAAGTGCATTTAGCAAAAGCATCAAAATTTATAATTTTTAGATTCTTGCACAAAATTTCTACCAAATTTTATCCTTTCTCAAGCGAATGGGACTATGAGATAAGTGAATTCTTTTTTAAAAAAAATTGTGAAGAATATTTTTTGCATCTATAGTTAGTCTAGGAGGAAATTTCTTACTCTTGCCTTTTGTTAGTCATGTATTAACGTATATACATACCTCATTTTCTATGGAGAACCACAAAGTCTATTAAGGCTTCTCTTACTTCTTCTCATTTAATGTTGACATGTTCTTCATTGTAACTAATTAGCTACAGTAGATCAAATTCAAAGTCTCTTGTTTATAGGATCATGGCAACTAATCCTCTCTTGTATTTATTTATACTGGTGATTGAGTAAGGCAATCGTAGTTTTTTGTTCTCAAATTTGTTCTCTACTATTTCTCTCTCATGGTATCAAAGCATTGATCCATTTTTTCAATTTTCTTTCCTCTATATATCATGGCTTCGTCCAATGCAAGCAATATAACTCATTCTTCTAGTAATCACTCATTGCCATCAATGGTGCTCAACTTCGACTCAAACTTATGGCACAAAAGTATTCCACATGGAAATCACGCCCCTTCTTCAAGGCCACAGTTTCATGGGTTATGTCACCAATTCCACTACACCTCCACCCCAGTTTATTGAGAAAGATGGTCTTTCAAGTTTCAAGTCTAGATTTTGAATTATGGGAATGTCAAGATCAATTGATCCTTGCCACCTATTGACCTGATTGTTCCTACTCTATCTTAATTTCGGATGAGTGGATAAAGTGGAATCGAAAGAATTAATGAATAGACTTAAAATGTGGTAAATTGTTCCAAAAGTCACGAAAGCTTACAAAGAACTTTGCCAACAGTTTATGTTGCATTTATGCATACCTTCTCCACAGTTTGGTCTAATTTTTAAGGCTGGTTGTATTCATTTGGATTTCATCTGATGCATGCCACACTTCACCATTCATCTATGTGGGTTTGTCAAATTAGGCTAGACTGTATAGGATTGCGCTATCCATCATCTAAGCATTTCTTGCATCCATAGTTGGTCTGGGAGGATATTTCCTGTGCTTGCCTATTGTTTGCCAGCTATTAATGTACGTGCATTGTGGTGGTCTAGTTTTTTTAGTCAGACTTGAAGAAACAGTGTTATAGTTATCTTGTGCATTGACGACCATGGTTGTTGTTTGTCACTATGGCCATCTTCTTCCTCATGCTTAGGAAATTCCACAATTGTACCCTTCTTTCAGTCACTACCTTTGGCATCCCAATTTGGAAGATCATAAATATGTTAGTGGATCAGTTTAGTGTCTATTTGGGGATGGGGGATGGAATCAATATACTTAAACCTAGAATAGGTCCCTTCAATGGGATGACCTTTTGGATGATTTTAGCCCACCAATCTCCTAAGGCATGTGCATTGTCTGCATTGGTCATTAACCTTTTGCATTTTTCCTTGTGATTATCTTCTCTTCCTTAACATGTTACCAAAGTGGAGTGCCAACAAGATTCCTGCACTAGATAGCTGATTAGTGGTCTAAATTTTGTGCTATTTTTGTGCAAAGGCACAGAGCTATGAAGACACAAGTGATATTACTGCGATAGTTGTATCGTAGACTAAGTGGTACTTTCACTCTCCAAAGAATGAAAGATTTTATGCACCTAATAGCATATTGTGTAAACCCAGCAAGTGAGAGGCGCCCAAACATGAATCACATTGTGACAGAGCTTGATGTGTTAGAATTTTCATAAATAAAATGTTGTTTCCAAACATTTCTTTCAACCAAGCATTAAAAATGCCATTTCTAAGTGTTTCTTTCCAGCCAAGCATTTTTCAACTTTTTGAATTAATATAATTCATGTAACGCCGATTTCAAACGTTATGTTGACCAAACTTATAGATATGGGTCTCCCCTTTCTCAACAACACACATCATTTTTCACACTTGCATCCTTTTACTCACTTGGGTTCTCACTTACGTCCTATTATTCTCTTGGGTTCTCAAAAGAAGCCTTGTGAATTTTTCTTTCAATTCCCTACTAAGCCTACTATTATGCTATCAAGTATTTGGAATCTAAAAGGCAGGTTGTTTCCATTCTAAATTAGGTTCACTCTTTGTATCCTGGGGGCAAACTGCTAGAACCTTAAACAGCTGTGAGGGTACAATTTTGCCTTAAGGAAAGTGACGTTTGTAACACACTTGGAGGAAAAACCTATTTTTTGATTTGAATATTTTCTCACTTTTCTTAAATTTTCCCTTTCTATTTTCAAATCCTTGCCCCAACATTCAACATTCTTAAGGCAAAATATTTTTTTAATTTTCTGATCCTTTGCTGTTATTTATAAATGGCCTCCCCGTCATCCATTTTACCCACAAAAACCTGATGTCCCAAGACTTCTGTTTTGTCGGTACCAATTTCAAAATACAGAAATAATAGCTTCATCTTTTTCTAACTCGAATTGGAGTTGTTTATGTCTTTACCATGCTGAGGCTTGAAGAAAAAGAAGATAAAATACTGCAAGATCAACACCGAGAAGCGAAGTGGGATATATACAATTATATTTGCAAAGGGTACATCATTGAAGCACTATCCGACTCGCTATTCGAGGTATGCCAATATACAAATACACCCAGAGAAATCTGGGATTCGCTTTTACGCAAATATAGTATTGATGATGCGAGTGTCAAACAGTTTCTAGTGAGTGATTTCCTTAATTATACTATGACTAATGATAAACCAATTCTTGATCAAGTTGATGAGATTGAATTTATTGTCAATCAACTTGGGTCACAGGGCAGTAAGATGGATGAGTCTGTTCTTGCTGGTGCAATTATTGAAAAATTGCTACCTAGTGGAATAACCACTGCAAAAATCTAAAATAAACGAAAGGATCCATGAGTTTAGATGACCTTGCTCTTAATCTTCATACTGAAGAGAAATCAAGAAAAATGAAAAGAAAGAAGAGAAAATTCAATCTAAAGCTCACGTGGCTGAAACTAAAAACTGGGTGACAATTAGCAATAATCATCCCTCTAGGAAATTTAACTTAAATACCAATAAAAATTTTGCTACGAAGAGAAAGGGACCTTGTTATTACTGTAAAAATATAGGATATTTAAAAAGAGAGTCTAAGCTTCTCAAAAAGAAGAATAACACTAGAAAGGGTCTTGAGGCATATTTGATTGAAGAAAATTTTGTTATCATGATTTCTGAAATTTGTACTATGAATGATGACCAGACCTGATGACTTAATTTTGAGGCTATTAGACATTTATGCAAAGATAAGAATCAGTTTAAAAGTTATGAATTTGATAATAATGGAAACAATCTATTTACGGGTAATTCATCTACTGCAAAAGTGATAGGGTCAGGAACTATTATCCTGAAATTGACTTCTGGAAAATCACTCACCCTTACAAATGTACTTCATGTACTAGAAATTTGCAAAAACTTAGTCTTAGTGAGCCTTCTTATAAAATATGGTTTTAAATTAGTATTTGAGTTGGACCAAATTATCATTACAAAAGAGGTATTTTTGTTGGAAAGGGTTATGTTATAGACGACATATTTCGCCTGAATGTGAATAATGGATCATCTTCTTCTGCTTATATTGTTGATTCATTTTCTTTGTGGCATGATAGACTAGGTCATGTTAATTTTAGAAGTATAGACACTATGATGAAATTAGAATTAATTCCTAAATCACCTAATGAATCAACTAATAAATGTAAAGTGCGTGTTCAAACTAAAATTATAAAAAAGCTATTTCAATAGGTAAAAAGAAATTCAGAATTATTTAGTTTAATTCATTCTGATATATATGATATGGAAAATAATCTAACAAAAGGTGGTAAAAGATATTTTATAACATTTATAGATATTTTAGTCTAAAGATGAAGCCTTAGAAAAATTTAAATTTTATAAAGTTGAAGTTGAAAATCAACTTGGTAAAACCATTAAATCTTTAAAATTAGGTAGATGTGGTGAATATTTACCAAATGAATTTAATAACTTTTGTGAAAATGCTGACATAGTTCATCAAGTTACAACCCATATACACCTCAACAAAATGGAACTACAAAAAGGAAAAATAGAACATTGGTCGAGATAGTAAATTCAATGTTAATAAATGCAGACCTAAGTAAAGATTGGTGTGGTGAAGCTTTATTAATAGTTTGTCACATTCTTAATAGAATTTTATATAAGAAAACTAAAGTCGCTCCTTATGAATTATGGAAAAATAAAGAACCTAATCTTAAATTTTTAAGAGTTTGGGCTGTAGAGCTTTAGTAAGATTACCTGATCCTAAAATACCTAAATTAGGACAAAGAGGAATAGAATGCATATTTTTAAGGTATGCAATAAATAGTAAAGCTTATAGATTTATAGTGGTAGAGCCTAACAGTCCAATTCAACAAAATACCATTATTGAATCTATAGATATTGATTTTTATGAAAATACTTATAAAGCTATTCATAAGCTTGGTAATAATCATGAAGCTTCTTCTTCTCAATCATTGAATAAATCTATAAGTAATGATTCTGCATTTGCTGCATCTATAGATAAACTTATACATGATGAAAATGAAAATACAAGGAAAAGTAAAAGAGCTAGAAAAGACAATTATAATTTCTTTGGGTCTGATTTTCAGCTATACTTAGTAGAAGGATCCAAAGATAATATAAATGAGGAACATATAGTTGTTTCTCATACCGAAGGAGATCTAACTACATACAAAGAAGCTATGAAATCTCCAGATGTATCACACTACAAAGAAGAAATTCAAGACCCGAGGCCTCGGGATCTCACCAGGGCCCGCCATATATGTATGTATATATATATATAAGGCTAAGTCATTATGTATGCATATATATATATATAATAATATTAAGGCCCGATATCCTGGGATAAGTGTCCTCTTAAAAAAAAAGAAGAAAAAAGAGTGACCCGAGGATCCTGAGATAATACATATACATATATATGTAAAGCCTCCAAAAATATATATATTATACATATATATTAAAAGACCTTCAAAAATAAATATTTTATTTTCTAAAATGCATATATATATTAAAAGGGCATCCAAAAATCAATATTTTATTTTCTAAAATTATATAGATATCCCACAGGCATCTAAAAATTAATATTTTGATTTCTAAAATTATATAGATGTCCCGTGGGCATCCAAAAGTTAAGATTTTGTCTTCTAGAATTATATAGATATCCCGCGGGCATCCAAAAATTAATATTTTATTTTTTAAAATTATATAGATGTCTTGCGGGCATCCAAAAATTAAGATTTTATTTTCTAAAATTATATAGATGTCCCGCGAGCATCTAAAAATTAATATTTTATTTTCTAAAATTATATAGATGTCCCGCGGGCATCCAAAAATTAATATTTTGATTTCTAAAATTACATAGATGTCCCGCGGGCATCCAAAAATTAAGATTTTATTTTCTAAAATTATGCAGATGTCCTGCGGGCATTCAAAAATTAATATTTTATTTTCTAAAAATTATACAGATATCCCGCGGGCATCTAAAAATTAATATTTTGTTCTCTAAAATTATATAGATGTCCCGCGGCATCTAAAAATTAAGATTTTATTTTCTAGAATTATATAGATGTCCCGCAGGCATTCAAAAATTAATATTTTATTTTCTAAAATTATATAAATGTCCCGCAGGCATCCAAAAATTAAGACTTTATTTTCTAAAATTATATAGATGTCCCGCGAGCATCCAAAAATTAATATTTTGATTTTTAAAATTATATATATGTCCGCGGGCATCCAAAAATTAAGATTTTATTTTCTAAAATTATATAGGTGTCCCGTGGGCATCCAAAAATTAATATTTTGATTTCTAAAATTATATAGATGTCCCGCGGGCATCCAAAAATTAATATTTTGATTTCTAAAATTATATAGATGACCCGTGGGCATCCAAAAATTAATATTTAGTTTCTAAAATTATATAGATGTCCCGCGGGCATCCAAAAATTAGTATTTTATTTTCTAAAATTATATAAATGTCCCACGGGCATCCAAAAATGAATATTTTATTTTCTAAAAGTATATATGTGTCCCGCGGGCCTTCAAAAAAATATTTTGTCCGATGGGCCCCGAAAAAAATATATTTTATTTTCACATATATATCTTAGAGACTTTCAAATATATATACATATGTATATTATTAAAAAAAATTATATACTTCTCCCCGAGTAAATACTCTCTAGACAGTGGGCTAAGTTGATATACGGGATTAAGTACCTTTCTATTATATAAATATATATACATACACATATACATATATGAAAAAAAATAACCTCTTTACTCAACCCGAGCCTTAATAGGCCCAAAACTTCCAGCAAGCCCAAGATGAATCAAAACTCTTCCAAAAAAAAAAAAAAAAAAAACCTAAGATGGCTCAAAATCCTTCAACAAGCCCTCTTGAGCCCCAAAATCCCTCGACAAGCCCAGTTGAGCCCAAACCTCCTCAAATGGTCAAAGTTGACCCAAAAATACTTTTAAAATTCGGTTGAATCCATTTCTTGGTAAAACCACCCAATTATTCAATCCAGAGACTGAATGCGGGAGACGCTAATTTCTTGTACAGAAGCTGAAAGTGGGACACACTGGTCTGTTGTGTAAATCCAGAAGCTAAGAGCGCACTTAGTTTGCTATGTAGGGTCACTAGTGTAGCCGACGAGCCTCTCACTAGTTCCCAAACCGAGTCATCGCTGGTCGACGGGCTAAGCGTAAACTTACATTTAAGTCATGGCGCGTGGCGTCATGTACCTCATATTTAAGACACGGCACGTGGCGTCATGTACCTCACATTCGAGTCACGGCGCGTGGTGTCATGTACCTCACATTCGAGTCACGGCGCGTGGCGTCATATACCTCACATTCGAGTCACGGCGCGGGGCGAAGTGTACTCATTTATCTTTATATTTTTGTTAGACACGATTTTTCGTGCATTTTTAAAGACGTAGAAAGATTTTCTACTCATTTCATCATTATTTCAATAAAAATAAGCATTTTTTATGGACTATTGTATTTAGCTCTTTTAATTAAGAGTTTTCTCGTTGGAGATGTAAAATCAGAATGTGGAACACAATGCAAAATATTTTTGTGATATACTTTTCGGACTCGGTTAAAGAATTAGATGCTTTAAAATTTTGCTGGGAAATTAATTAAACATTTATTTTCAATGCCGCAGGAAAACAATTTTACTTTTAACTAATGATTTTTCAAGAGGCTGGAACAACACTCCAACAAAATTTCTGGAGAGAAATACATCACCACGTAGCTCTTGACACTGCTGTGAAAATGCCGTGAAAAATGCTGGCCTGGAGCTTCAAAACTACGTTACCACGCAGTGGGTGAAATGCGAAATAAGATCACTCTTGAGTGTAAGGTCAACAGGTCAAATCCCTTGAGAACTTCATTTCAGATTCATTAATTTGTGTGATATATGATAAATAAGCATGCTTATAGGAGATTAAATTCAGTCAAAAAGCATAGCATGAGTTATTAAAGTTGAAAACTATTTATGTTTTCCATTATTGTTAATGATTTATCTTGCTTATTGAGCTGATCCAAATTGACGCTTTTTATGCTGACACTTTCCTAGATGACATATATGGTAACGAAGCCCAACTAATTAAGAGTTAGATCTCAGGGTTGGTTTAAGAGGGAGTCTATACTAAAATTATATATAATTAGACCATTTCTAAGGTTATTTTGACTCTTATGATTTTTAGGCGTGTATTTATCGGCTTAGGTATGGCCTGTAATTTACATTCAGTTTGGCGAGGGATGATTATATAGCGATGAGCATTTATATGCCATGGACAAATAGTGATGGTCCTGACTTACATGCTGGTTGACAGTCATTGCATGCCTTGTGAATTGGGACAGGCTCAAGTGAAAACGTTTTTATTTTTGGGTAAAATGCAAATGGGGGCAATATAGTCATTTCACACATGTGAGTATGATTGAAGGTAAAACGTGAGTATGGGTAGGTGAGACAACTTATAATAAATTGTGGTACATGTTTTCTTATAGTAAATCATATGCTTTTAATAAAATGGTCGTGATCATGAATGATCCGAGACGTCTAATGTGTAACATAATCATCATAAATGATAATAGACAATTTATGCCCAAATTTTGGAACAATAAATTAGATTTATCAAAAAATATAACTGAATGAACGAAGTAATTTCGCTTGTTTGATTGATTTTACAGATTTTATGGATTTTATAGATTTTATGGATTTTACAGTTTATATGCAATTCATGAGGATAATGAGTTATATAGGTTATCTATCTTCGTTTTTTTCTGTTAAATGTATTTTACAGGTTATTCAAATATAACAGAAAATGTGCATACGTAATTGACAGTTTTTAGATATTTGACAAATTTTACAGAATATATTGTTTTCCTGTTTAGTCATTCAATGATATATACAAGTTATATAGTTTTGACATCTTAACTAAGCTTGATTATATTTTATTTTTAAAAATTATATGGAAAATACAGATTTTATAGGAATACTAGAAAATCATGAACTCATGTCTACATGTTTTATGATTTTTACCAATTATTCAAATTTCGATGAACTGATCTAATGGATTTTACAGATTATTCATATAATCTATATTAAATGTATTAGCTATCAAGTAATACCGATGTTTTTTTAAAAAATTAAGTAACACATTTTTGAATTCTATTAAATTTTAATTTAATTATTTTGTTATCGTATTATCTTAATTTACATTTTTATTTATTAAATAGATACAAAATAAACATTCTATGCTATAATTTTTTCCAATAAATACATATAATAAATCTATCGATTTAGAAGAATAGGTTAATGTGCATTTTTTCTAGAAATATAGTCGATGGCCTAAATTTTAAGTTTGAAAACCATTAATGCGGTGCATTTTACAATTATTTTTCTCAGCCCATGCTATAGACTTAAATTTTTTTTTTAAATTCTATGTAATAAATTTGTATACAGATTTTATTAAATAATATGTTAAAATAACTCTACGTTTTTTGTGCCAACAAAATTATCCATGTGAATTTCATTTAGCTTGCTATACCATTGGCCCAATGAATTATTAAAACTAAAATTATTATTTTTTGCTTGAAAGAATATTTTGTATGCAAAATGACATGGAAAAGACAACATCCATATTTTAGTACCATACAAAATATATCACCCGAAAAATAAATTGGATGAAAATAAATTTATTTTCAACTTGATCCAAGCCTACTCTAACCCATATATAAATAAATAGGAAAAGACTTAAAAATGGGTTTAATTTGGATTCATGTTGTTTATTTACATTTCGATTTATTAAATAAGTGATAAGTCTAAAAATTTTCATTTATTTTCATATTAAATTCACACTATTAAATATTAAAATGTTAATTAAATGCATGTTTTAAGTAAAATTTCATGAAAATTACATTTTTCATAAAATCTCCAATTTTGCTATGAAATGGGTCATTTTGCTAGATTCTTAAAAATATAAAATTATGACACAATCCCCTAGAAAATTTTAATGTTAAAATATGTATTAGCATATTAGTATAATTTGGGCAAAATTATAAAACCATCTAATTTGGAAAATCATGCATAAAATTATAAATATAATCTAAACTATGGTTATAAAGCAAACTGTCAAAACATTTTAAGATAAAAAATAATAATAATAATAAATAAATTCAAAAAGGGCTAAAAAGTAAATTAAAAATCTCAGCAAGCTTATTTTGACAAAACTTAAATATTAAAATCTATGTTTTTGCCCGCTGCATAAGTACACGCAATTGTGCACCGCCGGAGCACCATATTCCGGCTGATGCGCCAGTCAAAACGGCTGATGCGGACCCTTTTTTTCCCCGCTGGGCTTTTCCCAAATTCTGTGTTTGACTTCAATTTCAAATATATCTACGATATTTTTAAACTTTCAAATGTATACATTATATTTGCCTTTAATCTTAAAAATATCAATTTCATAAGTTAACAACTTTAGTTAATATGTAAAATAACTAACATGCCTTTCAAATTTAAGACGAGATTAGAAAAACTAAATATCATAACTCATGAATGTTCTAAGTGCATGTAAGCTCTAAATTGAGAAAGCACTAATTTCATTGTTCTATCTATTTCATTTTATCATTTTTTATTCTATAATGAGGATATTTTAGGCATTTACAAAAATTAAACTACTAGTTAAAAACGGAATGTGTGTCTTTGAAATTAAATGAGAATATAGTAGCTATTTTTAAAAGTTTAAAAACATTATAGATATATTTGAAATTAAGTACATTAGAGAGAAGCTCCCTTTCTAGGCACTTGCTGGCAGCATTTAAATGCAATTCATGTACACTATAATTCTAACTTCTACATGATTCAAGTGTTTCTGCATTCAATGCTTACATCTAGTTCTCTTTAGATCCCAATTCAATTAAGCCTGATGCACTGTTTTGAGGCAACGTTCTATCAATGGATTATGGTTAAGGTCTCCTCTTATTTATTATTATTATCATTTTTTTTTGTTGGGAAGGTCTCCTCTGTTGAAGACTAAAAACCATAGAAATTTCGCAATGGCATATCTATTAATAAGGACAAGATGGAGGCCCACAATCACGACACGAATTTGTTCTTCGGTTAAAAATTGTCTTCCGAAAGATCGAGATGCCCACATGCGCAGGGAATCGTTCTTCTGAAAATTCTCTCGACTTCAAGAAGCCTGGCACAGTACGGCCAGTCACAGATTAATAATTTACTTTTTCGGCATCATTTTCAAGTCAATTCCTAGCCCAAAACAATTACTACTTTACTTTCTTGCTAAGCGACTCATAAAAGCAGATAATAGATGGTTTCCAAGTTGTATATGGAAGGGTACATGGCTACATGACTGGCATCTGTCAATGTTATTTTGGTGTGTCATTTCGGCCATGCACCTTGGCATTAAAAAAAAAAGCCATGCTCTGATCCATGCCCCACAGCAGTACAGGTGAAACTCTAGTCCGCTGAGAAAATTACACGGGAAGTTGCTGACATTAGAAGTGTTACAATAGGATATACATTGAAGACATTATTTCTGCCTCAAAGAACATGGTCAAGCAGTCTCACAACTCATCTTTATGATTAGTTCCAGAGGTCTCAAGATAAGAGGCATATGATTCAATGATTGATTCATACATCTCGATTCCTTTCGAGTACGCTGCTTTGCTCAAGAACTGCGGACAAAGAAAAGAAGGTTAGAAGTATATAAAAATGATGTACTATAATAGTGTGAGCATGCAAAATTTTGTGAGAAATCATGCCAAACAAGCTGCAAGAAGTCATATCTGCATAAAAGCGGGTACTTTGAATATGCACTCCTGCAGTTCTGGTGTCAGCATACCTCATTATGGTCATGGAGCAGGATAGGGGTGTTTGCCATCGGAGAGAAGCCAATCGCGTGTAACCCTCGTTCACGGAAGTACCGCGAATCAGTTGAAGCTGGAAAAATCTCTGGCTCATTGAGCTCCCCACTCGCTTTTGGTACTGCTTCCTCCAGCAGTGTCCACCATGGGTTTGAACTGTCAGTCATTGTGATAGGTGGCTTTCCAAACATGTTAAGCACAGAAACCTTCTGCTTGATCTGTTCACACTAGAACCTGGTTAGATGACTGTACGTGTGGTTATTCCACAACATTAAACTAAAAGAAAGCTTCTGTTCCTTTCAAACACGTTATATCATGCAGTCTTGAATCTCCTCTTCCTCATCATCATAAGCTGTTTACCACCTGTGAATCCTGTTATGTCATTTTTTACAATCATGAACCATGTTTTTAGTAATCTCTAACATTATCATATCTTGTTTAATGACTTCTATCCAATTTTTTTGTTTGATACAAAAATAAACATCCATAAAAAAAATAATTGGTAAGTAAGGTTCCACAACTGAATCAATCAATTCAATCTTCCACATACCTCACTTCTTAAAAATAAACTCAAAGTACACCTTGATTTCTGACCATGCAAACAGTGTTTGCGAAATAGTGCGAAAGAATGGCGAAACAAAAAAAAAAATTCAGGTGGTCAATGGAATGCTCTAAAGAAGCTACATTTGCAATTTTCTCTGTTAATATGACAAGCCTGCATTCTCCTAACTTGAAATTCTTACAAGTTTTGACCACTGAAAAAGGATATCCTCCAACATAGAATTCTTGACGACATTTTATACGCAAAATACATGTGTAAAGTGTAAACTTCAGGAGAGAGGAAGAATAGGCAAAGGCAATTTGAAATTTGACTATCGGCCATTAAGAGACCAACTCCTTGCCTCCTCAAGAAAATGAGTTAAATACCATGAATGACATATTACGAGAGGAAGGCGCCCATTCTTCGGCAATGCGCTTCTCCAACGATTGTTCGTCAGCATTTGGAGGGATCCGTACATCAAAACCAGCCTCAGCTTCAGACGGCTGCAGATTCATTACAAAACCCTGCAAGAAGAAGTGTTGTTAGTCATTAATCGCCCTAAACCATTCCAGCAGGAAAAAACTACAATCATACAAGCTAAAGCTAGACCGTAAAAAGGGATAAAAGCAGTAACCAAGTTCCTTTAATAACAACCATCAACACGAATCGCATAAAGTCTAAGTTACTGCTGTTTTTTAAACAAAGACACGTTGGAATCAGATACCATCAAGCTCATCATAGGCTAAATTCTTATTTGATATGCCTTCTAACAGTACATGAATCTTTCAAGCCAATGAAACTGGGTGTTGCAATTTTTTTTTTTATCTTTAGTGGGAATTCAATTCGACCGACCTGCTATCCTGATGAATACAGTCTAACGAAAGAGCCCCACAAAAAGAAGAGTAAAATGAATACAGTCTAACGAAAGAGCCCCACAAAAAGCAGAGTAAAACGAATACAGTCTTAACGAAACAGCCCCTCAAAAAACAGAGTAAATATGAAGACTCGAGCCAAACCCATTTGTCAAAAAAAATTTCCGTAAAGTTGTCCAAGGAGAAACACATTTCAACAAAACAATAGCAAAGAGGAAGTACTCGAAACCCCATCAGAAAAGTATACCAAGATGACACATATCAAATATCAATCACCCACAATATATGACTTCTTGCTTTGAGCACAGAGACGAGGAGAAAGTAACAGATTCTTACAGTTGGAGATGGTGTTCCAGCCTTCAAGAACACCATATTCACAGAAATGACTTCACCTTCGGCCTTCAGCCCTGCCTTCACCATATCGAACTGCGATGCGCGGAACCGCCTCACACTCTCAATGCTCTTCATCAAGTTCTCCATAGCGCTGTTGTCGTAGAGCTTCGATCCATGCCCAGGCGCCCCAACCGCCTTTATCACAAGCCACCAGGGGCTTCTCTCGCCATAGAATACCCGATACTTCTCATTCGTCGATGCAAGCCCTTCATTCAGAACAATCCCAACATTCATCTCCTTGAACCGCTCCGACTCCACAAACAGCCCCACTCCGTCATGCCCGCCGATCTCCTCGTCCGGCATGAACGACAGATACACCGTCCTGATCGGCTGGAAGCCGGAGCTCTTCAGGCGGCGAACGGCTTCCAGATATTGCATACCGACACACTTCATATCCTGCGAGCCGCGGGCGTGGATTCGGCCGTCGCCATCGAGGTGACCGGAGAAGGGAGGGTGGGTCCACTTGGCGGGCTCGGCGGGGACGACGTTGGTGTGAGAGTTGAGGAGGATGGAGGGGAGGGAGGGGTCTTTGCCGGGCCATTTAAGGAGGACGAGGGGCTTGCCGGCGACGAACTCTAGGGTTTCTGATTCTAAGGATAGGGCTTTGCCGAGGGAGAGGAGAAAGGAGGTGGATTGAGAGTAATCGGGAACGGGTTGGGCGGCGTTGATTTGGAGGGAAAAACGGGAGGCTTCAGTCTCTCTCTCTCTACACGCATGTAATAAAAAATCTATTCCAATTTTGCCCTTGTAAATCTCAACCGTAAGTTTTAAATGGACGGCAGATTAGGCATTTTCACGTTCAACCCAATTGCAAACGTTTTCACTGAAACCGGACTCTTGTGAATTACATGAACGCATGTGGCTGATGTTCTTATAGTGGTAGAGAATGATGTTGATATTCATATGATGTGATGATAATTGGATAATATAGTTGACTTTATTTATATCATTAGGCAGATTACAGGTTTCTTAAAGACAGATGGTTCTTTATTATTTCCTCATATTATACGATTCCAGGGAGATAATATCCGAAATTTTTTTTGGCAATGAAAATTATGACTTATGCAATTAGCAATCACCGACTAAGAGCATTAATTAACTAGGAGGTGCTGCATAAATAAATGATATTTTAAGGGTGTATTCGGGAAGTAATAAAATTTTTGAATAAAAAAATTTTTGTGTAAAAATTTTTAAAATTGGAGAAAATAATATGATATAATAAAGTTAACGATGAGAAATAAAAAGAATAAAGTTAAAATAAATAGGTAAGTTGTATATGTGGTTCTGTCAAAATGATTTAAGAATAGGTAATTGTATAGGAAAATATGAAAAAAGTTTAAAAAGGTAGCTATGGATAATGAAAAAATTTTAAATTTAAAAGTTTTGTTTTGAAGACTTTTATGCCTTGTTCGAACAAGCCCTAAATGTAGACGGCTAGCAGATTTTAGATTATCATGAAGGTGAGTCAAAAAAGGCATGGTTATGTAAAAAAAAAAAAATTTTGTTGTAATTAGGTGACATAAAAGTGGAAACCATTAGTTTATGTGAGAATGCTTCTAGAAATTTTTTATGTAATCTCTTTCATTGTTACTATCTTAATGTTTGATAAAAAAAAATTTACTTTATCTATTATATTTAGCATCATTTATAATTTCATTTATCTAATATCTCATACATGTGCCCTATCTACAAATGTGAAATTATAACATTGAATATCAATTGTAAAGTTATATTTTTAACATCCGAATCATCTAAAATATAATTTTTTGTGGATAAATAATTCTAAAAATTATTATTACATTTTAAGATATGTGTAAATAGATTCGAACATTTTTTTTATAATTTACAGATGAGTATATTTATTTTTCGACAAATGTAGCCCATGTACATATTTGATTATCATGAAACTTAGTCTTCTAGCTAAACATATATGTTAAATACAATGGATATATTAAATTTTCTATAAAACACTAAATCTTAAAATTTAAAAGAGTTATATGGAATTGGTAACTTATGCTCATTGTATTTAGGGCTTTTCTAGAATATACTTACTACGTTTAACTCTAATCCTAAATATATTTACTATATTTTCAAATCTAAGTATTTCTACCATGTTTGTAGTTAATCTGAAAAATGCCCATTCTATTAAAAATCGTTCTTAAAATTTTTTAATCCAAAAAATGCTCATTCTATAAAAACTGTTAGTAAAATTTTTTTAAATGCCTAAAAATCTCATTATAAAATAATAAAAGATGAAATAAAACAGAAAAAATGAAATTAACACTCTTCAAGTTTAAAGTTTATGTGATATTAGGGCATTGGTGAGTTAAGAAATTCAAATTTTCAATTATAAATGTATTTGGGAAGTAATAAAACTCCTGAATAAAAAGTTTTTGATGTAAAAGTTTTAAAATAGAATAAAATGATGTTATATAAGAGATATAATGATGAAGCATAAAGATAATAAAGTTAAAAGTAATAGCTTAATGTTATGAATAATTGCATAAAAATGATTAAAATGTAATGCAATTATATAGGAACATATGAAGAAATAATTAAAAATAGGATAGTTACGGAAAGTGAAAAGTTTTAGATTGAAAAGTTTTAATGTGAGAACTTTTATTCATAACCAACATGCTCTATGTTCAAAATTTTGACGGGTGTATTTGTAATTTCACGTATTCACTAACGGCGTTAGCTCACGAATTGGGCGTGGGGATATTTGGAATTTTCAAAATGTACTAGATATATTTGGAATTATAATTAAATAGTGGGTATATTTAAGAAAAGCCCTTCTATTCAAGTTATAAGATATAGATTAGACAACCAATCCAACCACCAGCTATTGACCTAACAAGTCTGATTTGCACCGGTTGGCTGCTTATCCACAGACCACCTATAATAGGTCATTTGGCTAGTTGTTGTGCATGAAATATTATGTAGACTGGTAAAAAATCATTACATACTTCAACAAAAATAACAGATGCAATCAATCTACAGAATTTAGAATCATTTGAAGATATAAACTTTAACTTAAAATCACTGAGATGTATATAAGATATGAATAAAAATATTTTATAAAATTATAAATTAACGATTCAAAAAGGTTTGATCAAAAGGTTAAATCAGTTTGAACCAAATTAGCCAAATCCACCAAGTTGATCATCAGTTTAGTTTTGATAACATTGATCCAATTATGTTAATTCATATTATTCACTTGAGAATAGAGGATCTTAAATAGTTTCACAAAATACTAATGCTACCTATTGTATGTTGGGGCTCAATGCTATTGAAAGCCTATAACTGACGTAGAGATTTCCCAAGCTCAGTTTCAGCAATCTCATTGATATAATGAAGAGAATTCACACCCCCAATGGCCACATCACCTCATATAAGCAATTTCCCAAGCTGGGATAACCTGTTCCACATTAGGCACTAGCTCCTCTTAGGTACAATTCCAAGCATATGATATTTCAATTCAAGCGACTCTGTAACCCCTGACCTTGACATTTATAAGTCCTTGTGACTTAGGAGGGGCTAGAGCTGTAGTAGCAACTCTCAAATCACTGAGTTTTCTCATCGATTCCAAAGCATTATATCATCATAAACTTTAAAATCTGAACTCAATCAGGCAACTCTGAAATTACCAAGTTTGTCATCGATTCTAAAGCTTTACATCGTAATTGAGGTCATAAACTTTACATTCAACTCAAATTACATAATGAGGTTGATAGATTGAAACTATGAAAACATTCTGAAATCTTCTTCATGCATTCTTCTACCAATTATTTCCTGCATTCAAATAAATAATAAGCATACATTAGGTGAGCCATAGTCAACTGTCTCAGTTACAGATGTGCCATATATGTTTATATATTGATACTGGAAAACAGCTTTAGAATTTTAATGCTATGATTTTCTCTTCTACTATAGAATTCTACTTGGCAATTCCGTTTTCGGCATTGCTAGTTGTTTGGCAATTGTTAGAACTGCCTCCTCCAAAAAAAGCCCTTAAAGAGGCTTCCAAACCATAACGGCCTGCCTCAACCTCATCAAATTGTGCACTCCCGGACTAGAATCAAACGGATAAAAAAAATTTCTCCTACTGGTTTTTTTCCTTCCTAACAAAAGCTGAAGATCATACTCCACACCAATGATTAAAATTATAAGATGGGATCAGCAAATCTACTTTTAATTCTAGTTTGCAGCCAACACATGGCAGACACGCTGCTGCCATCTTGCTGGGAATGAATAACGCATCCTTACCAGTCAATAGTCACATTGATGTAATCATCGCTACTCCAAGTGCATCAATTTTCATAAAGCCAAATGCACAAGCCAACCATACCTCTTTTTATAAGGCCTGCCTCTAAGTCCAGTCCTCCATTGATCTTGCAATGTTCATACAATGCTAGCGTCAGCTGTATCAGGAAATTATACATCTTAAAAGATTAACATTTATAATGCACCAAAATATTTTATCAGTATTTCACACACGGTCTAAAACTGAAAAACAGTAGATAAAACTCAAGCCTTAGTGCTTTACATTTGGACAGAGGCCATACCTCTCCACACTCACGGAATTCTCCAAGTCTTGTTTGTCTTAGTTTCATGGCATTGGATGAGTGGGATGTGCCGAATGAAATCCACTGCTTCTTGTTTCCCATCCCCTCCAAGACCCTCCAAGAATGCAGCTGACATGTCTCGTAGAGAAAGTTTCTTGAGTTTTGTGAGATGTCGAAGCCAGAAAGGCACCTCCACTAGCGCTTCACAACAACAAATTGATAGAATTTCAAGATTAGGCATCACGCCTTCCTCCATCCTCACCTTCTTCAACCCTCCTAACTCAACGAGGTGCAAGGCCTTGAGTTTTTGGTAATACCCATCTCTAACACATATCTCCTCTCCATTGTAAGCCTTAATGAGCTTGAGTTCTCTTATATTAGGCAATGATCCAAGGGCTTCAAGAGGGTCATCGATGAGTTTAGAAGCAAACAAAATCAGACTAAGAAGATTTTGAAGAGAGGCAATCCATCGGGGTATCTCCTTCAAATGTCCACGCAAGCGAAGATATTGCACGGTCTGCGGAGGATATGACAGAGAATGCAAGTCAAGTTCTTCATCCTTTTCTGTTGACATTACTGTAAAGTGTTGGAGGCGTCCCATTTTTTCAATCGAAGTGCACAAATCATGCCCATCTTCTTTTCTTAACTTAACCAATTTTAATTGTTTCAGTTGAGTGAGCTTTCCCAATTCACAAACCATACTACTCTCTGCATCCACAACTGACAGGGTTTGTAGGAATCTTAGACTTCCCACTCCATTGGGGAACTTAACACCATGATAGACATCAAAATAATAAGTCTTTGTTTCTCTGGGAAAAACTGTGATGTGGCGCAGGCATTTTAATTTGAGAATATCTACAGGCAATTCATGTAGGAAGTCTCTTGCAAGAATTAGGGTCTCGAGGTTTATTAGCTTCCCTAGAGAACTCGGAAGATGCTTGATCTTTGTGTTTTGAAATCTTAAGTACCTCAAGTGCAGCAGGCCAGTCAGATCGTCTGGAAAGCTATCTATTGGAACATTTTCAATACTAACCACTCTTAATAAATGTAATCTAGAAAAGGTATCACGTAGCCCCACCCCACTAAAAATGAATAATGAGCGAAGATGTGAGGATCCTTCACAGCTTGGTATAATCTTACCTTCATTTTGGATGGACAGACGACGAATTTTATCAGCGAGAACTATGTTTTCTTCAGTAGACGATACAAAGAGATTTTCGTCCTTGGATTTCATAAGAATTATATCCCGCACAAGATCGTGAACACAACAGAATCGTACTTGCCCATCAATTTCCCTCTGCTTAACTTGAATAAGATTTCTGGCAATGAGAGCATTCAGGTAGCCCTCAGCAACCTCTTCTTTTGTGGTATTTAGTTGTGTTGTTTGGATGAAACCTTCCGAAATCCACAACTGAATTATCCTCGAAATGCCAATGTTAAAGTGTTCAGGGAAAACGCTTAAATACAAGAAGCAGGATTTTAGATGATAAGACAAATCACTGAAACTGAGCCATAATATCCTTGTCATGTGTTTAAGATGGCCATCGTTTTCAAGCTCTGATCCAAGGCCACGATGCATCTGGTCCCACGCGACATACTTCTGATCCTTGGTTGCGAGGAGGCCACCTAACGTCACGATTGCAAGAGGCAAGCCTCCACATTTTTTAACAAAACTTCGAGCAAGCTCCTCCAATTCTGGAGGACAATGATTCTCCTTGTTTAATGAGAAGGCCCTTCCGCAAAAAAGAGACCATGACTTCTCCTGATCAAGAGGTTGTAGATTGTATATGTGATCGGATTGTTGAACACGACAAGAAGATGCAATGTCATCCCTGCACGTAGTGAGAATCACGCGACTCCCATTTTCTCCAGCTGGTAATGATATGCTTAGGAAATTCCAGGCCTCCAGACTCCATTTATCGTCAAGAACAACCATAAACATTTTGCTCTGTAGATAATCTCGAAGAGCTTGGATTAGCTGGACCTCTGTCGTTGCATCAATTCCGGAGGGAGCTAGCTCTTCTTTTGCTTCATAGAATTGTCGAACCAGGCTTTGGAGTAAATCCTTGTAGTTGAATGTTTGCGAAATGGTGACCCAAGCACACGTCTCGAAGTGTTTCTTCACCTGCTCACTGTCAAAGACTTTTTTTGCCAGAGTAGTCTTGCCTAGACCACCCATGCCAACAACTGAAATGGTTGACAACCTCTTTGCTCCTTCGAGTAACCAGCGGATCAGCAGATTTCTACGCTCATCAATGTCCACAATTTCGGATTCTTCGGCAAAAAGAGAAGCCAATCGAGGACCATAGACTCCATTATTATGGTTGCACAGACTGCTCGAACCCTGCTCTGCCATGCTAAAATTATAATCATCTTTCCTCCTCGAAATGTCTAAAACCCGGACTCTGATGTCTTTTATTTGTTTGCCAATTTGCCGCCGAGCCTTCAGCCGCTTGATGGAGTGAGCCGCTTTCCTCAGAGTACCAAAGACACCTCTTGCATCATTGTGCTGACCGATCTGAATTATAAACTCGTCAAGAATATCTTCTGTTTCATAAGCTGTTGCTCTTAACTGCCTCACCCAGTTCTTGATGCTTTCGCTGCTGTCTTCCCTTGCATCAGCATCCTTCAAGAAACACCGCATGCTCTCCAGTTCATCTCTGATCCAGCGGGCATCCCCGCGAACCCCCTTGAGCAGTTTCACCTCTTGAACAAGCAGAGGCCCCAAATATTCAAGCAAGAAGCTCACAGCACTCTCTGCCATTCCTTTTCTCTCCTCTCCCTATGAGTCTGTTTCTCTTTGACTTCTGAAAGCGTGGTACTGCTTTGTGCTTGCACTCACACGCCCTGCTTTTCTTTAACTTCACAGCTGGGTTTGATTGCAAGACCCGTTTTTGGAATTGGCCTATCTAAGGAAGGCACGAGCCATCGGAAGCAATTGAGTCCAAGTATGTAGGATAAGTGGGTCTCAGCAAAGATCACGTTATCATGTCAAAAGAACAGAAAAAAGAAGGTGATATCCCTGTCATGTTCTTTGCCATTTTGCAGTTATGGAAACAAACAAGAAGCCCCTTCTTGCTCTCTACCTGAGTATACTTGATTCGATCATTCGTGTACTTAGTCACACTGTAACGTTCGAGAGGAAGATATTTATGGTCAGCAGGATCTATTAAAATTAATCTGAAAATAATGTCCTCAGACTAATGTTTTCATCTTCCATTATCGAATTGTCTTTTTATAGTGGATCTGGCCAAGTAGGTCTAGTGTTCTAGAGTTGATACCCCTGCAAAGAAATTAATCCAGGGCTTAACCAATAGCTGCAGGGCACATATCTTCCTAAGTTGTAGGAAACTGGTATTCATCGTAAATGTTTGAATCAAAGTATCAAATCCCAACTCACATGTACTAAAATGCTATTTCAGATCATCATTCACAACTTCAAATGAATTATTGTCTTGTCTTGTGCCTACTTAGCCTCCAAGCTCTACAATAACCGAGCCTGACCTTGAAGTTATATATATTCAGCTCCTTATTCATCGAGTAATATGAAAAAAAAAAAAAGTGTTTGTTTACGTACCATCGCTACTATGGCCCACATTTTTCTTGTCTATTTGCCATAAATAATTAAAAGATTCTACTATTCATCTGTATTCATCAGCAATTCAAATGTTATAATTGCTGTGATGTGTACGAATTTATCATCCAAAACTGTAAAAGGCCATGAATTTATTGTAGTATTGAAGAATTACACATCAATCTGATTAACCGAAAAGATTTAAAAAGCTTAAATGACATTAAAAAAGGATAAAAATGTAATTATATGTATTAAAAAATAAAAAAAATTGATTGGTTTAAAATATAAATTCTATTCAAAGATTCTTTGAAATTGTTTTCATCGATCATTCGAAAGATAGTTTCAAATATTATCATGTGAAAAGGTCAAGCCTAGTTGCCCACGCAATCAAAAAGTTAGTGAAAGGCTCTTGCACCTTAATGATTGAAAATTAGACCTCACGACCATTTTTTGAGATTTTTTCAAATTTATAATAAGTATAATATAGTTTAATAGATTAACAACAAAAATAAAATAACTAAAGTGGTAAGAGACGTTGTCAGAAACACAACATGTATAAAGGGTTTGATTCTTACCATCCATATTTTTACAATTTTTATTTGCAAATAGACTTGAAAGAGTGCAATGTAGTTAGATTCATTAGATGTGATTAATGGATGCTGAGATTCGAATCGGAAGATTAAAACTACTACTCTCCTACCAAGACATTCTTTTCCCACTAGATATCCTATATTGTTTGATTCAAGACATCTTGTTACTCTTGTCTTAATTCAGACAATTGTTGTCTTACTTATTGATTTGCAAAATTGCTATATTATTTTGAAATTCTCTCAATTCAACTCAGAATTTTGTTTTTAAGTGTTCATATGCCTAGAAAAGGTATTGCTTCATATTTTAGTTCAGGTTTCACTTTTTGTATATTGAGGACAACTGCAAAATTACCCTAAGCAGCAAATAGGCTAGTAAAATTGCATCAAGGAGAGTAATGTCGTAACACACTTGAAGTGAAATTTAATTTTAATTTCACTTTTTCCACTTTTCTTAATTCTCTTCTTTTTATATTTTGCCCCAACAAACATAAGGCAAATTTTCAATCTTGTCCCCTTTCTATTATTTATACATGGACCTCCAGTCATTCATTCTACCCACAAGGCCCGATGTCCTAAGGTTAGACTATTGTGTTGGTACCAATTTCAAGAGATAAAAATAACAACTTCATCTTTTCATAATCTGCATTGGAGTTGTGTACATCCTCACCATGCTAAGAAATGAAAAAAAAAAGATGAATTGTTGCAAGATCATCGTCGACAAGTAAAGTGAGACATGAACAACCATATTTGCAAAGGGCACATCATTAAAGCGCCGTCTGACTCATTATTTGAAGTGCATCAGGATGCAAATATGGCTAAAGAAATTTAGGATTTGCTTCTACACAAAAACAATACTGACAATGCAAGCATCAAACGGTTTCTAGTAAATGATTTCCTTAATTATACTACTACTGATGATAAATTAATCCTTCATCAAGTTGATAAGATTGAACTTATCATCAATCAACTTGGGTTACAAGGCAGTAAGATGAATAAATAGACGAACAGAGGTGGTTAATTGAATTTTGGAGTCTTATTTTCATCTTATTACTATTTACCAAGAGCTAAATTATGGTATAATTATAACTGGTGCTATGGCATAGCGATATAGACATTGGGCACACTTGCCCAATGGTAAAGAGTTTGACCCTTTCCACCTCTAGTCTCTACTAATTATGGGGGTTATATTCCCCCCAGTGATAAGAGTTTGTAGGAACTTTCTTCCATGTTATGATGATTTGGAATATATCCAGTTATAATATCTATTGTACTATTGTATATAAAGAGATTCCAAAAAAATTATGGTATAATTTCACTTATCAGTCTAGTATGTACTTCTCTTTTTGCAAGTGTGTATAGGCATTTTTCTCTAGCTATTGTTCCTTGTGAGAGGAAAATTATGTAATGTAGGTATAGTTGAATTATGGTTGTTTGAATGGGATAGAGTATTAATTTTATTAAAAGATATGCTCATTGAGGTTGGCCTAAGAATAGACGTAAAGGCTTGCAAAAAAATCATCAACATGTCAAATATACAGTTAGTGATAGTAGCTTATTTGAAGTTACAACTAGTATTTGCAGCGAACTGCTTGTTCTACTCGATTGGGATTAGTGCAAATCAGGAAGTCAGTCACTTAAGTTAACTTGATCGGATTTGCATATTATAATGAAATACTAAATATATATTATATCTATATTAAATATGCATTTTACTTTTTATTATTTAATAATAACTCTTATTTATAGGTAGAACCTGATGATATATTCATTGTATTTGGTTACAAAATGTACAAGAACAGATCTGATCTACCTTTGCTTCGGTGGGGCATTACCATGCCTGAAATTTTAAAAATATTTGTTATATGTTGAGCATTATATTTTTCTCTAACGATGAAAGTTTATTGCCCTCACTAGTAAAAACTATTTACCCCAATAGAATTTATTTCTACCTTTATTAAATTTATATGCAACGTTGTTTTACCATTTTCACTTGATTAGAGTGATATTCTTTTTGAATTACTAATTAAAATAGTCATTGATAATCAAAATAGTTTACATCTAATAAATAAAAATTATGAGCTTTTAATTTGTAAACTAATTATTAGAACTTCAAAATCTTATTATAGCATTTCGACTATGATTTTTTAGCATTTTTTCTTCCGATTAATATCTTTCTTTTCTCATTGTTATAATCTTAACGAATTCACCTGCTATTTTTTTTCAAAATTTTTTTGATATTCAATCACTCGATTGGAGTCTCTTCTTAGTTTTTCCTCTTTCTTTTTCTACTTGTTATATTCAGTATTTATTTTATGAAGATATGTTGTATTTTTCTCTTTTTCGAATTTAATTTTCTTTAAGATAATAAATTGATAGTCATCTTTGTTTAAATTTTATTTAGAAATTTTATATTAAATTTGTTAATTCTCATTTGCTATTACGCTTATTTGATTTTCAAAATAAAATGCTTCACGTTTTGTTATTTTTAATTTGTAGATGCAAGACAAATATAAATATATGCTTAGATATGAATAGTCTAAAATATAAATATAAATAGTTGTGGCTAAGTACTGCTGGTATATGAAAATATAAATATCTTTAAAAATTTTGAGTGATGCATAATCATGTATCCTCTTTAATTTCATCCTCTTTAATTTCAAAAAGTTGTATCTATTATATATCTTTGTTTAATAATTTTTATTTATCATATTGTCAAGCAATGGGGCCATTAATATTGATTACTTTGATTATAAAATGACGAAGATTTAATCTAATAACAATATCTATTAATTGTAAAAAAATTGTACATTTATTTTTAAATTAATGGTAATACAAATTATTTTTTTGTCGTTTTTATTTAAATTTATCATCTCACTACTCTAATTATGGAGTGACACGGTATTAAACTTTTAAAATTTTTAAAAAATCTATATGATAAAATGTGATAAAATATCTTTAAAATTTAAAGATAAGGATCAAATTTTGCCCCCATTAACCAAAGGTCTTACCGTCTTAGTTCTACCATTGAAAATGTATACAAGTAAAATAACTTGTGTAAATATTGACTTCTCAAATAAGTCTTACTATTTCTTTTAATACTTTTTGCAAAAAATTATGCAATACAATATTTATTTTTATTTTTTATTATTTATTTGTCTTCATAAATTTATTTTCCTAAGTCTATTTAATCTATATACTGTCCTCAAGTTCGCACTTGTCTAGTAAGATTCTTTCAAAAACTTGGCATATGTCAGCATGTGTAACAACGTATCAATGAATGAGACATTGATAGATAAGTTCTTTAAAGTTGAGATGAACTTCTCGAATTACTTTTGCATCTTAGCCTATAATGTCTCTGCGGGAAGGGTAAAGGAGGCTGTTTCAGATTGTGCCTCCTCGGCTTGCTTCTGAGATTGCTCAGATTCTTTATCAACTTTTTATATTTAAATTGATTCAAGTTGCTTACCACTCCAAAAAGTGACTACCATGACTTACGCTCTTGGGTTGATTTTAGGTAGACTAGGGAGTTGACCTTGGGTTCTTTGAGATGAGGCCAAGGCTTGTTGGACAATTTTGTTCTCAAGCAGTTGGATATGGGTTTGCATTTGGTCCATTCTTTTATCACTTTTTTTGAGTATGAGAATAATATTTTCTAGCATTGACTCATTAGGTTGTGCCTGAGGTGGTGCAGGTAAGGTTGGTTGAGTTTGGTAGGGGGTGGATTGATAATGTTTCTTGGAAAATCATGTGGCTTGTTGTTTTGAGCATAGTATTGGATATTTGATTGATTTGTTCAAGAGAAATTAAAGTGGTTTCTCCATCTAGGGTAATAGGTATTTGAGTAAGGATTACCATATGTAAGAGTTTTATATCGGTTGTTGTCTGGATTGGCTTGCTTGCTTGTAGTGTCCTGGATGAAAAAACTACATTTAGACGTGTAATGTAATGCTCCATAAATTTCACATGAAATTTCTCAAGAAGAAAATGTGCCTAAGTCTGTGGATTCTTGCTTATTTTGTTGTAAATTTTGGTCCAATTTAGCATAAATAAAATGCATGGATTGGATGTCATATACATCACCTCATCAAGAAGGTCCTCGGTGTCGTCGTATTGAGAATCATAAAGGGTCAAGTCATCGAGAAGTTCGAGAGCCTCCTCGTCAGTGAGTCTATGCATCGGCCACCAACAGCTAAATTGATGACGCTTTGGATAGGTCAGTCGAGTCCATTGAAGAAGTTGTCAATAATGTCATCTTGTGATATGCCGTGATGAGGGAAGAAGTTGCCGATAAAGTCATCTTGTGATATATCGTGATGAGGGCACTTGCACTACAGATCTTTTATTCTCTCCCATGCATTATAGAAAGTTTCGCTGTCTTTTTGGACAAAGTGATTGATTTTGTCCCTAATCTTCTTAGTTTTAGCAGGGAAATCATAGAAAGGATTAGTGAACTCATCCCATGTGTTGAAAGTGTCAGGCGGCATATAATAGAACCACTTGGTTGCCCTATCACAATTTTTTGTATCTTGAGTGTGTTGCACAGCTGTAGGAACTTAGTAATGTATAAATTAGGGTTCTCGGAGAGTAGTCCTACAAATTGATCATATTGAACTATTCGAATAAGCCCCAAATTGAGTTCAAAGTTTCTTGCACTAATCTCATATTCCATTAATCATGATCGAAAGCCTTGTGGATTCGAACGGTTCTAGTCACGTAGGGTTATCCTCCTTGACAAGCTATTGTTCTCCGCTTGACCTTGCTCTTGCTCTTGCTATAGCGAGTCTAGATTGTTAGGCCCGCCATTGATTCTAATTTGTTCAAAGTTTGCTCTTAAGAAAGTTATTCTTAGTATTTGTAAACCTTCCTCCTAAGAGTTTGTTCAATTTCAAGGTTAGCTTCAAATAATTTGTCGGTCACAAGTTTAGAATAACTTCGAGTATGTGGATGCATACAATGATAGAAGATAAAAATAAAAGCTAAGCATCACAAGTAAATGTAGAAGTAAAGCAAGAAAGAAAATAACATAAAAGAGAAAAGAAAGTAGTAAGAAAGTAGAAAGAGAAAAAGAATAGATAGAAATGAAGGAATAAATAATAGAAAAAAACAACAAATAAAGTGTCTAAAAATAAAATTTTAAGTTACGTCGAATTCTCTGGCAACGGCGTCAAAATACTTGTTCGCAATCTCACCGTAAGTACACGAGTTGTAGATTGTAGTATATGAAATATCGATCAATAAAAAATTCAGTACTTAAAGCTTTGTTTTAAATGTTTTTTTATTGAATATTTCAAGAGTAAAGTGAAATAGAAAAATAAGAACTTAGAAAAATAGAAAATACAATTTTAAATCAAACATTAGAAAGTGGGATGAGAGTCTAGGATCTAGAATTTCATATGCATCTTTTGCAACGGGTAATTATATGATTATTTAATTTAGATATTGTATATTAAAAGAGAACAAATCCTAATTTATCTTCGTACCTTCTCTCGAAACCTACAAGACATAACCCAAATTATTCTTAACCACCTATTCTAATGACATTAAGTTCTGTAGCCGTTCGTGAATTTCTCAAAGTCATCATACATTATCATGATCTTAGATTTTCAGGTTTAAATATCTTGATTGTCGCACATTATATTTTCACATCTTGATTTTATCACCTAATGTGTATGAAACTATTGCCAAAGTGGAAGCTCAAACACTAGACGAGCATTAAATTATAAAATATTAAATTAAAAACAATATCTATCATAAAAAATCAAAACCAATCACCACGCTACATTGTACGCATGCTACATTCTAAACTTTAGATTAAAAGCTTAGCTAAACATATTTAAGTTCAAAATAAAATTAAAATTAAAATTTATCTTAAACAAGATGATTAAAATAAAAATGAAAGAAGAAAGAAAAACTTTTTAGTTGAAAGCCCGGATAGTGTATCTACCGCTCCAGTAACTCATCGCCTTACCTCTAGCCCCGTGCTCTTTGCCTCATTGTCACCCCTTTCCTTCTCTCTATTTTTTTCTGTGTAAATTTCTGCTCGAGGAGTTTTTTCTGTAATTTTTTTCTCCCCATGTTTTGCTGCCAACCCCTCTTATAACTTAAAAAAATTGTGTTACGACTCACCTACGCAACCCTTCTACGCTAGTTGGAATCCTGTAATTGAAAGTGCATGCGAACTGCACAGTTGCTTTATTTCATGCTGGAATTTTGGATGGCTAAGGACGGTCATGCGGTTGATTTGCATGGACGAGTTATTGGTATGTGGCCGGCTGAACTTAGCAAAAAATGGATGGCTCAAATTTCTCAAAAGGGCTGCTGCTCTATTTGGCTTATATGGCTTGGGAGGTGGCACTGCAGCTTGAAATTTGGACGCCTTGGATTAAATGGGTAGCCGCTGAATTTTTCAAGAGGCGTTGCAATAAAGTTGAATTTCAGGCCGCTGATTTGCTGCTGATCATGTTTGGAAAATGGCTATTGAATTCTTGCAAGGATTAGACGGTAGGATTTCCATATGTTGATTTTAAAAAAATTGCATTAAATGGATGGCTGATCTGAGCTTATCAATGCCTGAAGATTTGGACGGTTGGGATTTATGATTTTCTGAAAAAATGTGTACTGTTGCAAAGGTTAGACGACTTGGGTGCTTGGGCGGTGATGGCTGCTAATTTGTGCATCTTGATCGAGGCTTGATTTGTATTAAACAGCTTGGATGGGTAATTGGATGGCAGGGTTAACAATATGGCTAAATGGACGGCTGGGATGGACAGTTACATGACATGAAAATCTGGATGGTTGGATCCTCTGATTTGTTGGATTTTTTTCAGCCTTGAATGGACGTGAAATGACTGGATGCTGAAATTAAAATGGACGGCTGATATTTTGTGGACAGCTAGGATGGCTGGAATAAAAAATGGACGGTGGAGGCTTTTTAAGAGGTTGGTCGTTGCTTGATCATTTGATGGACGGTCAACTCCGTGGGGGCCATTGATATTTATTACAAACCTGAAAATATAAATATTCAAATCATAAATCCATGAAATTGATAACAAGTGGTTAATATATTAAAATTATTTGACACCTAATTAAAATATCAAGCACACTTGGTTTTATGGCAACGCATATAATATATATACAATTTCAAGCTAAAAGATCACAAAAATTATTTAAATCACTTGAAACTAATATTTAATACTCAAATATTGCCAAAATATATTTTAAATCAAGTTTCACATTAAACTCAAATAATTATCCACCAAATTGGCACAAAAATACCCACAAAATATATTATTATTTTCCAATTATTAATATGCTTCTAAAATTGATAATTTTCAAAAATAAAAAATAAATATGTAAAAGTATTGTAAAATAATAAAACTTGGTATACGAATTAAATACATTTAGAAAACAAGTTTATAAAGAAAAATCAAAAAATGAAATAAAAATAAAATAAAAATGAATATTGTAACTTAAGCAAGATAGTATATGCCTTTCTTTCATGCTACATGCAACATTGACGGGGATGATCCGATGGAATTCTTAGAGATGACAAATTGGAATCTTAACAAAGACAAAGCAGTTGCTACTGTTGATTTTGTTCGTGGCGGCTGATATTAGAGTAGTCGCACAGGATAGATTTATGGATTTCCACCAATTTTGTTCATAGACACCACTATTGGAGCTGGCGTAGGGGACACATCCATGGATTTTTGTTGGATTTGTCACCAGGATAAGGAGAGTGGGTGGGATGTCAATCAAAACTTTGTATTGGCTAGAGATGCGCTTCTGGATCACTAGATTTGGGGACAGTTGCCGGACGTGAGCGGCATATGCTGTGGCTGCTGTGGAATGATTAAGAAAGTTGGGATTAATAGGAGATCTGCAGATCATTTGGATGCTTAGGGTGTGTTTAAGAAGTGATCAATTTTCTGCATGAAAAGTTTTTGAATTGTAAGAAAATGACGTGATATCATAGGGAAAATGATGAGAAGAATAAAAATGAAACAGATAGGTTAGTAATGTTGTTAGTTATATAAAAATGATTAAAAATGATGATAATTGTACAGGAAAAAGTGAAAAAATGATTAAAAAATAAGATAATTATAGAGAGTGAAGAGTTATAACTTAATATTTTTTTCATTACCAAACACATCCTAGTTTATCATTGACTACTGATTGACACTAAGGCTATTGCTTACATTCATCATGTATGCTTTTGGAATCGGCAGAAACAAGGGTAACTTCCATTGTTGTTGGTGGACTCTTTTGACATTGGAATGGCCAGGGGAGGACGAATGGCCAAGATGGTCCTGTTGTCGATGCAACAAGCTTCGAAGGAGAGAATCGTCACTGCCTTGGACAATGGTAGCTATGACTGCCATAGAAGCATTGAAGATGGTGGACCACCAAAACCATTTCAAAGTTTAACAGATATTCTCAAATTATTTTTGAGCTAATTTTTGTAGTAAACTAGTAATCCCACCAATCCACATATCTATACTCTAGCTAAAGTCATAAGTGTTATATTATGTTTAAAAGAAAATATTCAAGTGTATTCGGATTGTATCATAATTATGATGCTATCGATTATAAAATGGGGCCTATTTGATCATGAAATTAATATCCACCTCAACCATTATATTTAGAATTATTTACTTTACTAACATATCAATTTTCATCTAAATTAAACATATGTATGGACACCGTCTTAAAATAGTATAAAATTAACATGATAAGATAGTTTAATATAAACATCAATTTTAAAGTTGTTTTTAACATCTAAACTATCTAAAATATAATTTTTATATGAATAAATGATTATACAAAGTATTATAACATCCTAACATATGTGGAGCTCATTTTTAATGGAATTTATGATAATTATGGAGTATACTGGTTGAACTTGAATGGTTCTCATATTTAAAATATTATTTAGATTTTCATTTCAACATTATTTAAAATAATATATTTATATAATTTATACCATATAAAATTTAAAATTTTATTAATTACTAAACTTGAGTTTAGTACAAATTAACGAATAATGAGTTAAAATTTATAATTTTATTATTTATATTCAAAGGTTTCTTTGATAATAAATTATTTAGACTCAACATGAGATAATTCATCTACAAAATTACAAAGTATATTATGTCAAAACCAAAATCATAATAAAATAGTAACAATAATATTCAATTTTGTGAAAATATTAATATTCAGGGTAATTTGCGAATATGCCTCCATAGTTTGATACTAATTACAGATATGCCCTCATCATTTCATTAATTATATATTACCCCCACAAAGTTTCACAAAATTACTTGCGTACCCCTGTTAACTCTGAAATTTAACCACTGTTAAATAAAAAATATAATTTACTGATATACCCCCCAGTTTGACATTAATTGTTGATATATCCTCATTATTTCATGAATTGTATACTATCCCCACAAAGTTTTACCAAAATTACTTGCATACCCATGACACCTTTTTGTCATCAAATATACATTAAAATTTTGGATAATGACAAAAATGGCCCTATTTAAACTAGATTAGAATCTCATAATTTATAAAACACCTAGTTGTACAAATGGAAGAGATTTATTAAACACTTATGTTAATTATTAACATGTTATCTCATTCCACTTGCATAATTGAGTCATTTTTGTCATTGTCCAAAATTTTAATACATATTTGGCAACAAAAATATGTCATGGGTATGCAAGAATTTTAGTGAAACTTTATGGGGGTAATATACAATTCGTGAAACAATAGAGATATATCAACAATTAGCATTAAACTATAATGCTATACAATCAATTAACTTCAAACTAAGAGGATATATCAGCAAATTATATATTTTTATTTAACAGCCGTTAACAGGGGTATGCAAGCAATTTTTGTGAAACTTTGTGAAGGTAATATGTAACTCGTGAAACAATGAGGGCATATATGCAATTAGCGTCAAACTACGGGGGCATATTTGTAAATTATTCTAATATTTAAAATATATAGAGTTCGTTTGGGAACTTAAAAAATTGCCCAAAAAATGTAAAACTTTTCAAAATTTTAGCATTCAGATTTCAGAACAGGGTGGGTGTCATACCTGATCACGGCAGGAAAGTTTGAAAAATTGGACAAAGGTGGAGAAGTTCGTCGTTACAATTGGCACAAATACAACCACTAGCCCAACAAAAGTATGCCAACCGATGCATGGGCATTTAAAGCGCCCATCACACAAGAGCTGACAATGGCAGCATCTTGGTTTACTGCAAAAAATATCATTTAAATTTTTAATCTTCCCAAACAGCCCCATAATTAAGTATATGCATCTAAAATTTTCAATAATGCATTTAGTTAGTACATTTCTTTGTAGCTAATTCATTCAAAAATAAATTTAATAATTAATATATTGAGAATTTATTATAAAATCTAAACTATAATGAATATAATATTATTAAAAAATGATTCTATTAGCTAGAAGTAAGTAATAGGTTACGTAGCCCACAAAAAACTTATAAATTTTTTTTTGCTTTTTCTTCGTATATTTATTTATCTAAATATATTTAATATATAAATTAATTTTTATCATTTTTGGATATGTGTTTATATTTTTTTAAGATTTTGGTTGAAAATGATTAAAACATCCCTATATTTAAAAATCATAAAAAACATATACATACATATTCAAAAATGTTAAAACTTGATTTATATATTAAATATATCTATATTAATAAGTTTATGTAGAAAAAGTAAAAAAAAAATTTGGATGGATTTTTCGAAGTTGGTGGCTAACAAGATCATTTCTCAATTATAAATAATTTGATAGAATGCATACTTTATATTCTAAATAAACAGAGTGCATAAGTGTTCGATTGCACCATAAAAAGATGTTCGGATAACGTACAATCTTACCCAATTTTACAGCATTGACGCGCAATTTTAATTGACTGACATCAACATCTAACGCATAGCCATACAATCTTTCTTAGTGTGGTGTTTTTATACATTCTCCTTGATGTTGAATATTTACAGAAAATCCTTGTATAGTTTGAGAGTTAAATGTACTTTATTTATTATAATATTAAATATCATAATGTGTATAAAACACATAAAAAAGTAGGGCCTAAGTAGCAAAAGAGAAAATTTTATAGGGTTTAAAAATAAATATATAAAGTTAAAAAAGAAAATATGCATTTCTTAAAAAACCAAAACACAATATGATTTGAAAAATTGTAAAAATGTCTTCTAAGATAATTATGATATAATTGAGATGATTTTAAATACATATCCTTAGAAAAAACCAAAAGGTAAAAAAAAAAAAAATCACTTGAGGTTGGGTATAGTTGTCGGAGCTTGATCATATGTATTCAGGTACACTTAGCTTATTTTTCGAATTTTTTTACATGACCATTTATCTAGGCGTATTTATATATATATATATATATATATATATATATATATAGGATTCTGTTCCGGTGCAGCGTCACTGCACCGGAACAGCGGTGCAGTGGGCCCAAAATGGGCTCCACATGATCATGAAATCATGATCTACTCCACCTATTTAATTTAGAATAATGTATTCTATTACCATACCAATTTTCATCCCAGGATTTGTACCATTTTCAGATGGGGCCCATATACATATCTGATTGGGATGAAAATTGGTGTGGTAATAGAATACATTATTCTAAATACAATGGGTAGAGTAGATCATGATTTCATGATCATGTGGGGCCCATTTTGGGCCCACTGTACCGCTGTTCCGGTGCAGCGTCACTGCACCGGAACAACTCTCATATATATATATATATATATCAATTTTTAGCATTTTTAGAGATTTGTAGATATTTTTTTGAATTTTTTAAAATCAATGATATTTTAGTAAAATGCCACTAATTTTCAAAAATAAAAAATAAATATATAAAATACTCAAAAAATAGTAAAAATTAATACACATGTTAAATACACTTAGATTAACACTAGTATAAAAAAATTTCAAAAAAAATAAAAAAATAAATAAATGCACCCGAGTGCACTGAAGCTAAGTGCACCTGGGTGCATGGAATCGCCATCCGGCAAAACCCAGAGTTGCCACCAGCTACTGCAGGTAGTCAATCCCGGACCTGGTTTTTGGCTCCCGGGAGCAAAAAACCAAAACTGCTCCCGGGTGCAAAAAACCCATTTTTTTTAATTTTTTTTGAACTTTTTTTTATAAAACCGTTAATCTAGGTGTAACTAACACGTGTATAAATTTTTATCATTTTTGGAGTATTTTAGATATTTATTTTTGATTTTTGAAAATCAGTGGCATTTTAGGTAATTTTAAATTACGAAAATGCCACTGATTTTCAAAAATCAAAAATAAATATCTAAAAGACCCTAAAAATAGTAAAAATTTATACACGTGTTAGGTACACCTAAACTAAGAATGTTAAAAAAAAAGTTCAAAAAAAAATAAAAAAAATTGGGTTTTTTGCTCCCGGGAGCAAAAAACCAGGTCCCGTCAATCCCAGCATCTCGCACGTGCGATATCCCTTCGCACGTATCGAGCATGTACCTAGCTTCTCCTTCTCTACGCGCGCGACTCTGCCCGTTCAATTCTGCCGTCGTCTTCCCCAGCCCTCTCCTCCTGGCTTCTACTCCGCCATCTCCTAAAATTCCCAAAACCCTTCCTCTTCCGTCAGTCGAGCCATGCATTCAGTCTTAGTCCATCGCCTCTTCTAGCCCAAGTCCCCGCCGTCCATCTCCCCTCCCCATCCCAGCCGTTGCCATGATGTTCGACGAGCCCCTCCCTAGCTCCTCCCGCGCCTACATATCCTCCTCCCTCAGCGCCCCCACATTCCCCACATTCTCCTCCAATGGAAGCCCTAACCCTAATCCTAGATTTTCCCCTTCCCCTTCTTCCTCCTACAAAAACCCTAGATCGTCCTCCGCCTCCCTTCCCTCCTCCTCCTCCACCGTTGGCTTCTTCTACAACTACCGCATCGCAATCGCTCTCATCCCGGCGGCGGCTTTCCTTCTCGACCTCGGCGGCACCCCCGTCGCCGCCACCCTCACCCTCTCTCTCATGATCGCCTACATCCTCGATTCTCTTCACCTGAAGTCTGCATCTTTCTTCGCCGTCTGGTTTGCCCTCATCGCCTCCCAGATCGCTTTCTTCTTCTCCTCGAGCCCCTTGTCGCTCGTCCCCTCCGTCCCGCTCTCTCTCGCAGCCCTCCTCCTCTGCGGTGAGACCAATTTCCTTGTCGGCGTCTGGGCTTCGCTCCAGTTCCGGTACATCCTGATCGAGAATTCGGCGATCGTGCCTGCCCTCGAGCGGCTCCTCTTCGCCTGTGTCCCCATTGCTGTACCTCCGCTCTTCACTTGGGCTTCTGTTTCCGCCACTGGACTCGGCCCCGCCACTGCCTACCAGCTTGCTGCTTTCTGTGCTGTGTCATACTGGCTGTTCTCCCTACCCCGGCCATCATCATTCCGGTCCAAGAAGGAGTTGGCACGCGGGCGGGATGCAGCTGGGGAGGAGTCATATATTCTGGGTCCGCTTGAGAGCTGTCTCCACACGCTCAACCTACTGTTTCTGCCAGTTGCATTCCATGTTGCATCCCACCATTCAACCATTTTTTCATCGGCATTGTCTGTTTCTGACCTACTTCTACTGTTCTTCCTTCCGTTCCTGTTCTTGCTTTATGCCTCATCGCGAGGTGCATTGTGGTGGGTCACGAGAGATGGGCAGCAGGTTCATCAGATACGAGTTGTCAATGGGGCAGTTGCGCTGGTGGTCGTTGTAATCTGCTTGGAGATCAGGGTGGTTTTCCATGCATTTGGGAAATACTTGCATGTCCCCCCACCTCTGAATTATCTACTCGTGACAATTGCAATGCTAGGTGGAGCCTCGGGGGTGGCTGCTTATGCTCTTGGGATGGTCAATGATGCAGTTAGTTCAGTGGCATTCACTGCATTGTCAATTCTGGTTAGTGGGGCTGGTGCAGTTGTTGTTGGCTTTCCTATATATGTAAGTATTGAGCCTGGTCAAGCATTGTTGCAATTGGCCTATCACTTATTTTTGTTTGCATGCGGTAATGTGCTAGTTCCTTCCTAGAATGTTCCAGCGCATCTCTTATGAGCAAAAATTGCTACCTGTAAGATCATGCAATATGAGCTACTTAGCTGCATTTTCTCAAGAGTGAAAGTTATATAAACTTATGTATGACAACAACTCAGCATTTCAACTAGCTAGAACCACCTTCGGTAAACATGGGACTTAGGCTATTACCTGACTGGCTGATTGATTTAATCTTTTCATCATATTTTTTGGCAATAGTTTTCAAGCCAATTTCATTGGAATAAATAAAATGGGTAGAATCTTTGGAAAAGAACCAGTATACTTAGGTTTCATTTGTCTGGGCAGTTTGCTTACCATTTAGCTAGTGGGGTAGAATTTTTGTGGAGAAACAGTTTCAATTTGCTTTCCTAATAGCACTTTTCAAAGCTATTTAGCACATGGGATTCCATGCAGAATACTTATCTGTTTAAACAGGGATTTTTAAAAGCAATTTTAAAATGGTGTTTGCTGGTCCTAAACTGTGGCCAAACGAAGCCTTATTACTTTAGCTAAAGCTTATTTCTTGCTAGAGGGAATAAGATATGAACTAAAAGCAAAATGTTGTTTTTAAGAGTCTATGCAATTGTTTAACCCTATGTCAAAATTGTTATTAGGTAAAAGGAAAGGTGAAATTCAGGATTATTTTCAAAGGTTTAGTTTGGAATCTTGAAAGTTTTGAGTGGTGGGACTTATTTGAATTATAATCTTAATATTCTCTGGCGCTTGACAGTCCAAAGTTAGGTGGCTTTTCATTTTGAAGGGTCTTGGTTAAGAACGGTGTTATCCTTATCAAGCTATCTCTGATAATGTCCTTCTTGGAGATGGCTGATGAGTTATCTTATAGGAAGTCAATATTTTCTTTTATAACAGATTTTATTGATAATCTCAAACACATTATTTATATTATTTTTAATTTATATATATTGTTGGGGATATTCGTATTATCATTATTTCGTTCTATTGATAATATTGGAGATACTATTGTTTTTATTACAGGTTGTATCTCTTTTTTAACCATTTCTTCTCAAACAATTTTTTTTTTATCTCCCTAAATCAATAAAACTTCATATGTACCTTATGTATATTGTTTATACAGTTTATACCAATATTTAGTTATATACCTTATTATTGTTTATTAAAGTCATAATAATTTTTAGAAGGTATGGATGGTTTGCTTACACACCTATGGGTCCGTACCAATCAAATAATTTTCAGTTGTGCATATTCAGTCTCAACTAATTTCAATTGTGACCTAGGTGGGTATGGAGCAGTTTTTGGGTTTCTAGTCAAGCAAGAGATGATGAGGATGATGGTTTGATTGTATTTCTGTCAAGTTTAAATATGTACTCAAAATGGTGATTTACATGCCGCCGCTCATTGAAATTGGTTTCATTAAGTTATTACTCACGAGTTGTGAAACAATGAGTAAACCATTTTATGAGTTACATAGTTATTGGATTTCAATGAGTTTAGCAGTCGTTTTTTGGGAATTGAATGTCCTATCAGTAAGTAGATGTGTAGAGCAGGAAAAAAATTATAACATTCTTAAAGATATCCCAAGGTTCAATTATGATTGTATTAATTAGGTAACTTTTTATGCCTACCTTTTTATGAGCTTCTTTTAGAACTTTGGTACTAAAATTTTAATGTGTCTGGATTGACTCACTAACATGAATGCTATGCTCTGCTTTGTAGCTTCTTAATGATGATTCCCTTATGCTAGAGCTTTTTCCTTAGGCAGAGAAAATCCATTTATCTTAGGCTGGTGATTCACAGTTCTAGACATATTCCCTTCCTCTAAGCATTCATTTAGTAGTGATGTCACTAACATGAGTTGTGACAACAATTCACTTGCAGATCTTTCATTTTAGATATCCAAATTATGGTTTGGTTGTTACTCAGGACCATAAGTTTTTGTCATTGTATGGTCTCTCCTGATCATTTGCTTCCACATGATATTTTACATAGGCATGATTTGGACCATTCACCAAGTGGACCACTTTTCATATACTAAGAACTTCTCAATGGACTTTAAATAACCTTGACTGTTAGGACTATTACTTGGTTTGATGTCACAGCAGTTTGTGCTCTTTTGGTCTCATTATTTTTATGATTTTTGTGTACTATTCCAATTTTTTCCTCACCCTATTGAAATCTAAAGTAAATCTCATTATATTTACTTGATTCTAAATATGAATGCCAATTGCAATTTGGGTTGAGACCGTGAGCTTTAAGCTCCATTTTTTTAAAGAAAAAATGCAGCATATTGATTTTGTGGGCAGTTTTGTTGTTGATAATATCGGTGTAGCATCCCTTTCGTAGATGGTGGGCGCTACGATGGGTTGGTCTATTTTAGCTAATCTAAAATAAAAATAACATAAAAGATGATGGAAAAATATGTTGCTATTGCTAAAATGAGTTGCACTAATTTATAATATTATTGCAATAAATAAAGATCAAAATATTAAAATAAAAATAATAACAGAAAATAAAAAAGGGAGTTGCTACTAATCTTTTTGGGAATATTAGAACCCAGATATTGCATTAAAATGATAAAGCACTGGCATTACATAAAAAGAGATACACATTACAGGCACATCATACATCAGACGTACATGTTGAAGTAAACAGGGACAATTTTGGAGAGGTGGCTGGAACGATGGCAGCTGGGATGGGACTTTGGATATATTTTTTTGGATGGTTGAAACAGTGCATCCGTAGTCAGGGCAGGGTTTGCTGAAATGGAAGGGGTAGTAAGGCTTTGAGCTTTTTATTTCCTAATGGAGGAGGAAGACGGAGATGAAGGAGAGCTGCATCGAACAGTGCCTCTGTTATGGGGCTTTTCTGCCTTCCTCTCGCTGGGAGCTCCTCCCCAAATGCTGTGAAGGAGGTTGCTGTTTATAGGTGTTTTGGCAAGGGGCTGCTGATGTGGTTGTATTTTATTGGTCGAGTGTGCATATGCCTTCACATGTGTTGTTGGATACGGAGATGTTTGCCGGAGGTTTGTGGTTTTTCCTTTTGGTTCATCGAATGCATGCAGGATAAAATGTTGTTACTTCGTTACTTCTCCCTTAAGTGATTTGCTTGATGGCCAAGAAACTGAGTCGTAAGATGTGTGGGCTGTTGAATCCCGGGATGGTGATGGCGTCTTCGTTGGCGACAGTGGTGGCTTTGGTTAATGTGGTTGTTAGCAGCAATATTCAACTGGTGGATCTTTCCGGTTCTGTTGTTGAGGGGTTGTAGCGGGACAGCTTTGGATGGTTGTGGAGGTGTGTGAATGGCTGCTGTGGTGAAGGAGTCCTTGGTTGGATTGTGGTGAGCGCTGGCATAGCTGGTCGTGTGGTGTGACATAGCACCAACGATTTCCTCTTCCTCCATGTTGTCAGATCGCTGTGATGCAGACGTAGGAGCCTTGGTGTGGAAAGATGAGTGTATAACAGTAGCATGCTTTGTTGACGATGCATAACAACAATGGTGTAAGGCTGGATAGATATTTTCAGAGAGAAATATAACCATGGTAGCCGGGGGAATTCATCTGACGCAGAGGAAAGGAGTGGTATCGTTGATTGCTGTGGCAACGGCAGCTCCTGTTAAATCCTCTTCTTGGATGGAGATGATGAAACTAAAACCCATCTTCTGAGTAGATGGACCAAAATGGTGAAAATCATCAAATGATATCTTTTGAAAGATGAAAGCCCGGAACCAAAATTCCTGTATGGACAATGGAATCCGAAACGGAAAAGCATGCCATGCATGGTTGGGTTCGTTATAGATTAGCCCCAATTGCTCACCAAATACACAAGAAGAACCTACACCATTTTGAGCATGGCACATATCCCTATGTGAAGGAACTTGGTTTGCATCCTGAATGTTTCATGCTTTCTTTTTAAATGTGAACCTTTGTACCTGTCTCTTGATGTTTCCTTCACAAATTCAGTCATTTTCATACATAATTAGATTTCTTTCATAATTGATCGATGCAACATAACTAAAATATTTGTGCTCGAAGGCTTTGTTTTGTACTCGATGGTGGTAGTAGAGATACCTTGATGGTGCAATGAGCAATCTTCTGCCATGGCCTATAAATTGAATTTTTCTTGTATCCTCAGTTTCGTTATTGGTGCAAACATCTGCATTTTGTCCCCGAACAACTTCTGCAGATCCTTCTCCATCCATGAATTATATAGCTAGACTAAATTGTTGACTACTATTTTTGGCAGCTTCTTCCACTCCCCTTAATCTCTGGCTTTTACCTGGCTCGGTTTTTCACTCGGAAGAGCCCAGCTTCATATTTTGCTTTCGTCTTGCTGGCGAGCTTGATGGTTGTTTGGTTTGTCATGCACAACTTCTGGGATCTTAACATTTGGTTGGCTGGTATGGCTTTGAAGTCCTCCTGCAAGCTTATAGTTGCAAGTGCAATCCTAGCGATGGCCGTACCAGGCTTTGTTCTTCTTCCACGAAGTCTACGATTTGCAACTGAACTGGGTCTTATCACCTATGCATTTTTGCTTTGCTACATAGAGAATCGGTTGTTTAACTATACTGGCATATACTTTTTTGGTTTTGAAGATGAAGTGGTATATCCAAGCTACTTGATCATTGTGACAACTTTGCTTGGTTTGTCTTTGGTGAGGAGGTTAGTGGTGGATCAGCGCATTGGACCTAAAGCTGCTTGGGTTGCAACTTGTTTGTATTCATCAAAGCTTGCTATGCTTTTGATTACAGCAAAGTCTGTTCTATGGGCTTCTGCTGCTCTCCTGTTGGCTGTTTCTCCTCCATTGCTTCTATACAAGTACAAACTCAACTCTTTTCTTTTCAACTGATTTCTGCTTAACTGTTCATCTGATTCGGAAAATATTTGTACATTCCATTAATGAGAAAAAAGAAGACGAAGTTCATGATGTTATATCCTTGATATCGGAGAAAATCTTTTTCTTCCAATAACACCATTCTTTGGTCCTTTCTGAACTCGGTAACATATTAGTAGTTCTTCTTTTACCTATTTTCATGTGTAAACTTTTGTTGCAACTATACAGGGACAAGTCAAAAGCGACTTCAAGAATGAAGCCGTGGCAGGGTTTTGCACATGCTGGTGTAATTGCTTTCTCAGCTTGGTTCTGTAGGGAAACAATTTTTGAAGCTCTCCAGTGGTGGAATGGAAGACCTCCATCTGATGGTTTGCTTTTGGGTTTCTATATTTTATCCACAGGAATGGCCTGCATACCCATAGTTGCACTCCATTTTTCCAATGTTCAGGTATCCTTACTTTTTGGACCCCACTGTGTGGGCCTGCAAAACAGAAACAAAAAATGGTAGCAAAACAAAAGATTACTTTTGTGTGAATGTCACATTAGTGACCATTTTCATCTCATAGAACCTGATGAGATGGTTTTAGAATGCATCATAACCTGATTTTTCAGCACCTCACCTGTCACCTTGGTTATAGGGGATTCATCATTTCTGTTGTCTTGCATGAAGTTCCTTCTCTAGCTGTGAAGATTTATTCCTTTAGTATTGTTTTATTATTGCTGGTTTCATGAGTTTTACTTGCCATACCCTATTTACTATGGATGCATTTGCCTCATGCCTCAGGAGACTAAGAATTTTACCAAGATTTAAATGTCGTTTTTCTGTTTAGAACAATTATTTCCTTTAACCGGCATTATTTTGTGATGATTGAACCAAATTTAATTGCAAGTTATCCTTGCTCTGTATTTTGTACCATTTAGTCTTTTTTCTAACATAATCCATGCTTTTGCAGCTGTCCTAAGCTTGAGAAATGGAATTTTACTTCAGGGAAGGTAGAAAGTAACATGTACATATAAATTGGGGATGTATGAGGGATTACTAAAAAATTTGAGATCCAGGAGCCAAATGGCATGAAATTTTCTCAACTAACATGCTCTAGACTGAGGTTTACTTTACGCCTCTGTCCCTTGACTTTGTTCATGGATATGCTAGCTTAACATTTATGTGAAGCAGTGCTGGTATATATTTGTTGTGTATGCATGCACGTTTGTGTATGGTGTGCAACTGTGCACATTAAGTGTTTAGATCTGATAGGGAAGGTATGGGGAAAAAGATATAAGGGAGGGAAAGGCATGAAAAAGCGACATGGAGGAAGTAAGGGTTTTTAGAATAGTAAAAATAAGAGGCCTGCATGTGAGGAAGCAAATAAAAAAAATAATGAGCGAAATGCACCAGTTGGTTAAAAAATACCTTGATGAAACACTTTTTACTATCTTAGAACCATAGTTCATGGAAACAGTTCGGCATATATAATTGTTAGCATTTCACGTTGATTGATCAAACGAACCTGTTGACCGAGCTCTTAAAACCCTAATCATCAAGTAGACTCCAGGCTCAAATGCATAAGAAGCCACTAATCCCTAGAATTTTTTTAATGGGCTTGAATCTTGATCTGCTAATCAATCTTTAGTTTTTAGGTTTAAAAGTGAGCTTGAAATACAGGCTTTAACCAACTTCTAATGGGCTTTGATGCTTGAATTTTATTAGTGGGTTTAAGTTTTGTGAGTTCAACTAGTTATTTTGATTCGTTAAGAACTTAAGATAGTATATCAACGGTAGTTAAAGCTGGGCGGATGGCCTGAGTTTTTGTTTCAAGTGTGAGGTTCTGGAACCATCTGTTATTTAAGCATTGGATACATCATTCATTGACTCAATGCGGATTTTATGAATATGTTTTTATTAACTTGCAGATATTCATCATGTCTGCGAAGACTTCAGGAAAATGCTCCCTAAAAATGGTTTTGCAAATGAAGTTTCAGAAGACTGGCATCCAGTATGTTTCTTGTTAAAACAGAGGTTGATAATTGGAATGGTAAATTTTGGACTATGAAGAATTGTATCACAATCAAAGTGATTGAGGAGTCTGAGTTCAAGTCGATAATGGAAGTTCTGAATCAAAGAAAATTTAAGAACTAACAAAAAATTCCAAAAAGTGGAAAAAAAATACAAGGCATAGGAGTATTGATATTCTTTCAAACGAAAAATAAATAACTAGCATATGTGGTATCACATCTGAACTTAGGAAGTTAAAGGAGGAATTTTAACGACAATTAGCCTCTTGCCAATAAAAGTGTGGGTACTGATCTTTTCCAAAGGAAAAACACTTGCATTACTACTTACAAGATTCTTTTAAAAACAATGTTTTTTTTTTTTTTTTTTTTTTGCAACAAACAACAAGATTTTCTTCGTGAAGTAAATCAGTTGTGTTGACCTAAAAGCATGCTAGGTGTGGCCATTGAAATGCAGGATTGGTATGAAAAATTTTGAAGTATCTTCTCTTTATTATCATTATTTTTTTTTAATGTATCTTGGTCATAGGATTTCTTCTTTCTACTCTTAAAAAATTTCTGTGTGATCTGACTGTTGTTGAGACATCTACATATGTAAATTGCATTGCTAGAACAGTCAGTTTTATTTTGTGAAAAATCCTGGAGGAGTTTAAAATTTGCATAGGTTATTCACATGATCATTCTGAAAGCTTTTTCTTTGGTAAAAGACGCAAATCATCTGTCTTCTTTTGGAAGGAAGATAATTCCTTTTTTCACTTTGTAATGGAAACTAAAACAAAAATCTCGTTTCCTTTCATGTCCCCACTTTATAGTGGTCTTTTGAAACTTTTTTGGGATTTACACAGAACACTATTAAGCATGCATTAAAATTAGAGTTTGTTTATTTATTTTTAAGAATATTTTATTTTAAATTTCTGTTTTTTTTAGGGATTTGATAGTTTATTAGGTTTTTACAGATTTTTTGGGTGCTTGAATCTTGCTCAATTCCATCTCCTTTTCTCCTCTTTCTTCCCTCTTTCTTCTATTATTTCTTCCCTTGTGCTGCATCAGTTTTTGTTTTTTGTTTTTGAAGTTTTATTATTGGGACCTCGTTATGGGCTTGACCCTCATCAGTCATTTTGATTGCTGTAAAATTCTCTTTCATGGTTTGAATGTGTCCGTCCTCATTGCAATACCATCACTAAAATTTTCTTCTCCTCCATTTTTTCTATTTTGTCACCGTTAGTCTTTCACAGCTGATATTTGTTTGAGGTCTTTGAATATTGTCCATTGATACTTCAATTGTGATATGATTTTTTTCTCATTAAAACTTCCATCAAGACAAAATTCTTCTTTAAACCCATTTTTATAAGTTATTTATATAATGATAGTTCTTGCATATGTGAACATTTTGTTTATGTAAAATTCAAACTTTTGTTTGATCTTTCTTGCTTGTCATATGGATTACAAGTTGGGTGAAGGCTGCTATCTACCGTTCTTTCTAAATTCCTATCATTTTGATACCCCCTGTTTATGCATTTTCAAAGTGTTATCGAAGTTTACTTCACTTGAAATCTCGATGTTTTTGGAGGGAGGGTAATAGTTTGTGTATTATCTTAGGTTGACATGTAGCACCGTATATGTGTCTGAACATTTTAAATAGGTTTTGAGGTTGATTAATGCCTAATGGAGACTTGAGTCATATACATGTGACTGTGATGAAACTAGAAAAATCCACAAAAAATAATCTTTGTATTCTATTGATCCTGGAAGATTTATAAAATTATTGACTTCTATTGAAATGATCATGTACATTAGTACATGAGGTTGCATGCTTGAATAAGTTGAAATGTTGGTTCATCTGTTAGGAGACACTGGTCGGTTATATTTGCAATTGATTTCAGTGACTGGCTTCAAACATTCTTCAAATAAGTTTTTTATACTTTTATTGCAAGATTAGGATAGGATGGTTCAAAATATGAAAAGAGTTAGTTGCTTTATACTGCCGCTCATCTGCAATAAAAATATTTTCAAAGTTCTATCCCAATCTAGTGTTAATTGAATCCTTACCTCAAGTGAGTATGATTTGCCACAATTCACCATCAAGACAATCAATGATTGGCACTGAAATGAGATGAGAATTTTCGAAAAATAATAAAAATGTACTTTTTGAGAGTAAGTCCTCCCTGCTTGACATATTGGATGAGATAAAAATTGTCAGAAAATAATGAAAATTTTAAAGTAAATACTAATTTAAGATTCTTACTCTGTTTCAATGCAAATTAAACACTTGACTTCAAGTATCTACAGGTCTTCTCTTCAATGATGAGACGTTTATTGATTGATGCTGGAATGAGATGAAAATTTTAGAAAATAATGGAGAAAATTTGTATTATTTTTGAAGATTCTCATCGCATTTCAGTGTCAAACTCTTGACTTCAGGTGGGTGTTGATTTATTCTCTACGATTTAGGAAGATAATGATTGCCATTATTAAATACCTCCTTTATCACTTCATGAAAATTCTTAGCCCATTCTAATGTCAGTGGTTGACTACCTTGATTGTTGAGAGTGCACACGCCCAATTATTTTCAAAGAACTTCCATCATGTTATCGTGTTGATCAAACCTTTCATTTCAGGTGAGTGTCAGTCTACTTACTGCTGCTAAGGAAGTTAGTGACTGACATTAGAATTGAATGAGAATTTATTCTAGAAATACTAAAAGAGATACTTATATTATATATTTGAATTGCGTCCTTTATTACTAAAGAAAATCCTTTATTATTTTCCAACAATTCTCGTAATTTGTGTTAATCGTTGACCGCCTCAATGGCAGAGAGTAAATAACCCTCACCCATTTTAAGTTAATGGTTCAATCAGCATTGGAATGAGATGATAATTTTCAGCGGAAATTCTCATCCCATTCAAGTTCAAAGCAGACCCTTAACCTCATGCATGTCTGGGTTTAACATCTGCTATGAAGGCAATTGATTATTGATAATGGAATGAAATGATAATTTTTTAAAACAATAGTTGTACATCTGCGTCATATTATTTTCCAAAAGTTTATGTTCCATATCTATGCCAATCGAACCTTCATGTAGTTGTGAGTTTATTTCTTCCCATTGAGGTAGTTTACAAGTAACACTGTTGAATTATTTCCTGTTCTATTTTCCAAAAATTCCCATTTCATTCTAAGTTCTAATTGTAAATTTGCTTCGACTGAGTGTAAACTCATGCATACTTTAGGTCAAGGGTTTGATCAGCTCTGGAATGGGATGAGATTTTTCAGAAAGTAATATCAGAAGTCTCTATATGGTAACTTGGACTCAATTGTTATGTTGGTGGTTCGTTATTAGTGTTTGTAAGGTAGTCATGAAGAAGCATCTGACTTGAAGGGTTTCATTCTGTCACTTCTGAGGTTATACTGAGGCTTGGCCATTTGAATGATTTGAATGGTTAAAACTTGTCGCATTCTGTCATTTCTGAAAAATTTGGTGCATTTCCCTCGTATGTCTACCATTGAGCTGCAATGATTTATAATGTAAAACTAGCCCCAGATTTTCTTAATCAAATGTTTCTGATTAGATTTGCCATAAAAAGTGAGCTATTCTGTTACTTAGCTTCTGAAATCTACGTTGTCCTGGATGTTTACTCCAGGAAATTTCTTTTAGCATATAGTTTTGAGCAGTGTATTTTAAGGGGCTCTACCTTTGTTGCATAGTGCAGTTTCATTTATTCTTAAAAATTCAATGTTGGATATTTTTATTTCATGAATATTGTGAGTGGAGAATCTAATTACTTGACAGTGTCAAGGTGTTGAATTAATGCAATGGTGTCAGTACTTGTAAGCTATCCGTTGGGTGTGCAGACCATATTGATTCCATACATGTTGTACCCTGTGGTGTGTGGTCTTGGTGTTGATGAATGAGAACTGCTGATGAAGAGAACAGACTACTGTTTTCAAAATATGGGGAATATAATCCAACTCTGGTGTTGATATATGCAATGTGTGGCGCTTCTGTGGATCACATGCTACTTTTTTCTAAATATGGGGAAACCAGCTATGAAATCGTGTTTGGAACCATATTTTCTATTGATATGAGCTTGTTAATGAACCAACCACAATTGGCGTGGCTCTTTCCATGAGCTTCTGTTCATGTAAAACGGTGTTTTTTGGTGCTTCATGCTGGTTCAAATGACTGTACATAATTGAGTCTCTCATATGTTTAGCATTGTTTGCAGTTCTGTACTTTCTGTATCTATTTGTCAATCTTCGTGACTATTTCCTTCTCTATATATGCAGTCAGCAAAGAGATTCCTAGTTCTAGTGGTTGCTGCAGGTATTCTATTGATTCTCATGCAGCCACCAATTCCATTCTCATGGGCATTGGAATCGGACATGATGAAAGCAGCTCATTATAATGCAGATGACTTCTCAATATATGGTTTTGAAACCTCAAAACTTTCATGGCCATCATGGTTGCTCATATTATCAATACTACTTTTGTTGGCGGCAGTGACTAACATCATTCCTATCAAGTACATTGTTGAATTGAGGGCATTCTATGCTGTTGGTGTTGGGATTGCATTGGGCATTTACATCTGTGTAGAATATTTTCCCCAGGCCCTGATCCTACATGCTCTTCTTGTTGGGACAATGGTTAGTGCATCTGTTTTTGTAGTGTTCACACACTTACCCTCTGCGTCAAGTCCAAGGCTCTTGCCATGGGTGTTTGCTCTACTGGTGGCTCTATTCCCTGTTACCTACCTATTGGAGGGACAGTTGAGAGTAAAAAGCGTTGTAACAGATGAAGGAGGGGACAGAATAACAACATTATTAGCAGTCGAAGGGGCAAGAATGTCGCTCTTGGGCCTATATGCTACATTGTTTATGCTGATTGCATTAGAGATCAAATTTGAACTGGCATCGCTGTTGCATGAGAAAGCAGCAGAAAGAGCTTCCATATCAAACCAAGTTGGCCGGGGTACTGTGCTTGCACCAAAAATGAGGCTGTTACAGCAGCGTAAGTCATCAATTGCACCTTCATTCACTGTCAAGAAGCTGGCTGCAGAGGGAGCCTGGATGCCAGCAGTGGGAAATGTCTCTACCATCCTCTGCTTTGTCATCTGCCTGATCTTGAACATCCACATCACAGGTGGATCAAATCGTGCAATATTCTTCCTGGCTCCAATCTTGCTATTGCTCAACCAAGATACAGACTTTGTCTCTGGGTTTGGAGACAGACAGCGATATTTCCCCGTGGCACTTGCTACTTCAGGTTATTTGGTATTGTCTGCTCTATACAGGATATGGGAGGAGGTCTGGCATGGTGACTCTGGGTGGGGAATTGAAATTGGTGGTCCGGGTTGGTTTTTCGTGGTTAAGAATATGGCACTCCTCATACTCACACTGCCAAATCACATCTTATTTAATCGATTTATGTGGGACTATGCGAAGCAAACTGATGCAATGTTGTTGTTGACCATGCCTCTTAATTTACCATCTATAATAATCACAGATATAATCACTGTGAAAGTACTGGGGTTGCTAGGGATTATTTATTCTCTAGCCCAGTACTTGGTATCCAGGCAGATAAGAATCCAAGGAATGAAATATATTTAAACCAAAGGCAACAGACCACCTCGGATGGGAAATTTAAAGGTGGTATTCCACTCTTGTTTTGAAAGTTATTGCTCGCTTTTTTGTTTATGATGATGGAATGACGTAGTGACACTTTTTTCTTTAAATTTTCTATTTACATAGCATATTATGCAGGTTGGTCACTGGCATTTGAATCACACCAGTATCAAAGAGGCGGGACAAACGGAACTGTGTTATTGCTGAGTTTTTACTCTGTCGAATCCAGATTGATGCCCATTTTCTATTTTTCGACTTAGCATTTTGTACGCCACCATCGAAGGGTTAGGACTCCCCGATGGTGCAATTTTTGGGTGATATAGATTTTCTATGTTAGGGCTGACGACTGGCAGAATAGTTTTTGAGCCCTGTTGTCTCTGTAGTTGTATGCTGTGTACAGTGGGATGTTGATGGCTCATGGTCGACAGAGATGGCAGACTAATGTTTAGAGAGTTTTTTGATGCATCATGATAAGGTTACTTCATCTCAACAGACTCAGAAGAAGTTGTCCACTGCAAGGAAAACAACCGGCTGAATGAACTGCTGCCTGAAAGCTCTCCATCTGCATGATGATCGAGCTGTGAACAACCAATCAGGAATCACAAGGACTATGGAAACACCCAACTTTGTGTCTTTTACATTTGTTTGTCCCATCTTTTTTACGTCTCACATGTAGCGGGAAGGTAGTGTTTTAGCTCCTACAGATGAATGCTTGTCCAGCAGAGATTGCAGGTTAGTTCATGGTTTGAATTGAAATGGGAAATTTTCTACACATTTGGTAGGTGGTTTTGTTTGTAATGCCCATACAAAAGTTGTTGCTGCCTTTCGATGGATCACTTCTCTGCAGGGACTTGGACTGATTCTTACTGTCAACTTCATTGATCTTCACATACTCAAACTGGCCTGATAAAGTACCGGCTGCAGCATGATCACTGTTTTCCACCTATTCTCCAGCATTTGCCTTTATTGAGTAACCTCTTATATAGAAAAGTTTGACAAATACCTGTTGCGTGTTTTCAAATGATGCTAAAAGGGTGTAAAAGCCAGTCCTTTCCTCGTATCTAACATCGTAAGTGGAGATTTTTGCAAAGTACCAATACGATTTCAAAATATTTTTGCTAATTTGCTGATTGCTAAAATGTTGGATTTTCATGAACACTAGTCTAATTTACTTCGCATAATCGGATTCATGGCCGTTTAAACTTCCTCTTCTATTCACGATAAAAAAAAAACCCTCTTCTATTACTGTCAAATTTTTTTTGATGAAAATACTCTAATTTTGTTAATCATTATTTTTTCTGGTTAAGGGATTGATGTGTTCCAGAATATTTCTCGCATTTCCAACTTCGGATCCGAAATGCCTCGTGGTGGCGAGGCAAAAAGGTGGTTTTTGGGTGTGTATTTGTTTGGGTCAAAAAACTTTTCAATTCAAAACTTTTCATAACTATTTTATTTTTAAATTATTTTTTACATTTTTCTATAAAAACTACCTTATTTTTTAATTATTTTTACACAATTATTTATATAACTAACTTATTTATTTTAACTTTATTCTTTTTACTTTTCATCATTATTCTATTATATCATATCATTTTATCAATTTGACAACTTTTGTTTCAAAAAATTTTCATCAAAAGTTTTACCCTTAATCAGATACATTTTTTTTTTTTTTTTTGGTATTATTTCTCATTCATGACTTGAATTGGCTGAGGACATGGGGATGACAAAAAGTGTTGTCGGAAAAAAGTTATATGGAAAATGACAGTAGTATGAGAAACCGGAAAGGTAAATTTATTTATTTTTTGAGAACGAAGAAGTATTTATAGGAAATGGGACATTCTGTCCTATCCCAACCAAGTTATGATGCGACTGTGATTTTATACGATGTCATATTTTAAGGGTTTATACATCGGTAGATTTTCACCGTTCGTGGACGAGGGATCCATGCCAATCATCTATTGCGCATTTAAAGTGCCGTAGACTTGGAGAAACTATTGCTGATGTGGATAATGTGAATTTAGCGCTACATTGATGATGCGCCAGCAGAGTATTGAGAAGAGAGAAGGTTCCTCGTCTCTCTCTCTCTCTCTCTCTCTCTCATAGATTATCATGCTATTTATATGCTTCCTTAACCAGCTCCCCATCCCGCCTTGCTTTCCTTTTCTCCTCATTTGCTCTGTTGTAGTGTAGCACCCGTCGCGAGCGCTGCGGTGGACTAGGCCGCTCTTCTAGTCTTGTGAAATTTGGGCCGTGTTGATGGGTTTGCGGGTCTGTTCTTCAAGCTTATGAAACAGCAGCGCGTGGTCCAGATTTCTGTTAGCTTTTCAAAATAGAATGTGTCGGTATGAGCAATCTTTAGAAGCATAAGTATTTACCCATGGATTCAGCGGCATATTTGTTGGAACGAGGCTGTTTACACGTGGATTGTGTCATGAATTCGGCAGCATAACGGCAGTGTATGTGGCTGGAAACTTCTAGACAGTGCACCACCTTGATGCGGCCTCCACTCAACAAAACGTGTTAGTACTAAATCAAATAAAGCATAGAAAACAGTATCGACAAATTTGAACTGTAACGGAGTCGCTACTGATCTTAAAGGGGAGATCAATCTCCATTTTTATTAAATAAGAATACCGATCGTATAGAGTTTGGATTCCGGTCTTCGGATTAAAACAGATATGACAAAAATCTGTTAACACGAAGCAATTTACATGGTCATGAAAAAGGGAAAATGAAAATAGAACCTAATGAAGGGGAGAGACGAAGAGGAAGAGAGTTAGAAAAGCTAGAGCTTGAGGAGCGGGAAAACCGGAGCGCCAAGGATTTGTTGCAGACTCCCATCCTCCCCCTTTGGGATGCCTCCTCCCAAATTCTCTTGTCATTCACGCTGCAGGCATGGGCTCTTTCCTTCACTTTGACGAATTTGTGTTTGAGAAAATGCATGCACAGTTGGGATGGAGCCTGCAAATGTTGTTTTGGAGTTCAGTGCCCGGCACTAAACGTTTCTTTAGGGTGGTGGATATTGACATGGAGGATGGTGAATCCCTTCAGCTGTGGAATTTAATAACGGATTTGGTTTCAGGTGAATTCCGCCTTATTTGCTTGAGGTAAGGGTTAGCTATGGGCAAATGGTGTGGAATCCAGGTGGAACCATCTCGTTGCTGCTAAATATAGGAGTATACTATGAGAGATTGACTTGGGACCCTGTTGGCCTTTTTGGGACTGAAATCCTGCTTTTACGTTTCATGGGTTGCCTTCTGTTGGAGATAATTCTCAGTTCTGTTTTTTCAGCTGCGATTTTAGCTACTTGTGCCATCATGCGTGGTTCCAATCAACGCGTAAAAGCTCTCTGAAGAGGATGCCAACTTGAGCATTGGAAGTGTTGGCCCACCTTGAGGGCAAGGTGGCTTTTTGGTAGGGGGCATTGATAGGAATCGTGAGAAAATGACAGCCCGTGATATCTAATGGGCCTATAGATAGCAGAAATGAATTGTAAAATGGTGTGGAGTTGATATGGCTTTTGCATTAGTTATGTCGTTTCCCTCTTCTATTCTTTGTTTCTTTCATTTTTTGTAAATAACTGTCCAATTTTGGACAAATCTAATATAATTTCAATTTGTTCTTCACAGATTTTAATTGGACTCCATCAATATATTTATTAATTTTTCTCGGTTATTACAATGGGAGACACTCTTCCCGATCTCTACGTACCTAGCCAAAGAAAGTATTACCTGTCTTGCATGTCCCGGCAAATGCATCTGCCTTCCGTGATCATGCAACTATAAACAAGAAATGAAAAATAGGGATTTTTTTTCGGATTTTCCTACAAGGTTGGTTTAATAAGTACCACTTTTATGTCCTTAAGCTTGCCAAAATTACAAATATATGCACAAAGTTTGCATAAAATTATAAGTGTCCCATCTAATATGATACTATTAGGATTTTCTATAAAATGATGAAAATTAACTTAAAACTAAGCTAAATACTTGCAATATTTGCAAATATCGTATTCATATTATTTTAGATTTTTTTTTGCAAATGTGTTTACAATATTTATAAAAGTTGTGAGCATATTTCTTGGCTTAAATTCTAACGCCATTCTAACAAGAAGGATATGTTTGCAATTTTATAAAAATTTCGTAAATATACTTGTGATTGTGGTAAACTTAAAAACACAGATGTAACAGTGGTCAAGTAAACATATTTGCAAAAAAAATTCTATCCGAAATTCTGCTGCGATGCACGCTATCCTGTGTCCAACTAGTTGGACCGTAACAAAAGTAACTGCCACTTCACCGAACTCCTTACATTCTAGATAAAATCAGTTGCTGTTTCTGCTACCACTGCCGTCGTCCCTCGCTCTCCTGAAAAATCATGGGAAAATCATCTCGACTGTCCATCTCTCTCAAATCCATGATCATGATCGTTCAATTCCTCCTCCTCCTCTTCCTCGCAAAACCCATCTCTCCATCAGCTCCAACTCCCTCTCCATGGCCCCACCAGTTCCACTCCATCCTCTTCGTGAACTACAGCGGGGCCCTCTCCCTGATCGACCTCTGGTATGACTGGCCCAACGGCCGCAACTTCAACATCATCCAAGACCAGCTCGGAACTCTGCTCTACGACCTGGAATGGAACAATGGCACTTCCTTCTTCTACACCCTCGACTCCTCCCGCCGCTGCCGCACTGCCCACCTTGATGTCGGCATCCTTCGCCCCAACTGGCTCGACGGCGCCATCTACCTGGGCCAGGAATACATTGATGGGTTCCTCTGCAATGTGTGGGAGAAAGTGGAATTCATTTGGTATTATGAGGATGTGGTCACCAAGAGGCCTGTGCATTGGGTGTTCTACACAGGTGAGTTGAATTTCTTGTTACTCAGCTGTGACTGCTTAGGCAGTTCTGAGTCTTGACTCGATTGAGGAGAAAAACTTGGTTTCGAGATGGCTGTGAATAGGAGAAGGTGTTTGCATGACAATTTTTTTGATGACATGGAGACTATTGCTCCCTTCTGGATTCGGAAGCCGGGCCAACACTTACGTACACACAATATCAATCCCCATTGGGCTATGCCCTGGGTGACTGTTTGGTTGACAATTGATCTTTAGGTGTTTGTTGAATTAGCAAACCATGGCTAAACTCAGTATCTTGGAGCCTGGAGGTGGGATTTGGGTACTGTGTGGATGAGACTGCAGGAAAGATTTTACATATTGCACGATGATCATTGCAGTGTGGGATAACTAACTGAATTTAGGAAGATTCGGTTCTATGACATTCTCATTAGTCCTCCTATAGATATTTTCCTCACTTTCTACATTGTAATACCCATTTAAATGTAATTCTATGATTTGATGTAATTTACATTGATCTTTTAGTTTTTAAGGTTTTCTCTTTTTCCTATAAGGCATCTCTCTTCAGATTACACCAAGATGGCAGTTGTGTACGATATTTTTGGTTTTCTGGGTTGTGCATGTAAAGCAATCCATACATTGTCTGCATGATTCCACTTGCTGTGGTGAAGCCATGTCTTTGTTAATGGAATCAGAACTTCTCATTATATATATATATATATTTTTTTTTTTAAAAAAAATTTCTGCCTGAAGTGGAATGATTTGATAGAGAACACAGCCACTGTCCCCATCCAATTTGGTAGAGGCTAGAGATGTGCGGCAAGGACCCAGTCATCAGATTTTTGATGCATCCATAATCTGTTCAGCATAAGAATATCATCTTTTTCCTGTCTATAGACTTTGTTTGCATGTGATCTTCATCATGTATTTTTTATTTATCTTGAGATTTTTTTTTTCCCGATCTGGTTACTTTGTTCTTTAATTCACAGAGCTATCAGTGTTGAGTATTTTCTCTACAAGCTTTAATAGACTTCTTTCATTACAGGAAGGTCTGTTCATGTCATGACATTTGAAGTTGGTGCAGCACTCGAGGATGCAAAATGGCAAGCTCCCGTTTACTGTTTTCAAAGGAAGACGAGGAAAATAATCAAGAGGACCAGTCAGTAATTGTTGATGGCTTTCAGGAAATCCTTGAACAGAAGATTGCTTTAAGAACATCGTTTGCATCTGAAACATAATTGTATTACTGTGCTTTCATAATTCCATTGTCGTCGCTTCTTTATGTTCTTGTGCAGAACCACCAAATGATGATCGATATGAACTTATAAGAACAGCATAAGACGCAATTTTTACAGTATTTTTTGGGTGTCATTGATTTTCTAGGCGCTGTATCATCCTGGGTGTCTGGCTGTTTCTATACCTAAATCTGAGCACAGCCATAAATGGACAAAAAATTTATCCATACAGCGGCTAGGTTGTTATGCAAAAGATTGCATCAACTAAATCTTCTGTTGACCTCGAAATTGGTTCTAGAATAATTATTCTTGGGTTAAGATTTTCAGGGGATAGGATTGTTCCTAGACAGCTTGTGGATGTTGGGCTGTCCTGGATAATGGTTTGGATCACCATAATATTAGCTATGACCTGGAAGTGGGGAATTTGAAGATTTTTACCGTCAGTACGATTATCTACCTAATTATCAGCTTTCAGAGGTGGGGATGAAGTTATTATATTAGGGTGCAAAACTGGAAATTGTGCCCAAAAGAACCGAAAAAAAAAAGAGTTGGGAGTGAAAAGGGAGTTCCCAAATGACAAATGTCTAACATTAGGATGAGTTTTAAAAGAGTTGTCTGGGTATTGTTGGACAAGAAAAATGTTTTGAATGCCTGGCAGGTCTTGGTGTGAAAACTCTCAAGCCTATTTAGTTCTATTGGAACAAATAAATAATTATTTAATTTCAAGCCAAAAGATCGTAAAATTATCACATTTTTGAAATTAATATTCAATGCTCAAATGTTACAAAAATATATTTTAAAGAGAATTTCACAAAAACACCAAATGTTTACCTATAAAATTGGTGCAAAAATACCCACAAAAATAGCTTTATATACCAACTATCAAAAACCATGCTATAAGGTAAGAGATAGCATTTTCTCTGGCATTATTATGGACCAAGTTAGTGCATGATTATTCAAAGAGCTATCTGTACATGCGTTCTTTATGTTCAAATCCGTTGGAACAAAAGTTATTGCCAGTTTGACTGGCTATTCTTTTTGCCTGAGGAATAGTTTTGACCTCTTTGGCCAGCTTTATCTGGATGGATCTCAGAAATTTTTTGTTAAGGTCGGCTTTGGATATTTAGCCATAGAAGGGATTCAAGTTGAAGATGCACATGAGACTGCCAATGACTAACTAGCTTGCACATATGTTGGTCCTTTGCCACATGCGTTCATGTACTGTTCAGTTCTTCTATCTTGAAAATGAAAAGAGGAAATGAGATCTTTTTCTAACGACGAAAGAATCAACTTTCCCCACTCTTCCAGTTAAAAATCCAGAAAAAGTTATAGCCTGCTAATGACTTGGCTCTATTCAATTGTCTATACTTGTAATATGCAATACTGAGCGAAGATAATGGGGACAATTCTGTAGAAAATCACCTTATTAATTAATTATGACAGCTACGAAAGCTTCAGGATCATTTCAAATAGACTGCAGCAGCAATCTTATTATCAATGTTAAATTATTGGATTGTTGGATGAAATCACTGTGAATATTTACTATTCAAATCGGTATCAAGCACCACCATGCATTTTTTTTCCCTTTCTTGAGGACATGGTCTCTCTGTTCCGGTGGTACCTCCTCTCATTGGCAGCAGCATTTTGGTTCAGGTTTCAACAAAAATTCAGAAGTGCCTACCTCTGGCTGGCTCACCCTCATCTTCCTTCTACTTAGTGTCTTATTATTATATTCTAAAATCATGAAGTTGTTGAATAACAATGCAGAACAAAGCTTAGAATTCAACTGTAGGATCAAGATCAGCATGTTGTTTTCCTTCCTTGAAAATGGGATATTCTCCAGCAATAACTTTGCTCTCACTGATTCCAGAAGGTTGGCGTTTTGCTTTCAACACACGTTCTTCTGTGGTGTGGCCAATAATGCTATTGGCAGACTCCAATGTCTCACACTGAATTCTGCCACTAGAACCCTGAAATAAAAGGGGGAAAAAACAAAGATGGGCTTGTATTCAAGGAATTATATAACAGAAACAGTTGCTGCATGATCTGTCAATTCTGCTTCCTCAACATATCATCATCATAAGCCATTTGCCACCTAGGTGGGGTTGGTTGCATGGATTTTGTTGTGCCATTCTTAGCGACTTGAGACTAAATTTTCAATAATTTGTAATATTTTTAAATCTTGTTTAATTACTTTCATCTATGTTTTTTTGAGTCTTCATCTCATTCTCCTACCACCTTTTACTTAGATAGACTCTGCCCTCCTAACCAGTGCCATTTCAAGCCTCCGTTTAACATGACTAAACCTTCTTAATCTATTTTGTCTTATTTTATCACTAATTTTCTAAACATATCAGGCTGTTGTTTATTCTTAGAATTGCACATGTTGGATTTCATTTATTATTTTATCAAATGAACCTTTGTTTTTTGAATTTGAAACCATGCAGTGATGATATGTGCCTTGGCCCTTGGATTTCTCTTGGGACGTGAGAAAAAGAAGTAATGTATTTAAAACTCCAAAAAAATGAAGAGGACATTTGGATTCATTAAGGACCTGAGGCCTTTTTACCAATGGATAATATGAACTTTTCAGTAGAAATCATGGTCTGGAGCAAAGCACAGAAGGAAATATCATAGGAAAACTGTATCTTAATGATGGTTTCAATTATCAGAACTCTGTTCGGCAAAATTGAATATGATATAGAGGTGTATCTGTTGGACTAAAACAAAGGTACTGACAGTTAAGGAACAAAGGTATCAACTGATAAGGCCCTCTTCAATGGATCAATGTATAAGTTGTATGAGCTTTATATTGGCCAACTTTTTATGCAATAAAGGGTTTTTCTTTTTTTGGGGGAGAAAAAAATTCCTCTTTTTCATTTTTAATCCATGTTATATTCAAAATATTCCAATGCATAAAAAAGGGAAACCCGGTGTCTCCTCCACATTGTTGTTTTTAGTGACTCAAATTAGCAAACCTCTGGTTGCGGAGGCAACAATCTTAACATCCATGTAGTAGTCAATATTCCAATGCATAAAAAAGGGAAACCCGGTGTGTCTCTGCTCATTTTTTTTTTTAATTTCACAATTACAATTTTAATTTTAAAATTAAAAAAATTAATTTTTAGTTTCAACTAGTTAATGAGAAGTAATTCATTTGCAGATTCATCTTTGAAATACTGAAATAACAAAAGGGTAAAAAGCTGGTGTTAGAGGAAAATTGATGCCACTATTTGGAACTTACAATAGTAATGATGCCTAACTTCTTTAGTTTCTTTATTGCATCATCCACATCAAAGTTGCATTGCTCCTGAAATTCATCTTTCATGAGCTGTTCACACTTCTGATCAAGCTCCTGTCAATGCATCACAGTGGCGAGAAACTACTGAAACTTCTGGTACTTCCAAGCATTAGCTGATAAGTGATCAAACCAATAGTATCAGTACAAATTCTTTACCTTCGTGGTGACATTATGCTCCTTACCCTCTCTCAGAAGAATATAGAATGAAATTATCACTTCCTTGACCTGCAAGAAGAAAATCATGAGATGCTATAAAATGAATCTGTTGGTCAGAAGCCAACCTGTCTAAACATGATTCCAGTAGCCCAAACACATACAGTGCTTTTGGATATTCCAGCCTTGCTTGTCATTTTGAATCCTTCTTATCAATGGGACTGTTGCTTTCTGTTCCATTTTTAAATTCTGATTTCATTTACAGCCAATGATCAAGCCTCCTGGAATCCTTATACCTTTGGTCAGCAGTGACCTGGCTTGAGAGTCATTGCAATGGAAAATTTTATGTGGTGATATCCTCTTTTTCTTTTTTTTGTGCCTTTGATCAATTGATGTATTTGATTTTTCTGGAACTTTGCATATTCCTGCTAGGTATTTTCTTTGATTTGATATATACAATGGACTATATAGGGGGCAAAAAAAAAAGAATAGAGTACGGACTTCCTGACTAATCATGTCATCACACAAATGGAGAAGAGTGCCTGTCCCACTATCCAGTTGTTTTTCGTACATTGACTGTGTAATTATGTACTGGTAAGCGGCTAAGTTCTGCTGGAATCTACAAAAAACCAAATGGAAATGAATTATGCTAATAACAAATTTCTTAGTGCTAAAGAGAAACAAACCTGCTAACTTGGTTAATGCAAAAGTTTATTATTATTAATCTAGCTTCAAAAATGATATATAATATAATACAAAAAGAGAAGTTTCTGTTCGGAAGGTAAATTTGGTAGGGTTGACTTAGTTGCATGTATAATTCTATTAAGTGCTCTCATAATGCACGAATGTGATTAGGTTTGTGAAAGAACCTCACATAAAGTTCTTCCACTGGTCATCTACCCAAATAATGCTTCATCTAGGTGAGCTGGGACATTTGAGCATTTTGATGGTGGATTAGAGCTTTAGAGAAAGAAAAAAATCTTTTGCTCCCAGTGCTTTTGAAGGCTAAAGTTGAAAAGTGCTGATGCATCCAAACATGTTTCTCATCTATGGGTGAAAAAGCACTTGTTCCCCTTGGAATGCAGAACCAAATGAAGCCTAAGGTTTCTGCTTCTCTGCGTAGTTCCCTTCTAACTGGTCTTTAAGCTTTCCTGTGAATAGCTGAGTGATGGTTCCATGGGAAGCTTTCCTCAGTTTTTGCATGTACATGGCCATTTGCACCTCGCTTTGATGTATGCCTCATTGTGCAGATTTATTGTATGAACATACCCTCTCAGCCTCGCATTCACCTAATCTCCCTCAACAGGTGGTCTGCACATGAGGGATGATGAACTATGTTCTAAAGATAAATTACTTGTGACATTTAAGCTGCAGTTTATAGCCCAGCTGATGATGGGGCAAAGGTTCAGTCTCTCATCTGAGTCCCTTGAATTCTTTAAAGTCCAAATGCTAGCCTTGGTGTTAGTATTTTGAGGGAGAGTAGGAATAAGGTCCAACCTCTTTTGTAGTCTGCAATTTGATTCTATTGCTTCATTTGATCAAATAATGCAATTTCCAAATTTATTGGATGGGTTTTGTTGAAAAAAAGGAAAAAACAACAAAGAAATCTGGTATACAAGGCATGAGAACTTGTCTAATGCATTCATAAACAGAAGCTTCACTTTAATGTTCAAGTGAATTTAATTACAAATGCTCAATCCTAAAATTTCAGCATATTCTGAACATTCTTTCATCATATTTTTAGTGAGAAAGAGTTACAATATACTGACTCTTTAGCTTATCATGAAAGTATCAAACTATTTCAGCATGATAGAAGTTTCTCATCACCATCACAAACTATCATCATTGGAGAAAAAAATGAAAATGGAAAGAAGAAAATTCTTCTGTCGATGATAGAAGAAAAATCTGTGTCAAAATTAATGTTAGTGGAGGCATTAGCAGTTCCATCTTCTTAACATAATCAGACGAATAAATGCCATTCTCCCTAACAACAGGGGGTTTTAGAAAAAAGAAAGACATGCAGCAAACTTATGACAGTGTAAAAGAACCAGATTTGATTATGCTGTAGCAATAAACTTATGTTGCTAAACACATGAAGGCGAAAATATTAAGTTGAGTGCATTATTCATTTTGGATCAACAACAACAAATTGAAATAACAAAAAACAGGCTGTCCAAAACAACATTTGATTGAAGCAGAAAAGATTCAAAAAAATAGAATAAAAATATTCATATACTTACGTGAAATACTCATTCACAATGTAGCTGATAACTGCAAGAATGATGCCTTTTAGGACCCAAAAGTCAGCTTTAGGCCTTTCAAGTGAACTAACAAGAGCAGACTAAGAAGAACCAGAACGAGCTAGATTTAGGTCTTTCAGAAGAATTGCTTGAAAAAAGGATATCCATTACGGAGGACATGAGAGACTAACCAGCCCAATGACTGCAGTAACAATGTACTTAACCCAATCTGTTGGAGTTAGACTTGGATTTTTCTTTTCCGGCTACAGAAAGTCATTTCAAGCTTAGTGACTGAGCAAATATGAAGTGTCCCATAAATGGCCAGCAATATATATGCTACATCTTGAAATGCAGTAGAGAGGCTTACCAAAACTATTTCCATATCAGCCATAGGGATGTTCTTGAAATGCTTTATATATATTCCTCGCTCAGGTTCTTGAGGATTGGTACTCGCCAATCTGAAATTTTGTCAGCCACCCATTACCAGAACATTAGACTTTTTGCAAGCATATGATAGACAAAATATTGGATGGTAAAAAGCAGCTACCTGTAGACAACAATCACCCGGTCGAAAGTTGGTTCTTGTATTGTGATATCACTGATTAACATTTTCAAGCTGGAGAAAATAAATAACATAGGATCATGTTGCATGAATAACCCATTTTTTCATCAACTTGTCTATGTAGAAAACTGTGCAGATCACCTAAGATCCATGTTTTCAATTCGTTTCCGTTCAACAACCAAGATTTCATGCTCGCCTTCAGATCCTGCATGGTCGGATTTCTTATGGAACTCGTCATTGCGCTTGCAAAACCCTTGTAACCTGAAGTTTTCAGAATCCAGGTGGTAACAGAAGTTGAACCTTTTTGGATACTTGCATGAGGGGAACAATAAGAAAAAAAAGAAAAAAAAAAAAGAACTTTGTTGTGTTCCCATCACAACATGCTCAAAGCTTGTATAAGAAGCGGTGAGCTGCAAGCAAATCACCATTCTAATCTTCCAGCTAAAAGATTGGACATCAATGCTTATTTCTTCAAAATGTTAATGCTCCTCTAATCCACCATAGTCCACAAAATGCAATCACACATGCAATTTTGACATCGCAATCAAGTTGCTTAGAAAGCCATTTTTGATGAACAGAATTAAACAACAATAGTTGCTGCAAGTACCTAGTGACATTTAGAAACCATGACCAAGCTCGTGCAATGATCGTATTCAATTTCTCCATGTAAAATCGACCAGTTTTTTGGTCAGTTCCAAAGCCTCGGCGAAAAACTAAGTACTTCCATGTAGATGTAACACACCAAACACAGGTTAGATCAGGTCACGAGAGAAAAAACACAAAAAAGAAACAAGAAAAAAGAAAAAAGAAGGTTTGCAGTTATCATAAAAGAAAACATTCCTTTCCATAGATTGTCCAAAATACATCTTTTACTCCTACGTTAAATTCCAGTCTGTAGGCTTTAGGAAGAGACCTTGATTCTTCTATTTGTCATTTCTGACACTTCCCAAGCATCCTTTTGTGCTTATTGTTTAGATTGTCTCAGAAAAAAAGACCTGGTCTAACGTGAAGTGCTATCATTGAATCTATATTCTTCTCTAATGGCATCCTGCGTATTTGGCATGTAAACCAAGCACACACATTTTCTGAAAAATCCTTCTTAATCATTATTGCTCGGTTTTTCCCAACGCACAAAAGTCTGTATTTACTAGAAGCACAAGCACAACCAGTTCAGGTGGACTAGGCAAGCAAAAATGTCACAATGTTAGCGATTTTAAATTGGGCTATTATCAGTGAATGTCGGTAGTCCGTGAGAACTACATGTTTTGACTAGTCTAAGCCTCTAAATAGCTCAAGATCTGGCCTGATGCAAATTCTTACTTGATTGAAAACCTAGTGTAATGGCTAGAAAGTGAAAAAGTATAGCTTAGGTAAAAATCCATATAAAGGAAATCCCCTAAAAAAAATTAGATTGTTCAGATGTGCAGAATGATCATTTCCAATCGGTATAAAATGTTTTTTTAAAAAAGAAAAAAAATTTAGATGACTGTTATGCTAGGCGTATAATATCCATAAACTTTATATGACTATATATATATAGAGACAGATTCTGATGCAGCATTGCTGAAATGGGCCCCACATGATCATGAAATCATAATCTACTCCACCAATTGTATTTAGAATAATGTATTCTATTACCATACTAATTTTCATCCCAATCAGATACTTTAAAGTTGTTATTTACATCAAACTATTTTATTACGTTGGATTTGTACCATTTTCAGATGGGGGCCATATACATATCTGATTGGGATGAAAATTGGTATGGTAATAGAATGTATTATTCTAAATACAAAGGGTGGAGTAGATCATGATTTCGTGATCATGTGAGGCCCATTTCAGCGATGCTGCACCAGAATCTGTCTCATATATATATATATATATATATATATATAGAGAGAGAGAGAGAGAGAGAGGGAGTTGTTCGGGTGCAGTGCAACTGCATAGGAACAGTGGTGTAGTTGCCCAAAAATAGCCCCACATGTATTACAATGCAATGAAATTTTATATAATCATTTATCCATATATAAATTTTATAGGAAATGGTTTACATGTTGAAAAAACTACTTTAAAGTTGTTATTTACATCAAACTATTTTATTACGTTGAATTTGTACCATTTTTAGATGAGGTCCATACACATATCTGATGCAATGAAAATTGATATGGTAATATAATACATTATTCTGAATACAATGAGTAGAGTAGATTATAATTTTATAATCATGTGGAGCCAATTTTAGCGCAATTGCACTTTGCTACGATGCAGTTGAGCTACACCTGAATACGTCTCATATATATATATATATATATATATATATATATAGAGAGAGAGAGAGAGAGAGAGAGAAAGAGACTGCACCGGAACCGAAGTGCAGTTCTCCAAAAAATAAACCCCACGCATATTAAAATGTAATAAAACTTTATACAATCCTTTATCCATATATAAATCATACTTTAGATGGTTTATATGTTGAAAAAACCACTTTAATGTTGTTATTTATATCAAACTATTTTATTACGTTGAATTTGTACCATTTTCAGATAGGGTCCATACACATATCCGATTGGAATGAAAATTGAGATGGTAGTATAATACATTATTCTAAATACAATGGGTGGAATAGATTATAATTTGATCATCATGTGGGGCCCGTAATCACGGTGTAGTGGCGCTGCACCGAAAATATCTCATATATATATATATATATAGAAAACCTATTATGTGCAGACGGGCTGCAACATAATTATAGTGCGGTCTGCTTCAAAATGGGCCCTACACATATTAAAATGTAATAATACTTTATACAATCATTTATCCATATAAAAATCATACTTTAGACAGTTTAGATGTTGAAAATATCACTTTAAACTTGATATTTATATTAAACTATTTTATTACGTTGATTTTGTACTATTTTAAGATAGAGCACATACACATATTAGATTTGGATGAAAATTAGTATACTAATAAAGTGAATAATTCTAAATACAATGGGTGGAGTAGATTTCTTATTAATGGTCAAGTGGGGTCCACAATGCATGGACTGCACCGTAATTATGGTGCAGTCTGAATGCACTTCATTATTTTACATATATATTTATTTGTAAGCATAGGGATGTTTTAGTCATTCTCTATGACTAAGATACCGCTGTATATGAAATTTCAAAAGTTATATATAAATAAATCCAAAATAATAAACTTGATTTATAGATAATATATATGCAGCATAAAAGTTTTGTAAAATAATAAAAAAAAATTGTATTTTGACTGCTCAGAAATGGCCTCATTTCTGACTAGTCCTAAAAGATCAGTCCCCTTCAGATATTGTTCTCTAAAGTCTAACCTTGATTTATCTAAAAAGGTACTCAAATAAACGCTTGTGATACTTCATGTTCTTTGGCATGGAATACTTGTTTCGCAGAGAATCTATTTCCATCTTCAGAATTTTAGACACTGGTCAACCCTTTGTTAAACAGAAATTCATGCTTCCCCACTTGTTCACGATCGCTGTTGTTTTTTCTTACTACACGGGTCGAACCACGCTGCTTCATACTGTGACATTTTACTCCTACAATTTCGGTTTTCACATATGTCTTTACTGATGATAAGCTACACTTGCACCAAAATCTTGTGCAATTGGCAGTCCTCTTGAAAAAAAAAAAAAAAAAAAAAAAAAAAAAAAAACTCTTTTTGGTGAATAACAGACAAAGTAAGGCTTCATTTTGCCCCATCTCTAATCTGCTAAATGTAACAAACATACCACCTGTTTGGAAGAAGCTAGTTAATTTACCTTTTCACAAATGTGAAAATGTGACTTATTTTGGTCGATTTTTTCTGCAAATGTGAATACGAGTTGCCAAACACTTCAAGAATATTGTAGATGGACTTTTGGCTCTTTGTGATGCATGGCTAAACAAGGCCCACAGAAAACACAGGAATTCTGAAAAAATGTGGCAACGAGAGTTACCCTATACAAATATGATGTACACGACGCTTCCCTTGCTAGAGAATCAATATCAAATTAATCAATCTAGGTAGAATAAAAAAGAAAAAAGTAACATTGTAATTGTAATTCGTTTGTGACCCAATTCTAAAACAATACCTTGTCATAATTCTTTGGTAGGTGGAGGCATGGATGCTTTTCAAAATATCTTTTAAACAGATCTGAATCAAGCTATATTCATGTACAGTAATGATGTTAATAATGCACAGTAAGGATGAAATAACTGTGAAGAATGTAGAAATAAGAGAAACATATCAAAATCATGCAGCTTCGTATTTTTTTTTTTTAATTGTACCTTTGATATATCGACATCAATTGGAAGGTTTAGAAGGTATTGCCCAGAGAGTGCATTTGAAACCTCTTTGTCTGTCACCATTTTGAAATTACTTTTTTCCAGTATCTACATAAATGGAAAATTAGGAAACAACCCCACAATGGAAGGTCAGAAGCTATTCTTTAGCGGTAAGAGAATGCCAAAAAAAAAAAAGTGATGCTTACAAGAATTCTTTAGTTTGAAACCTTGAAATCTATATATTATACAGCATTAAGACAACTGTTAACTTGTGTGGCTGATGAAAAAGGTTGTGGAATAATTCTTCATACATAAGGTTTTAGTTCAAGACTCTATTATAGAAAACTCTTACATGATTTAAAGTATATCAGGAACATAGACTCAATTTATATAACGCCAATATCCAAAGTACATTACTTTGTTTATTGGCAGCTAAGGTTTGAGTTTATGCTTATAAGATCTAATAGCATATTTGTGTTTGAAGCAAGGAAGATTATTGCGTGTGGGTGTGTGTCAAACGAAATACCATTGTTCTCACATTGAACTCCCACGTTTTCCCCTTTTTTACTGTTGATTTTCTTTTAACACAGATGAACAGTTGCATGAATCAAGGAAAATGCATGAAAGGTTTTCATCTATCGCATGCCAATAGTAAGCCTGTCATATAAAATTCAGCTTCCCTTTGGGCTAAAGATTTTCCTAAGACTTCCTTATAAGACTCTTTCTGAGATTTTCCTAGAGTTTTATTTTTTTTTATGAAGCTCATTCAATTTTTTAAAAGACTTAATTATAATCTTGTTTGGTTGCAGATTAGAATCTGCAACCTAGCTCCCAAATGCTGTAAAATTGGAAGAATCTGACCAGATCACCAAAGCTGTAAAGCCAATCAAGAGGGGCCATGTTCCTCATGTTTGTTCTCATTTGCACATCGACTTGAGTGCTACAACCAGTTCTAACTAAAGCATTAGCTAAATGTGATCATGACTGCAGTCCAGTCTACTTCATCAACTATCAGTTAGTTTGTTGCTGAACTTATTCCTCTACTGAGTTGATTCGGTGACTTATTTTCAGGTGCGCAATTTCAGTTTCTATCAGTAATGAATTCTAATTTTATTTAGAAACATTCCATTGAAAACCTCCCTCAGTTATACTGATTTGCTCAGTAAATGAAACTGGACCAAAGGTTAACAAGCATATGAGTAGAACGAAGAACTAACCTCAAACAAATCTGTTAAAAAATTCTGTTCAAGAATCTCTACATTGTCATGTAAATTCCGTTGCTTTAATCTCTTATTTCCATAAAGAGGATTGAACAGCGCGTACAATTGCTGCAAACACAAGACACCCTAACATTTCATTTACAACAAGAATAAACGATTCACACTAAAGAATACAAATAATGATTATTGTGACAATGCCAATTTTGTTGAAGGGGTGAAGATACCATCATATCCTCAAATTGCAAATGATACCAAGCACGGATTGTATACTCTACTCTCCTGCAGAAAGTTAAAAACTTGACCCGGTCCGATGCATTACCTGAACAACTCAAAAGAGTTATACCAATGAAATCAGAAATGTGAGGGTAAAAAATACATAAGATTCTAATCAATTGAAAATTTTGAGTTAAAACCAATAAAAACTAAGAAACAAGTAAATAAAACCATTGTGAGAAATTAAAATCTCCGTTCGATAGAATCTGCTTCATATGAACTGAAAGTCTAAGAGGTGACCATGGATTTTTCTGCCAAAATGGACATGATCCTTGAAGGGAAGAAAAGAAATAAAAAATCGAAATTTCTATTAAAACCAATTTCACAAGAAACACACAGTCCAACTGGTACAACCATTCTTAGTTTGGTTTGGTACATTTTTTTTTAATCGGTTGGTTCAGTACATTTATTGAATGGCTTAAAATCAAAAACCAAGTGGATCAATCATCAAACCTATATGAAATTTATCATGATTAAGATGAGAATTTGTCATTGTTAGCTTTCCTCTGAGCCAGTCTAGATGGAAAAATCAGCTTAGACTGAATGAAAATTTAGGAAATTGGTTTTAGGAGCAGAACAAGAGGTCCTGAAAACCCTCTTGGATAGTGGCTGTAATGATTTAGGTCGTGGTTTTGATTCGGTCATATTGTATCTCTTCTGAACATTGATATGAGCTTTCAGAACACATTCCATCCAAGCAATTTTTGACTGCCAAATTCCATTTTTTTCTTGATTTGTATTTATATATTATGACAACTCTTATTACAATGAAGGGAATTTTTCTATAACACCCCCACAACAGGAGGGAATCTGTGTAAAATGCCCCCACATTAGGGGGGACATGTAAAAGTGCCATTACTCCACTCCAAGGGAGGAGGAATTTGAATGTGTGACGGAGGGCATCCATCCCCCAGGTGTTAGCACTAGGGCAACCACCTGGTGGCAAATTCCACTTTTTGTTATGTACAGTAAAAATTAGCAGATGTACAACATCTGATTTTATTTTCCTAATATTTTTTTGATGAAATATTTTCCTATTATTTATATGACCTTTCAAAACACACATTTCAGGTCAGGCTTGGTTCAGCAAATGACTGCTTTGTCATATGTTTGGCTATGCATATGATGAGAAGCATAATAATTGACTAAATTTCAGAAGTACAGAATAAATGAAATCGTAATGAATGAATGAATGAATCATATACAAAATGCAATAATCCACAATACTCGGGCATCTGGATTTCTCACTAATGCTTGCCATATTAATCCGAGGGGACACACTTTTATGTTATCCATCATTGAAATATTCATCCATGTAATTATTAATCCTAATTATTATAAATCTTTTTTGTTGCAAATATTATCCAGCAACGTACATCGTTTTGCCTAATTGGTTGGATAGAAAAAATATGTGTAATTTGAAAATCTATAGCTATCCACTTTAAGGCCACTTGCCATACATCCACATTCTACTATGCTTGCGACACAAGCTTATGTGTGATTTTATACTCATGTTGTTATCACCTGTCATTCATGCTTTGCTTATATATAACATGCAGACCAGCCTTATCCTTTTCTTTATTTTTACATATTTTCCTATATATATAAACCGTTTCTAGTGACTCAAACCCAAGACTTCTAGCCAACCCTCCTAAGTGTTGTTGGTAACATTATATAATGGATTGTAGCTTCTATTTATGCCATGATGACAAAACTTCAATCTATGATGAATAGTAGGTCTGCATGGTCCTTGGCTTTCATTCATGGACGATTGTTACACATAAAAGTATAGCTCATATGATAGCTTTTAATTTGACTATTTCATTGCATATCTTACAGTGATAGGTATTGATTCATTTCTCAAAAGAATTCAGGTGTTAGGTTATTTTTGAAGTTGCTTGTAGGCCAAATACAATCCAAAAAACTAAATAAATGAAAAAATACACTCAAAAGAGAGAATCAGAAATGAGGATTTTCGGAATTGCAATCATTCGAGCCAGCCAAAATGTACATTTCAATTTCAACCAGAATCGTGATTAACCCCAAAATAAACACATCTGAGTCTCATGATTCAACAGAAAAGGTTGCAAAGTCAGCAAGTACAAAGGCAAGTACGATAAAAAGAACAAGAAAATCATATTGGAAAAGAGAAAAAAAATAACAAAAGCCACACTGTAACTGACATAAAATTGATCGAGCTGAAATCAGATACAGAAACATTACTTGTTTTTAACTGATTTAGAAATGATAAAATCCGAAACCCAACCCAACGTGATTCGTCTAGAAGTATTCAAATATTATTGCTGGAAAGAACAAGAACAAGTGAATCTGGATACCAAATTTCTCAATCAATCGCGTTATGAGCACAGGCATGGTGACAGCAACAACAGATTCCCTCTCCAGGTGAATGACATCTTTGTTTTTGTTCATTTTTGTTGCAGCTGATAGAGACAAGAAGAGGAGAATAGAGAGAAATGAGGTTTTCCCTGATTGGAGTAGGAGTGGAGCCGATCCGCAAGTGAGGATTTAAGCAGACTTTTGCTTGCAAAAGGATCAAATTCCAGGCACAAAATACAGGTTTCCTATGGAATCCAGTAGATGTCATGCTTTGAAAACAAGTAAAGGCCTGAAGACGCACAGCGCAGCCAGCGCGCCTCTTTTCAAATGACAGTTCGTGACCATTACGGCCAGCTTAAATATTCTAAACGGCAAATCCCGCAGATAGGCCCTGTGATTGAATGCATCCCGGTGCATACAGGCTCAGCGCACTCGGGTGTATTTAAATTCTTTTTATTTTTTTAAAATTATTTTTATACAACTGTTAATCTAAGGATATTTAACATGTGTATCAAGTTTTACTATTTTTGAATATATGTAAATATTTTTTTAGATATTTTAAAATCATTGGCACTTTCATAATTTAAAATTACCAAAAATTCCACTGATTTTAAAAATCCAAAAAAATACAAATATCCAACATCGGTAAAACTTCATATGCATGTTAAATAAACTTAAATCAACAATTTTATAAAAGAAATTTCAAAAAATATTTTAAAAAATGAGTTTTTGCACCCGAGTGTACTGAATTTAAGTAAATAGGAACAGAGCTCTAATATCATTGATGAATGAGATATTATTATATGCACCCAGGTGCACTTAGCTTCATTGCACTTGGGTCTATTTCGCCCATTTTCTTTTATTTTTCTAAAATTTTTCATAAAACTGTTAATATAAGAATATTTAACATGTGTATCGATTTTTACTATTTTTTGATATTTTTAAATATTTTTCTGTATTTTTGAAAATCAGTAGCACTTTTAAATTACTAAAAGTGCTACTAATTTTTAAAAAATCTCGAAAACTTCAAAAATAATAAAAATTGATACATATGTTAAGTACACTTACATTAAAGGTTGTATAAAAAAATTCACAAAAAAGGGTAATTTGCATATATACCCACATAATTTAACTGAAATTGCAGATATACTTCATAGTTTTAAGACTTGCATATTACTAGGGGTGCAACTCGGGTCGGGTTATACCGGGTTGGAGTGAACCCAAACTCTAAGCCAACCGGGTTGGAGTAAACCCAAACCCAAATTCTAAGAATTTAATCGGGTTCGGACCAGGTTCGGGTCGGGTTCGCATTGGTTTTGGTTTGATTTCGGGTTAGAATTTGGGTTACCAATAAACTATTTTTTTTCCAAATTTAATTGTAATATAAAAGAAAATTATTAGAATATACATACCTGTGTTTATGAAGTTAAGCCTCACGCTGAATTCTGCAACATCCTTTCAAAGAATTCTGCAACATTATGTTGAATTCTGCAATATTCTTTGAATAAACTCTGCAAGCAATTTTTCAGCACCCTATAGACACAAATAAATGACAAATTAGTTAGTTTTATAACTAGTTGGTCATTTCTATTTAATAGCTAATGGAAATGACTCAAGTGTAGCAAATAGAAAATGAACATATCATACTAACTTTGTAGTTGAAACTAAACATTATCATACAAATTGCTGAAATTGAATTCAAACTGAATATTTATCATACAAATTGCTAAAATAGAAATTGACCACTTGTCATACCAATAAACTTAAAATATGAATCAAATTTATACTACAATCTGAAATTCAAACTAACAGATTTCTCATACTAACAGAAAGTATAATATGAAATAGATTTATCATGCCAACTCAAATTCAAACATAATTCACATAACAATTATTCAAAGCAACTAAATCTAAATATACTAAGCAGAATGGTTCAACATTCTAATCTAATTTAAGTGCAATCCAAATTTAAAATGACAATATAAACAAATCTCAAGGTTAAATAAATTTACATCCACTTTTAAACAAATTCAAAATTCAAATGAGTTCGTGTCTCCAAAGTTTCCAAAAAAACTAAAAAACTATTCAAAGACTTCAAAGTAATTTCTCCCTTGATTTCCATCTGCATTTCTAATGTCAAGTTCTTCCCCCTTGATTTACATCTTTGAAAATAATATGCATCAACCTAGACAAAAAAAATATATGCAACTATTAACAATAAGAAGATAATAATCATAAAAAATCATCCTAGAAATTAAGTTACCTCAAGCATGCTTTGGTAATGGAGGAAGATGTGATTTGTTTGAACTAGAGTTGGTAATGCCCGAAACATGTATATATATTAATATTACAAAAAAAACATGTATAATTTATAGAAAAATTATATAAATTACACTGGGTTCGGACCGGGTCGGGTTTTGATACCGGGTTGGTGCGAACCCAGTTTTAGTTTCGGGTTTCTACGGGGTCGGGTTGAAACCGGGTCTATTTTGAAAAAAATCTAAAAAATAAAATCCATTTTTGGTTTTAGTACCGAGTCGGTCCAACCGACCCGGTACCAAGTTGCACCCCTACATATTACCCGTATAGTTTCACAAAAATTGCAAATAACCCCATGTAAATGGTTTCCATCAAATGGAGGACATTAGCCAATTATTTGATTTCCGAGATACCTTTTCCCACTCCGTCCAGCTCCACCCCTTGTTCAGTGCCGCTGAACTACGGCAGCAACCAGAGGCTGAAAGCACACAAAACTGAAGGCGGAAATCCAGCCTTCCCAACATCCATTTGTCCGTAAGGCTCAAGGACGTAAAGCTCGAATAACACCATCTCATCTCCCATGTCATGTACCTCTTCGTAGTCTCCCTCATCGCCGCTGTCATTGCCAAGGAGGAAATCTATTAATTTCCCACCACTGCCACTTGAATTCCCTCCCCTACCTTAATGGATGCACCACCATTCTTGAAACCTGCTTCATGCTTGTGCTCTGATTCTTCGGCATTGCGTGTTCTGCATTGCCTTAATGGAGAAATTTTTGTGATTTTTGAGTTTGATATGATGCAGAGCTCAAATTCGACTAAGAAAGTTGTAATAGTAACAACGATTCTGTCCAAGCTTACACCTTCACCTCCCATCACCAATACCATGCAACAGTGATTCCGCCAAGCTTACACCAACCTCCTGGAGCGCAACTGCGTCAGCTATGCCAAGATTGCCACCATGGGTGGATTCTGCAACCTCAATTTCATCCTCATCAAGAGACAACTCCCGACGACATCCCGCTGGTGGAGAAACACGCCTAACGGCTCGCCAAGATCGTTGCCTTCTCCCCCTCCTCCCGTGCTTTCTCCCTCCACTTCACTTAACGCTTTAGCAAGATATGCTGTTGGCGCATCGCCCTCCTCCACCGTCTCCTCTGTTCCCTCCCCCATTCAAACACCTTTCACTCCTACCTCCTCTATGCCCGCTCCAGTGGCCTCCTCTGCCTCAACCCCTACCGCTTCTGCGCTGTTTCCACACCCCCTCTAATTCCCAAAGGCCTGAAAGGTCGGAATGTCATGGAGTCTCCAGACGGATTTTCTGAGAAGATGAGGGAGGTTGGTCGCATTCTACACATTGTGCCAACTTTGCTCGTGTTGTTTGTTGCGGTAATTAGGGAAGATGAAGAGGGCAACAGTTGGAGAGAAAAAGGGTGAATAGAGATGACCCATGTGGGTTTCCATCCATTGCGGAAAGTTTTGAGAAGAAAAGCACCAAAATGGCAGTAAATTAAGAGAAGATGAGTAGATAGTATGTGGCATGGAGGATGAAGACAAGCAGAGAGTGTATGTGTTGATAAAATAAGCTTATTATGTAAAATTAAGCAAGTTTGTGTGATTATGTAATTTGTAACTCATTATAAATAGTGGAACCTGGTAACCCTAAAGTAAGATTGAATAGGGTTTACCACCGTGAAGTAGGAAAACCCGAACCACGTAAATCTCTTTGTTCTTTGTGTGTGAATGTTATTCTCAACAGTATGGCATGGAGGATTTCGACTTTTGCTCATGGGAAAACTATTGGGGCAAAATATCAAAATAGAGAGAACTAAAGAAAGTGTAAAAAGTGAAATTAAAATCAAGTTTCACTTCATGCGTATTATAACGTCATTTTTCTTAAGGCAATTTTGCTACATATTTGCTGCTTAGGGTAATTTTTTAGTTGTCCTCATGATACAAAAAGTGAAATATGAACTAAAATAGGAAGCAACACCTTTTCTAAGAATATAAACACTTAAAGTAAGAATTTTGATTAAACGGAGAGAATTTTAAAACTATATGGTAAAAAACTGCAAAACATGAATAAGACAGCAATGTCTGAATCAAAACAATCTACAAGGACATCTAAACGGAGGCAATATAATGTCTTGAAGGATACAAGATGTGTACCAACTTAACTACTTTGGTTTTATTGTTAATTTATTAAACTATATTATACTTATTATAAATTTGAAAATCCTAACATTTTCCCGCCATTTTCAAAATTTAAGTCAACTTCATTCAATCAAGGAAATCTCATACATAAATAAAGGTGTCGGATAGACTTGAACCTTTACTCAATAAAAATATATTAAGATTTACCAAGGTGTATACTAGCCAAAGCTTTGAACTGTTGACCCATTTGATAAATCGGACATGTCTCACATATAAGATTTCAAAATACATCGAGTGTTCAGTGTTCTAAAAGGTAATACGTTATGGTCATGTATTAATATCCCAGTTTCATTAGCACATCAGAGTAAATCCACACACTCTGCAAACAAAAGCGACCTCACTTCCAACACTCATATAGGTAGATCTATTTAAAGTATCCTATAACTAAATACTCTAACATAATTGCTTTAAATCCATTAAGAGTATAAAACACTCAACCTCATAAATACATTATAGTACCCAAGCACTACCTGAGGGATGCAAAATTATAAATATAACTAGTGCTTACAAGTTAAAAAATAACTTACTTTGCTCATTGAACTCTTAGACTTAGGCTACAAGAATAGAGTTGAGTTTCATTTATTACAAACGTGGATTTCAGTCTCATCCCTCTCGATGTTTTTCAAACTACTTCCTTGCCTACCAAGTTTTTACTTAATCTTACAAAATCAATATTAACCACTCCATCTTGGAGTAACTTCCTTACATAATTATGTCTCAGTGCAATATGTCGCGACTTACCATTATAAGTCTTATTGTATGCTCTAGACAAGGTTTCTTTGTTATCACAACATAGATAAATGGAAGACATTGACTTAGGCCAAATGGGAATTTCATGTAGCAAATTTCTAAGTCACTCTGTCTCTTTCCCAACTACAGCCAAAGCGAGGAACTCGGACTCCGTGGTCAAATGTGTAACGCAATTTTCCTTTTTAGAAGCCCATGAAACAGCAGCTCCTCTAATGGTAAAAATCTAGCCACTAGTAGATATAGATTTTTTAGTATCAGAAATCCAACTTACATCACTATACCCTTCTAATACAGTGGATTCACCAATGAAATGTAATCCATAGTCAATGGTCTTTCTCAAATATTTCAAAATCCTATAAATTGCATTCTAATGCATATATTCTAGATTACTAGTGAACCTGTTTAATACACCTACAGCGAAATCAATATCTGGTCTAATACAACATATAACATACATTAAACTTTCTATCACTCTAGCATACTCAAGCTGATCAACAGATTTAGCATCATTTTTGCATAACTTAACACAATGATCGAAAGGAATCGAGAGCATACTGGCATCAAAATGATTAAACCGCTCGAGTATCTTTTTAATGTAGCAAGATTGAGAAAGAGAAAATGCGTTACTATCTCTGGCAATTTTGATGCAAAGGATGACATCGGTCCTACCCATATCTTTCATATTAAAGTTAATTGATAGAAAACTTCTAGTTTCTACAATAATCTCAAGGTCAATATCAAATATGAGCATATCATCAACATATAAGCAAATAATGACAACTTTATTGGCAACAAATTTACTATAAACACATTATCTAACTGATTAAGTTTAAAACCCATTTGTTAACACAATTTGATCAAAATTTCCATATCATTATTTAGGTGTTTGTTTCAAACCATATAAAGATTTAATTAATTTACAAACTTTCTTTTCTTGTCTAGGTAATATAAAACCTTTGGGTTATTCTATATAAATCTCCTAATCTAAATCTCCATTTAGAAAAGCAATTTTTACATCCATTTGGTGAATTTTAAGATGATAAATTGATGTCAAAATCATTAATAACCTAATAGTTGAAATTTCAGATATTGGGGCATAGGTATTAAAGAAATCAATACATTCCTTCTGTCTATACCCCTTAGCTACTAATCTAGCTTTAAATTTATCAATAGATCCCTCAATTTTTAATTTCTTCTTAAATATCCATTTGCAACCTATAGATTTAGACCTAGGTGATAAATCAACTATTGTCCATATACTATTTTCCATTAAAAAATCTTTTTCTTCTTTGATTACTTCTTTCTAGTATGAAGCATCTGGAGATTTTATGGTCTCTTCGTAAGCAGATGGATCCCCTTCGGTATGAAACACAATCATGTGTTCTTCACTTATTTTATCTCGGGATCCTTCTACAAAGTATAACTGAAAATCAAGCGCAAAATGACTATAGTTATTTTTTTAGCTCGTTTACTTCTTCTCACATCATCATCTTCTATAGATTTTTTCATGGTTATAAAATTATTAACTATAGATTTATTCAATGGTTGAGAAGAAGTTTCATCAGTTTAATCGAGTCTGGGCATTGACTTATAAATATTAATAAAAATCAACATCTTGGGATTCAATAATGGTATTCTGTTGAATTGGACTATTAGGCTCTACCACCACAAACCTACAAGTTTTACTATTCATCACATAACCTATAAATATATATTTTATTCCTCTTTGTTCTAATTTTGGTTTTTAAAATCAGGTAATTTTACTAGATCTCTACAACCCCATACTCTTAAGTATTTAAGATTAGGTGTTTTGTTTTTCCATAATTCATAGTGAGTAATTTTTAGTTTTCTTATGGAGAATTCTGTTAAGAATATGATAGGCTATTAATAAAGCTTCACCCTACTAGCCTTTACTTAGGTTTGCATTAATGAACATTGAATTTACTATTTCAACTAAAGTTCTATTTTTTCTTTCTGTAGTTCCATTTTGTTGAGGTGTATATAGGGTTGTGACTTGGTGAATAATCCCAGTATTTTCACAAAAATCATTAAAATCACTTAATAAATAATCATCTCTTCTATCTGATTTTAATTTTCTTTCCAAATTGATTTTCAACTTCATCTTTATAGGATTTAAATTTATCCAGGGCTTCATCTTTAATTCTCAATAAATAAACATAAGTATATTTACTAAAATCGTCTATAAAAGTTACGAAGTATTTCTTTCCACCTCTTGTTAATGTATTCTTCATATCATAAATATCTAAATGAATTAAGGGTATGTTTGACAATTAATAGAAAATGTCAAGTTAAAACTTTTCAATCTAAAACTTTTCACTCTTTACAACTATCATATTTTTTTAATCTTTTTTTCACATTTTCTTATACAACTACCCTACTTTTCAATCATTTCTATACAACTATCCACATAACTAACATATCTATTTTAACTTTATCCTCTTTACTACTCATCATTATCCCTATCATTTCACATCATTTGATAATTTTTACTCTCTAAAACTTTTCATCAAAAGTTTTATTCATTACCAAACACACCCTAAACCCAACAATTCAGAATTCTTTTCAACCTTTTGAAATAATTTTTTAGTAATTTTAATTTGAACATAAATTTTACATTTATCTGAAAATTCATTAGGTAATCTAGAAATTAAACCTAATTTTATCATAGTGTCCATATTATAAAAATTAACATGACCTAATCTACCATGCCATACAGAAAAAAAAGTCAACCAAATAAGCAGAAAATGATAATCTATTATTGACGTTTAGGAAAAACATGTCATTTACAACATAAGATTTGCCCACAAATATACCTCCTTTAGTTATAATAACTTGATCCGACTCAAATACTAATTTGAAACCATATTTATTAAGAAAACTAACTGAGACAAGATTCTTACTTATTTCTGGTTCACAAAGTACGTTCGTGAGAGTAAGTGATTTTTCCGAAGTTAGTTTCAGGATCATGGTTCTTAACCATTCCACCTTAGCAGTAGAAGAATTATCCATAAATAATCTATTTTCATTTTGATTAATTTCATAAGTTTTAAATAGACTTCTGTCTTTGCAAACATGTCTAGTGATTTCAGAGTCAAACCACAAACTTTGGTTATTACTTATTGTATAAATTTCAGAAATCATAGGAACAAAATATTCCTCAGTTAAATGAGCCCCCAGACTTTTTCTCTAATATGATCCAGACTAAGTGTTATTTTTCCTTTTGAGAAGTCTACACTCATTTTTCAGAAGACCCATTTTCTTCCAATAAAAGGAAGGTCCATTCTTCTTCTTAGTAATAGTTTTTTTGGTATTTAATTTAAATTTCTCAAAAGGTTGATTATTGATATTTGTCACTTGATTTGAAACTTCAACCACATTAGCCTTATCAAGAACTTGCTCTTCTTTCCTTTAATTTTTCCTTAATTTTTTCAGCGCGAAGATTTAAAGCAAGATCATCCAAACTTATGGATCCTTTCATTTGTTTTAGACTTTTGCGGTAGTTGTTCCAATAGGTAGTAATTTCGCAATAATCGCACCAACAAGAATAAATTCATCCATCTTACTACCCTATAACCCAAGTTGATTGACGATATGTTTAATCTTATTAACTTGATCAAAGATTGATTTATCATCAGTCATAGTATAATTAAAGAAATAGCTTACTAGAAACCGTTTGACGCTTGTATCATCAGTACTGTATTTGTGTAGAAGCGAATCTCAGATTTTTTGGCAATATTTGCATCTTGGTACACTTTAAACAGCAATTCAGACAGCACTTCAATGATGTGCCCTTTACAAATATAATTGTTCATGTCTCACTTTGCTCGTCGGTGTTGATATTGCAACATTTCATCTTTTTGATCTTCAGGTCTTAGCATAGTGAGGATGTACATAACTCCAATGCAGGTTAAGAAAAGATGAAGTTGTTGTTTCCATTTCTTGAAATTGATACCAACACAACAGTCCAATCTTGGGACGTCAGGCTTTGTGGTTAGAATGGATGACTGTGAGGCCATTTATAAATAATAGAAAGGAGATGAGATTAAAAAAAACCCTTAATATTGCTGAGGCAAAATATAAAAATTGAGAGAATTAAAGAAAGTCGGTAAAGTGAAATTAAAATCAAGCTTCACTTCAGGTGTGTTACGACGTCACTTCTCTTAAGGCAATTTTGCTACCCGATTTGCTATTTAGAGTAATTTTATAGTTGCTCTAAGATACAAAAAGTGAAACCTAAACTAGAATAGGAAACGACACCTTTCCTAGGCACACAAACACTTGAAATAAGAATTTTGATTGAATCGAGAGAATTTCAAAACTATATGGTAAAACTGCAAAACACGATTAAGACACCAATGTTTGAATCAAAATAATCTACAAGGACGTCTGAATGAAGACAACATAATGTCTTGAAGGAGCCAAGACGTGTCTGAATGAGATAATGGGAGCACTTGGGTTGGAATTATCCAGTTTTTTCTTTAACTCATATTTATAGATTTTGAATATTCGTATTTACACAACCATTCAATTTAACAGACACGTCTCATTCAATCGTTACATCCCTTGGTGCAAATTGAAAACTCAAAATAATTGCCGATAAAAAAATTTGATCCCATGACCTATTAGTTACTGCCAACGTATCCTACCAAGTTAACTACTTTACTTTTGTTTTTAATCTATTAAACTATATTATACTTATTATAAATTTGAAAATCCCAACAAAAATAATGCTATTTTTGTCATTTTCAAAGTTTCAAATCATACATTAACAATAGTTGATGGGAAAGTGGGCTCATGAGGGTCATTTACAATTTTTGTGAAATTATATGAAGGCAATATGCGATCCGTGAAACAACATGGGCATATCTACAATTTCGATCAAATTATGTGGGTATATATACAAATTACTCAAAAATATTAAAAAAAGGTATTCGCACCCAGGTGCACCTAATCATAATCTTTGATTAATACATCTAGCAAACGTGTTTAAAAGCACATGTTAACGCATTGCACGTGTTGGGCTAGATGTGCCCGTCAGTTTTTGGGAGTGGCCGATGTAAACATGTGGGGTCCGAATCAAAATTGATCATATGAATTGGAATTCACAAAATCTCTCTATTTAGGATCTACCTCAATGAAAATATAAAATTCATTCCATTCATTGCATTTAAAATTATTTATTTAATTAGAAAGCCTTGTTTCATCTCAAATGCATGGGATCCATCTAGTGAGTGTAAAAAATCAAGGTTATTAATTTTTTTATTTATATGTAAATTTTAAAGTTGTTTTCTTGGTGGGTATTCACAGATTACATTGTCTCAACTGATATTACATTTGAACTCCTAAGATATTCTACAATTTGCTTACAGTATTCTACACATTCGTACAGTTTTACTAACAATATATTCTATAAACACTACCAATAATCCTTTTTTTTCCTTCCCATTCAACTAGTGAATGCTTCCACGAAAAATGGGGAGAATAACACCATGAAAATTCTGAGTGCAAGCATCGAACCAAAGTCTCACCATCCATGGGGAATGACTTCGTACCAACTGGAATAAGACCCAGTTGGCAAATTTCAAAGTTGTTAGTTAAATTGTGTATATGAATAGGTTATAAATTATTTAATATAACATTCCAATGCACCTATCAGTAGCCCTAAGTATTTTTCATAATTTATTCATAATTATATATTTTTAAGAAGATACGACCCACACAAAACTTAGATTAAACTAATTTATGCATGGTACCGTACCATGTTAAAATCAAATGACGTTAAACAATATGATTACTTGGATTCCAAATTCATCGTCAAGGTGCTCCAAATAGAGAGTTTATATGAATTTAAATTCATATATAGAACCGATTTCATAGGATTCGGACCCAAAAACTTTTGGATCATTTTTGTCAGAAATTGGAGATATAGTCATATTTCTTGAAAATTAGCAAATATCTACAAATTTTTAAGAAATTTCAATTATACCAGTTCTGTTACCATCGGCGCTGATAATTTATTTATAAATTACAAGAACAAAATCAACACTTGTCTTAGACTGTCTCATGACAATGCAATCGTCACAATTAAAAATTTCTGGAATTTGTGTTACATTTGCTTATATTTTAAGATTGTAAGTATATTGTCATTGTTTGGATGACCAACCAATCGACGTAGGTATATGTATCGTGTGTATAGTTTGGAGGTGGAAATTAAGTTAAAATATTTGTTATAGTTACCCCTTCCTTAGAATACACCTCCATCAGTTGCTTAATCATTCAAGGTGATTTTGGTGTAATAAAAAAATGTGCAAGTTTATTTCCAAATACCCTTAAAAGTGTTCTTTTAATAAAACGCTCAAAATAATTTCAATTGAAAGCATACACCAATTACGTTTTCTAAAGACTTACTCTTTTTTTTCTTTTGTGAGGAGTTTTAAAGACTTACTTAAATTAATGCGATGTTTTAATTTTATAGAATCATTTGTACAAGACATTCGACGCAAACATTTGTAGGTAATCAGTAGCCAGAATGTGAAGCGTCCGCTTTCCTAAACAAGGTTAATGTAGCATGTGATTTTTAGCGAGCTACGATGGGCCGACGAATGGGCCTAAAAAGTGTAGGGTAGGCTCAAAAATATATATAACCATGAACTAAAATGAGAAAATAAAATATGCATACATTAGAGAAAAGAATAAGTATGTTATGCAAATTAGCGAGTTAGCGGGTTAGACGTGATGCAAGTCAGATACAGAAATTAAACGTGCAAATAAAAAAATGTAAAAGATATAGAAGAGGGGTTCAAGATCAGAAATAGAAAAAAATATAAAATGTGTAGACATGGGGGTTAAAGAAGAGAGATGCAAGCGTTAAGGTTTTTAGATAATGCGAATTTTTAGAGATTTTTAAATAATGTGAGTTAGTCAAGCGCAGACATGTATCTCAGTTAGGAGCAATTAGTAGTTAGTAACATGTGTATAAATTTTGGTAAAATTTAATATATTAATTTTTTTGGAGTCGTCACTAACCATATAACGGTGGTTAGTCCGTGTACAATAAGGCACTGAAATACATAGATTTTCTGGGTGAACTCACAACTAGAAAAAAAAATATAACTTTATTTTTCTAATACATCGGTCATAGGAGTGCGAAAAGTTAACATACATTTTTTTTATGTAAAAGCTCAAAAGGGTGGAGGCAGAAATTTAATCCCTAGGCTTTTTTTGAGGCCCTAACTCAATTTGAAAGTTGGATGCGGGTAGTTGTTCTTACTGCGTGGAAATAAAATATTTCTTATGATGATTTGATTTTATATTTTGCTTTTTATATATATATTTATTTCATAAATATAATGACATATATTTGTTGCATACATATTTTTAAAAAATTATGAGCAGTTAAAAAAACTTTTAAAGTTTCAACAGTTGTTTTTTTTAAAAAAAAAACTGCTGGTACTGATGCTTGTTTTTTTTTTAGCATGCTGGTTTCAATTTTTTTATAGTGTGTTGGTGTTGGTTTTTTTTTTTAAGAAAAATGATAGAGGGGAGAAAAGGGGCATGCAGTAGCTTTTTTTTGGAAAAACGAAAAAAAAAAGATTTTTGGAGCAAGTAAAGAGTGGTTTTTTTTAACAACGAAAAATGAAAAGGGAGAAAAGAGGACGTGCTGGAATTTTTTTTTTTTTTTTTTTTGAAAAAAATGAAAAATGGAAAAGAAAAAAAAACGTGTTGGAGACTTGTTTTCTTGACCCCTTTTTTTAAAATGAAAATATATAAAAAGAAGAATGGCTAACGTGTTGGTGGGTTTTGCTTTTGGATTTTTTTTTTTTTTAAAAAAAGGTGAAGAGAGGAGAAATGAAAACGTGTTGGGGAGTTTGTGTTTTCCTTTGATTTTTTGTTTTTTTAAAGGAAAAAATGAGAAGAAGACGTACTGGAGGTTTCTGGTTTTCGTGATGATTTGATTTTTTTTAAGGAAAAAAAATGGGAAGAAGACGTACTGGAGGTTTACGTCTTGATTTCTTTTTTTAAAAAAAAAATGAAAATGAAAGAGGAGATAATATCCAGGAAAACAACGTGCGGGGTCTTTTTTCTTTTTTTTGTTTTTTTAAAAAAAGAAAACAACGATCTGAAGAAAGAAAATATGCTATATATTTTTTCTTTTTTTAAAAAAATTGATGGTGACGTACAATCCTTTATAAGGACTGATGATGCAGAAGAAAAAAAATGGATGCATGATTTGGCTTTCGTTTCCTTCTTTCCGTTTTTTTTTTTTTGAAAAAAAACGAACAGGTGGAAAAATGAGTCTCAAATAAGAAAAAGGAAGAATGACTGATTTTTGGGAAAGCTTTTCAACGTGTCCCCTATGAGGGGAGGGGGGGGGGGGGGGGGTCCTTTTATAGGCTTTTGAGTTTGAAAAATTGCATATTGGTATTTTCTTTTGATTTTTTGGGCAACTCCATATTTCCTTCTTTTGCAAAATTCTAACAAAAATGGCCCTTTTGGTAATTTTATGAGTAGTTTTTGAAAACCACCAATGGGGCTCATGGTTTTGCTTGGCTTGTTATTCAAATCTTTTTTAGCCATTGATTTTGTGTATTTTTGACCTTTTATTTATGTCTTGATTATTAAATGTTTTCCTTGATTCTTGAAAGGGCCCGCATTTATTGATGTGCTCCATTCATTTTAACGGTTCAGATCTTTACTTAATAAGTTGGATTTATCGATTTTATTTATCGCTTGAAAATATTGCAGATTCTCCTCTTTCTTTGGTCAAATAGATTTTGACCATTAAAATCTCCTGAAATATTAATTATTTGTTTAATCCAAACCGTTCATTATGTCGATTCCACTCCAATTATCTTGAGAAAGTATCATTCACTTCATCCTGAATGCGAATTGCTCTTGATCTACCATATGGATTAGTGGTCGTTACTTCCGTAGTGGGCTTGAAGCATTGAAGGCCTATGGATCCTACACAATTTTGGGCTTGCAAATATACGAGTCAAAATTCAAAAATAAATCCACAAATCCTTGAACGTGTATAACAAATAATAGTAGGCTCATTTGAAATTTTATTTTATTTTATTATTATAATATTTATTTTTTTATTTTTTTATGTTTTTGTGGGGCGTCAACAGTTGACCCCCTTCTTTGATGATAACGATCATTGTCATTAAAGAAGGTATGGTTGACACCTAAAATTTTTAGTATGATCTTCTTAATCTTTGTAGTTTTTTATACTATTTGGAATACCTTTAATAATTTTCTTACAACCTTGTAAATTTTTATAATTATAGATTTATTATCCTTTCTTTTAACTATGCGAATAGCAAAGCCGTAGAATTCTTAAGGATTTTCATTTGATTTGTACTGATGATAGTTTTCACAAAGTGTATAAAATTATACTGCACATATGCATATGGCCTATCAATTGGTAGATACTTAGATGCGCAAAACTTCATCACCCATCCAAGTAAGTTAACTGCGATATCAAAATAGTGGTGTACCATACCATATTTTTAAGGTTTTTATTTTTTTATTATTACTTTCTTTTCCCTCACCATATTTCAGGTTATCTGGAGATTTTTCTTCTTCTTTATTTTTTTTATTTTTTTTATTTTTATTTTTTGCAAATTTTTCCCTCACCATATTTCAGGGTATTTGGGGATTTTCTTTTTTCTTTTTTTTTCTATACCCCTTTTTTATTACAATTTACCACTTTTTATAATGATATTAGCAGTTGCCTTATTGGATGGGAGAATGTTGTAATATTCTTTTATCTACCAATTTTCATTGATCTTCATATGAAGTCTATTGCCTTCTATTTATTATTATTACTATTATTATTAATTAAATTTTTTATGTATATATTTTATCTTAAATTTTGTTGAAAATATTTTACTAATTATTTCTCACTTTCTTGTTCATATTTTAATTTTTTTTAACTCTCCTCTTATTTTGCTTATAATTGTATGTGTATTTTATAATGAAGGGTTTATAATAATGTATGTACAATGCTTCTTCTCCTTTCTTTCTTTCTTTTTTTTATGAAAATATGCTACTAAGAATTATTATTCTCTCACTAATTGCATCTATATATTTTGCTACATGTCTTTTAGAGTTAGTACTGCCATCGTTTATTGTTCTTTTTTTGTAGAAATATTTTGTATAAAGTATTTTGTGTGTATAGATATATATATATATTATCAAAATGAATATGGAACAGGGCACCTTTTTTCTTTTTGCGTTAAACGGACGGTCCGGATGAGCCCTTGCTTACGATGGAGAACTGATGATGGTGGTCGCGCGGATTACTATAATTGAGAGGAGTTTTAGGGTTAGGTTTTGAGATTGCTTTCTCATTTCCCTTTTTCTCTTTCGCTGCTCGCCGCCGCCTGGCGCCCTTTGTTAGCCGCCACTGAGACAAGCCTCATTCTTTCGGGCTGTTATCGCTGGCCAGAGCGAAGACATTGGCTGCTGGAAAGGAAGTCAACGGCAGCTGGAAGGTTAGACGGCCAGGATGTAAATGATGGTTGATCGAATATGCGGAGGTAGAAATGGCAATGATTGCTGCAGCGCTGGTCGCCGGAGAGAAGACGACGTTAAAAGGGATGTCAACTGCGTTCGTAGTTCTTCTCCGAGCCAGCGAACCCGAACTCTTGGCACTGCTGCTCTTGTTCGACTTCGCAGCTCTACGCACGTTCCACATCCGCCTCTCGCAGCTTCAAGCATCTCTTGCACTCTCCATAGATGGATCCTGCGAGTCTAGGCTCCAAAAAAAATCGAAGCTTTTCATGGCATTCCATGACGAAAGCTTCGGTCCTAGGGGTTTCCCCTCTTCTGTTGCTAGGATCTCCTCCTCATTTCTTCTATGTCGATTCGCGATCTGTCAACCGTGGAAAGAGGTGACGACCGTTGGCGAGGCCGATCTCCTTGTTTTCAAGAACGGAAACTGGCTGCCTAACAATAACGTGGCTAGGTATCACTCTTTTACTGCCAAATTTCTTCATTCCAAGGTTTTTTTTTGAATCTCGACCATTCTTGGTAGATCCTGCTGTCCTCTTTGTGGCCCAAAATCTAAACATCAAGCTTATTCCCTCACCTGCTTCTACACACAGGAACACTAGTGGTTGTCTCTTTGAGATTCATGCGTCTTCATTAATTTGCCAGATTCATTGTGTTCCTTCCCAAGGAACCTGTTACGAGCTTAGTGCAGATCTGTAGAAGTACTTGGAGCAGGTAGGCCCCTCAACGATTAACAGGATAGCTGTGGGTGAAGCTGTTGTAGCAGCAACAGGCTACATGTTCTTTCCTTAGTTTCACCCGTGTTTCTCAAGGTAGTGCTAATAGTAGGGGGAGCATTTTTTTAGATTTACTTCTTCTTCTTTTGTTTTTTTTTATTTCATTTGTGTTTTAATGTCTTCTCTCTTTGTTTTTTGAGATTTTACATGCTGTTGTCGATTGACGATGTTAGGGGTTGCTGCATGTTACTTTATCATGGGATAGTGAAAGCATTCCTTTTTCTGCCTTTATTTCTTAGGTTTTTTTAATGTTTGCTATTAAATTTGAATATTATTATGCAGATCTATCCCTACGTGTGTATAGTTCTACTGTTATTGGGTCTGGCTACCACTGGTTTGATTTATCTCATTTCCTGCTTCTCTTTTATTTTTGGTTTGCCTTATCCATGACATTTGGTGCTCCCTTGTATATATATTTCCTAGGTTAAGAATTTTCTTGTTATCACAAACTATAATTTTAGTTAAAGTGATTGTTATTTTTTTTTGAATTGTCATTTAAGATAACTTCTATTGATTATGCATGATGGATTGGTTTATTAGTGTGGAGTTATTTGTCTATAGATAAAGTATGATCCATGGGCAAATGTTTATATTGACTTGATGATGAACACGTAGTTAATAATGCATATATGCCTAACGGTTTATAATAATGTGTAACTCCCTGTGTGCTAATTATCCGGGATGTTTTAAAGCTGAATTCATGCTATATATTGGATGATGTAGAGGTAAGTTAGGTTGACTTGTGTGTTATTGTGTTAAAGTTGGTTAATTTGCCACGAATCTTATCATGAGACAAATTTTAGCTATTTCATGTTAGCTTAACTTGGAATGATACTTGGGCCTTGATGGAACACTATGTTTAGCTTTAAGAGGGTTGTCTTATGATGTACTTTTGGCAGATTTGCCACTTGATAACTCATAGTATAACCTGTACCTGATTTTTATAGGCCAATCAATAATGGAAAGTTTTTTTTTCTAATTAATGAATTTTGGTAATGGTTGATCATTTTACTTATGTCTAGGCAACTTAGATTTTACTTTTCTCCACTCTTTTTATTTTCCTGTTTCCAGTATTGAGTTAATCCGACTTCTCATAGAATTCCTTTTTTACTATAGTGAATATCTTGAATATATTAGTATATTTTCCTATGGATATCTATGCCTTGTAAAAACCATCTTGGATTTCATTAGCTATTGCCTAACTAATGCTTGAATTTTCTATTTATCCTTTGGTGTTTCTAATTTATAGGGATGTCAATTCTTGCTTCTTGAGAATTTTAATTATCCAAGACCTTAAGAGTTTTATTTTTATACTTTTAATCTCTTAACTACCTACAATGATTTCTGTATTTTAGCTACTTAACCTAATAATGCAACTGATTTTATACCATCCTATCTCTGAATTATGAGCCTTCATCTTTTATATTTTTATTTTGGTTCTTCAATACCAGTCCTTAATGATTAAACAATCCGATTTTTTTTGTTTAAGTTTTTCCTTGTGAGAATTTTATCTATTAATCTGTAAATATGGGGATGAAAAGTTTTCATGCAGATTATTATATACTTAGCTTAATCATTTTTATAAAAGTATATGATAATAGTAATTCTAATAAGGTTTGAGTTGATGTTACTCATGACCCCTAAATGTTTTGCATGATACATTCTTGCTTAAGCTTTTTTTAGTTCTAGTAGGAGTATTTTCATATTAGTATTATTCTCATTTCTTAAATTTTCTTCTTTCTCCATCCCCTTTGTTTTTTAAATCTAGTCGTATGATGTTTGGATATATATATGTTTAAAATTCTGAAAACTTTGTCCTTTAATTTAAGCCTTCATATTTTTCCTGATCTTCTCTTGGATTGGCAATAATTACACAAGCGTTGATGAGATCCTATGGGTCATATTGATGGGACATGACTTGTGCAGAGCCTATGATGAATGAAAGGACTTGTCATTATAGAAGAATGACTTGATTTGATTGATCCTAGATTATCCTTCTCTTTTTTTTTCTGTAATCACATCATGAATAGTATTGAGATCTGTCCTAAGTACTTTTCTTGGTATAATAGCTGCAGATGTGGGTACTCTTATAATGATTACCTATTATCATATAGTTCTGTTGTATCAATTTTATATTGTAGCATATATAAATGGTTGCAATTTATACATATTTTGACTTTTAACATGACTGTACCTATCTGATTTTTGATGATACTATTCAATCATGACTTCCTTGTATGCAAGCACATCATGAACAGTGTTGTAGTGTGACATATGTACCTCTTAACATGATGGTTGCAGATGTGAGCATTCCATAACCATGCAATTCTGTTTCATATGTATATATATATATATATGACTGCAACTTATATATATTTTGATTTATAGTGAGCTGACTGTTGTCATGACTGAACTTATTTAATTTTTTATGACACTGTTCAATCATTATTTCCTTTTATGCAAGCACATCATGAACAGTGTATGACACAAGTACTTTTTAGCATGATGACTGCAGATATGGGCATTCCTATAATGATTATATTTCATATATATGACAGCATGCTACTTATTATACGCATTTTCTTATGACTATTGATATGACTGAACTTATCTGGTTTATGATCATACTATTCAACTATCATTGCTTGGGCAAAAATTTTCTATTTATACCCCATCCTCATGTCTTATTCTTCACTGCCCTATTGTCTTGCACGTGCTCTGCTCCTTTCTCTATTGCTGTTCCTTTTTGTTTTCTTCATTTGTTATCTTTTCCCTTCCATCATGAATGGTGTTCTCTCTAACTCCTCTTCTTCTACTGGGAGTAGTCCTAGTTTGGGTATTCCCTTTGTTGGTCAAAGGCTGTCTAGGTGGATAGCCACCTTGTTAGCTATTGAGAGGGCTGACTTAGCTTCATTCCATATGGGAGAATGCTTAGAATTGTCTAAGGTAGTATTGAATCATCCCTTCTTAGAAGCTGCGGCTCGATTTTGGATCCCTTCATTAGGAATATTCAGGTTTAGAAATGTGGAATTGTCTCCTTCCTTGGAGGAGATTTCTAGACTCACCGGATTGCCACTCTTTAGGGATATTTCAGTTTTGCCTCCTGGGCCCATAGGTGAAGACCTATTTACTTTCCTGTTTAATGCAGATCCTAGGCGTTATGATTTGTCCGCCCCTAATGAGTCTCCCTCCATTTCTTTAGACCTATTTTATGAGTTTTCTATTCGTAGAGAGCATCCTGGTACTCCTAGGGGTGTTGCATGTAGGAACGCCTTAATTTTAGGGATCCTTGCTGAGATTCTCCTCCCTTCGGATGTATTTTTAAAACTGTAACTTCTTTCTTTTGTGCATTTGGCCATACTAAGGAAACCTATTGTTCCTACTGTTTTGGCTGGGATTCATGAAGGACTAACTCAATTTCATGAAGGGTCTGGTTCTTTGCAAGGATGCCTAGCGATTTTACAAGTAAGTATTAATATGTTTGTTTTTTTTGTAAGACATGCCTTTTCTTATATGTGACATGTATTTCCTCTAAGCATGTTGCTTTTGGTACCTTTTGGCTTGTTCTTTTTGAAGCATGAGTCTTATTATGAGTTCTGGTTGCATGGAAATAATATGTGTTGTCTTTAATCTGATGATGATTTTTTTTTAGTTTAATCTAAACTATAAGTACTAGAAATAGATGTACCATACCTGGAATTTTGTTTACTATTTTGAAATTGCTATTCCTGAGCAGTTGCATGCTATTTTGAGGCTATCGATTCTTAAGAAATGAGGACCTTTAATTGGTTTGTTGATTCTTTTCATCCTAAATAGTTAAGCTCTTCCTATTTGCCGTCATTTCTTTGAAAATGTACAATGGTTATGAAGTTATTGAATCTGGAACTTTGTATGTTATATTAAAGTTGTCAAATCTGAAGCTTTGCATGCTAACTTGAGGTTATTTGATTCTGAAACCTTGTTTATCACTTGAGATCATGAAGTGTGAAATTTTGCATGCTAGATTGTTTAATCTAAAATTACGCCTGAAATTTTGCATGTCCCTTTGGAATTATGAAACCTGAGATGTTGTATTTCTGAGATTATCAAATCATTCTAATGTGGAATTTAAACATGAACTTTATGAAATCTGAGATTCGTATGACATTGATGCGCACCAAGTGCTTGTCGTTAAGAGCACTGTGATCACCAGTTTAATTAAAATTAACCGAAACACATTAAAGCTATCACTATGCGGGTGATAGTGTAGAATAACGGTGAGTCGGGTCGAATCCATAGAGAGGCGATGTAGTTTTGAATTGTTTTTAAGAGAAAGAGAAGGTATAGAGAAGAGAGAGAAAGAGAGTAGAGAGAGAAAGAGAGAAGAGAGAAAGAAAAGGAAAGAAATTAAGAGAGAAGAGAGAAAGACGTTAGAGAGAGAGAGAAGAAGAAATTAGATAGATAAGAGAGAAGAGAGAGAAAGAGAGAAGAGAGAAAGAGGAGAGAGAGAGACGTTAGAGAGAGAGAGAGAAAAGAAGAAATTAGATAGATAAGAGAGAAGAGAGAGAAAGAGAGAAGAGAGAAAGAGAAGAGAGAAAGAAAAGGAAAGAAATTAAGAGAGAGGAGAGAGAGACGTTGGAGAAAGAAAAGAAAAGAGAAATTAGAAGAAATTAGAGAGAGAAAGAGAGAAAAGAGAAAAGAAATGAAAATAGAAGAAATTGGAGAGAAAAGAAAAGGAGACAAGAAGCTAAAAGAAATTATAATTAACTAGCAACTTAATTAAAACTATTCTAAGAAAGCAATAAAAGTTATTTAACTATTAAAGCAGGAAAGAGAATTACATTAAATTTAATCTAAAAATTACAAAGCATAAAATAAAGCAGTAAATCTAATCTAAAAATTAAAACTACAAATTAAAAATTAACAACTACGAAGCACTACAAACCATAAAGCAATAAAATAAAATTTACATCACCCGAATATGGAGAGCAAAATCTCCACGTAATGGAAAATTTTATTGCTTGGCCCCACCTCCTTGCTAGGGGTCCCACAAGATGGGTCCCACCCAAGGAGAGGAGTGTTGTGTCGGGTGTATTTCCTTGGGATGAGTGGAGGGAATTTATAGTTGAGGGAGGGGCCCAACGACCGAACTTGAATCCGATGTGGGATTCTCGCATTTCCTTCAACTGTAGCTACCTTCTTTGTTAGGCAATGCCATTTTCTGCTGGGAGTAGGGAAGTTACCATGAAGAGCTTGCAGAGTTCGTTGCTTGGATGTGTTTTGGATTTCGGGCCTGCTGAAAGGGGTTGCGGCTTGATTGATTTTTGGAAGTTTGAAAAGGGGCTGCAGGAGACTGGATTCGGTGGCCGGTAGCGATCAGGTGGGGAGATGAGGCATTTCGACCTTGGGCAGAGTTGGATCGGTGCTTGGTTTGGTTGCAATTTTGGATGACAAGCTGCTTGGACAGGTTGGCATTGAAATTTCTGGCTGTTAGCTTGCTATTGCTCGACGAATCGAGGCGGGTGCGGCTGCTGAATTTCCATGGCTGCCGTGTTGCGGAAAATTGATGCCGAAATCAAGGTTAGCTTGCTAGATTTGAGGTGGGCGATGGTTGCTTGCACTTAGCTGCTGGTCGGAAAAATGGGTTTCCAGCTTGGAGAAGACGAGCTGCTCGCTGCCATGGCTGTCATTGAATTTTTCGTGGCTGGATGCGGGTTTCCGGTGGGAAGAAGATGGTGGGTTACTGCTGCAGAAATTGGGACGATTGATGGGCTGCTGGATCGTGGCTGCCTCCATTTGCAGCTGCCGATTTTTGTAGAGCAGCAATTGGGCGTTGCTGCCTTTGACGGTATGAAAAATGGGGTTCGATGGCGTGCTCGGTATTGCTGGAACAGAGATGCTGGCCGGTATTGCTGCTGAAAGGGCTGCCTTGGTTGGAAGGCTTCTGCTTCCATGGATGCTACCGGTCGGCGGGCTTTTGCTATTGTCTCGAATTAGATATGGTCGAACCAGATTTTAGGGGCAGCTGCTTTCAAATCACAACCGGATGTTTTGCTGTCGTGATCGATCGGCTGGATCTAGCCAACTTGGCTGGAGAAGATGGTGGTTGCGGCCTGTATCTGTTGTACGGATGGATACGAAGAAGAACAGGGGTGTTGGCCGCGAAGGGTTTTTCGTCGTCGACGGATTGGGCCGCTCGGATCATGCAATCAATGTTTGTCAGCATTGCATCTGTGAAGAAGATGAAGGTGCCGCTAGAGATGAAAGGCTTGCCTGTAATTGCTGGAATTAAAGTTCTGTGCTGAAATGCATGCTTGCTGGTGGGTTGCAGCGGCGATGCTCGGATTTTCCATGGCTGCCGTCGATTTGGGGAAGATGGAGCACCATAATATGGTGCTCCGGCGGTGCGCGGTCACATGTACTCATGCAGCAAACAAAAATGTAGATTTAAATATTTAATTTTTGTCAAAATGATTTTAATAAGCTTGTATAGACTTTTAATAAGATTTCATAACGGTTTACTTTGTACCCATATTTCAAAGTTAGCCTCTTTAATCCTTTTTAGCATGTGTAATTATTTTTTATAATTTTATATTTTCAAAATATCGCAAAATGACCCATTTTATAGCAAAATTAAAGATTCTATCAAAAATATGATTTTCATAAAATTCCACTTAAAACATGCATTTAATTAATGTTTTAATATTTACTTGTGTGAATTTAACATGAAATTAAATGAAAATTTTTAGAATTATCAGACATTTTTGAGACTATGAAATCTAAAATCATGCTTTTGTGCAGTTGTTACACCTGAAACCTTGAATCTGAAATGTCTCTTTTTTTTTTTAGACTATTAGTTTTGAATTCATGCCTGCATGTAGCTGTTAAATCTGAAATCCTCAATGCCTCTTGTATTATGAGATTTTGCATATCACTTTGAAGGTTGTTAGATCTGACAAGAGGATCTTTTGATTTGTTTATTGATCTCCTCCCACCGCTCTTGCTTTGTTCTTCCCCCTGGAGTCTTGATTATTATAGTTTTGTTGAAATTCTTGTATATCGTTTTGATGAATCAGGTTATATTGATGTTGCTGAACGCTATTTTAAAGTTGATAAACTTCTGCCTGAAGCTTTGAACTGCTCCCCTCTTTTTTTTAAAGTGTCGCTATTTCTGGAGACTTATATATTATTTAGGGATTGCTAGATTTGAAATTCAATACGTACTTGGATATGAAAATCTGGATAATGCTTCAAAACTGTTGAACCTGAAATTAAGCATACCGTTTTAATGTTGCTGAATCTAGAAGCTTGGGTGTTTGTTTTTGTCTTATTAAGTCTGAAATTTTTCTGTAAATCTAAGTTTTTGAATAGTTTCTTTAAAGTTGGTTCATCTGGAATGCTATCTGATGCTAATGTATCTGGAAATTTGTTCTAGAGTTGTTAAGTTTGACAACTTTACAGATTTTTTATTACTTTGAAATGTTTAAATCTGAAATCATGCTACTCAAATGTGGTTAAATCTGGAACCTTGATTGTTACCTTAAAATGGTTGCCTCTAAGATGTTACCTGCCACTTTGGATCTGAAATTTTGATGTGGCTTTGAGATTTCTGAGATTTTGTATATTATTTTGAGGTTTCCTCCATCTGAAATTTTTTTCTTAAGGCTGTTATATCTGAAACTTTGGAAGCTACCTTACAGTTGTTGTTTCTGAAATGATACTTTAATGTTGTTTGAATCTGAAACCTTGAATGTTGAGTTGCCTAATCTGAATTTTTAGTGTTGTTACTTTCAACAGTTACTATAATCTGAAGTATTGTCAGTTAGTCATGATTTTATGGATTTGTGAGTTGAAGGGATGTTAGAATATCTCCCATAACTTTGAGTTTTGTCTAAAATTTGATAACTTCACATGCTATGTCATTCTTTTCCATGATTGTATTGCTGAATTCTTCCTCTTTTCTTCCTCTCTTTTTTTTACAGATCTGGTTAATGGAACATTTGGGATGTCTTCCATCCTTTCCTGAACATATGGTCCACCTCCCTTACCTTACTAGTACTTTGCTAAGTCTTGAACAGACCCCTTTACCTTCAGATTTACTCTCATACTTGTCTAACTTATCTGAGGAGAGAGTCGCTTGGAAGGCTTCTTAGTTAATTGTTGACCCTCTTATAAGCTAAAGGGATCATGGGTATCTTACTTTGCTAGGGGTTTCAGTCTACTGTTCTTACAACCCTCAAAGGTTTTTTCATCAGTTTGGTATTTTCCAGTGTGCCCAAATACAAGGGGAACCTTTACCAGGTTTACTGCATATAGTGGGGCTGCGATTATAGATGGAATACTTTCCGGTTGACATCTTAGTATGTCTGCTTCCGAACTTGGACTAACCTTTACTAGATTGCTTGAATTCTCTTTAGACTACAGGAATTGGTTGGCTACAGAGATGGGTCATATCATTCCAGAAGCTAACGAGGTTCCTCAACCCGTTGAAGGAGAGGCCATGGAAATTGGCGTACCTGTGATAGTTCCTCATCATCCAGAGACGCAAATTCAGGATTTGAGGATGCAGATTACTTCATTCGTCTCTTCTATTGGACAGTTATCGGACGCCCTCTCATCTATTCGGGAAGTTCTCTCTCAATACGAGATATCTTTGGAGCCAAGGCCATCTACTGCTACACAAGTGCCACATTCAAGATGAACTTTGGATTTACAAACTCTTCTTTTTTTTTGTTCTTTTTTTTTGTATGACATGAACATTGAACTCTTAAAAACTCTTTGTATTGAATTTGTATTTTTTGTTTCTTTGGAGAGGCTTTTAGAGTGCAAGATTCATGTTATGGGTTTTCTTTTATACATGTAAAGCAGGTTACGTCAACACTTCTATGATGATGAATGCATTTTTTGGGTATATGATCCTTTTTTGCTTTAGTTTGACTATGTGTATTTATTGATTTTGAACTCTTAGGTTGTATCCCCTTATGGGTTTATATATCAACAACTATGCTGAAAGAGTTTTTAGCTTTGATAATTTTACTGGTATACAGGTTTTAAATGATGGAAAATAGTAGTTAGGATTGTCCATCTATATTTATTATTATCATTATTATCTCTTTTTTTTGAAAAAATACAAAGGGAAAATGATGTATAGGATGGGCATATTTTTTTTTTGATCTTCAACTTTTCTCTTTTTTTTAGTAAATACATGCTTCCTTTTCCTTTCTCGTTTTTTTAGGCAGAAGGAAAGAGATGTAAGATGAAATAATAAAAAAAATAATTTTTTAACTAAGGGTGTGTTTGGGAATTGATTTTAGGCAGAAGGAAAGAGATGTAAGATGAAATAATAAAAAAAATAATTTTTTAACTAAGGGTGTGTTTGGGAATTGATAAAACTTTTGATGAAAAATTTTAGAGAGTAAAAGTTGTCAAATGATGTGATATGATAGGGGTAATGATGAGGAGTAAAGATGATAAAGTTAAAATAGATAGGTTAATTATGTGGGTAGTTGTGTAGAAATGATTGAAAAGTAGGATAGTTGTATGGGAAAATGTAAAAAAATTATTAAAAATTATTATAATTGTAGAGAGTGAAAAGTTTTAGATTGAAAAGTTTTAAGTTGACATTTTTTCCTCGTTACCAAACACACCCTAAGTATGAAATAGAGTGTTAGATTAGATGAATTGTATATAGGATTGATAAAAGAAAGGAGTGAGAGAAACAGGATGCAACAGTTTCTTTTGTGTTGTTTGTTTTGTTTTTTTTTTGAAAAAAATGAGAGGAAGATTTGGAGAGGGAAGAATGTGTAGAAGGTGCACTGAGCTTTTCTCTCCTTTATCTCCCTTTCTTTTGTAAAAAAAGAGTTTTTTTTTTACCTGGCTAAATATATGACACATGAGATCTTTTTCCTAGATTTTAAGGGAAGACTAACTATTGAAAATATTTTTTTACGTGATCTATACTCACTAATTCTACTATCATGGATTCCTCAGACCGAGATACTATCAAAGCTCTGTTATCTAATACTTCTTTTACTATCCATGGTTCTTCCCATTTAGGTCTAAATTTACCTCTTTTATCTGATGGTTGAGGTATAAAGATTTTTTTTAACACTAAATCTCCTTCTTCAAACCCGCGAGGCTTTATATTTTTATTGTATGCTTTTGCCATTCGTCGTTGATAAGCATACGTATGTGATAACGCTCTTATCCGCTTTTCATCTAAAAGATCTAATTGCATGAGTCGGGCATCAATCCATTCTTCTGAACTTATGTCATTTTCTTTTAAAATTCTCAAAGTTGGTATTTCCACTTCAATTGGTTTTCATCCCGTATGTTAGCGCATATGGGGAAAATCCTGTTGCGGTTCTAATTGATGTTCTGTAGGCCCATAGGGCTTATGGTAATTTATCTGCCCAATCCCTGTAACTTTCCACCATTTTTCCTAATATTTTAATCAAGGTTTTATTAGCGGCTTCTACTGCCCCATTAGCTTGTGGTCGATAAGGGCTTGATTTATGATGTTGAATTTTATACTGTCGTAAAAATTCTTGCATTTTCTGACTTGTAAATACTGTTCCGTTATCGCTAAGCAAAATATTGGGCACCCCAAACCTTGTCAAAATATTATATTTTATAAGTTTAATAACATGATTGGTATTAATTGTTGGAAAAGAAATAGCTTCTACCCATTTAGTAAAGTATTCCACGACTACTAGAATATACTCATGGTTATTTAATGATTTTGGTGATATTTTTCCTATAATATCTATTCCTCATGTTGAAAATGGCCAAGGAGTGGTCATATTGTGTAATTCGTTAGCCGAAGTGTGGATAAGGTTCCCGTGCTCCTGACACTTGGTACATTTGTTAACAAAATGAGCACAGTCTCGTTCTAAAGTTAACCAATAATAACCTTGGCATATAATTTTCTTTGCGAGCATCATTCCATTCATATGGGAACCACATTCTCCTTCATATATTTTAATCATTACTTCCTTGGCTTCTTCTTCATCCACACATCTTAGTAATAATTGGTTATAAGATTTACGGTATAGTATATTATCAATTATTACAAAGTGATAGGCTAGTCTTCTAATAGTGCGCTTATCCACAGAATTTGCATATTCTTCAAAGGTTTGATCTTTGACATATTTCTTTATGTCATAATACCAAGGTTTTGGTTTATCTTTTGCGGTGCTTTCTTCTCTTATAGATAGACAATGGGCTGGGTTATTGGTTATATATATTTGAACTTCTTGTGAAGCTAACCCATACGGGATATCTATAACTGCTGCTAAGCTGGCTAAGGCATCTGCTAACTAATTTTGATTTCTTGGACTATATGAAAAAGTAACTTCTTCGAATTTACTTACAAACTTGGCTAAAGCAATTTTGTAAGGTTCCAATTTTTCATCTCTAGTTTCTCATTCTCCCGTGGAATGATTAATTACTAATTGTGAGTCTCCAAATATTTGTAATTTATTTGCCCCCAAATCATAAGCTTCTTTAATACCAGTTAGACATGCTTCATATTCTGCAACATTGTTGGTGCATGGAAACAAGATTTTTCTTGTTATCATAATAGGTAGCCCTTTAGGGTCATATAAAATTATTCCTATCCCTCCACCATTCATATTCCGTGCACCGTCGAAATACATTTTTCAATGAGTAGCTTCTGTCTCTTCATGTATAGTTAGGATGTTTTTATCTGGAAATTGGTCTTGTAAAGGTTGAAAATCCAGTAAGGCTTGTGCAGCTAAATAATCAGCTAATACCTGCCCTTTGACCGCTTTTTGTGTTACATAAACAATGTCAAATTCAATAAGAAGCAATTGCCATTTAGCCAGTCTTCCAGTGAGAGCAGTCTTTTGACACAGATATCTAAGAGGATCTTGTTTAGAAATTAGTAAAACTGTTCTTGACATAATATATTGTCTTAGTTTAAAAATAGTTATAACCAATGCTAAGCATACTTTTTCGATTTCAGGATATTTAATTTCAGTGGGCGTGAATTTTCTACTAAAATAATAAATGGGTAATTCTTTTTTCTATTAGTATCACATTGCCCTAATACTCCTCCCATAGCTATGGATGTAATTGATAAATATAAAATTAACGAGTTACCTATAGCAGGCGGCGTTAATATAGGTGAATTTAAAAGGTAGGTTTTGATTTTATCGAAAGCCAATTGATAGTCTGCTGTCCATTTTTTAGGAAAATCTTTTCTCAAAAGTTTGAATATTGGTTCGCATGTCAAAGTTAACTTTGATATAAATCGGCTAATGTATTGTAGCCTCCCTAAAAATTCTCTAATTTCTTTTTCAGTTCTGGGTGGGGGCATTTCTAGGATGGCTCTTACTTTTTTATTATCTACCTGTATTTGATCTTTACTTACAATAAATCCTAACAATCGCCCTTTTCTAGCTCCAAAGACACACTTACTTAGGTTAAGTTTGAGTTGGAAATTTTCCATTCTATCGAACAATTTTTCTAAATTTTGTAAATGGCTGACAAAAGAATGGGAGCGCACGATAATATCGTTTATGTAAACTTCCACCTCCTTTCCCATCATATCATGAAAAATAGCAGTCATTGCCCTTTGATAGGTAGCTCCGGCATTTTTTAGTCCGAACGGCATAACTTTATAACAAAATGTCCCCCATGGAGTGATAAAGGATGTTTTTTCTTAATCTTCTGGTGCCACTTTGATTTAATTATAGCCTGAAAAACCATCCATGAAGGAAAACCAACTATATCTAGTTGTGTTGTCTACTAGGGTATCAATATGAAGTAAAGAAAAATCATCTTTTGGACTTACCTTGTTAAGATCCCTATAGTCTACGCACATTCTAACTTTGCCATCTTTTTTTGGTACAGGTACAATGTTGGCCAACCACTAAGGATAATGACTTACTCTTAGAAATTCAGCATTATATTGCTTAAATCTCATCCCTAATCTTAGGAACTCATTCCGGTTTTATTCTTCTGAGCTTCTGTTTTATGGGTTTAATTTCCTTTTTTATCGGGAGTGTGTGAGTGATAAGATTTTCATCTAATCCTGGCATATCATTAAAAGAAAAAGCAAAATGTATTAACCGTCATGTCTTTGCCTTCCATTTTCTCCATTTATTTTTGCAATTCTTCCTCTCCTCCTCCCTTATTGTTGTTTTCTTCTGAGGATTCTATAGTTGTTTGGGCACAGTAAATGCTAGCCCAAAGTTCTTTTTTCAGTGGGACCTCTTTTATAACTTGGTGATGGGAGAGGAATTTTTTGTAAAGGGGCTGTTAAACAGGTTGGCATTGCGTACCATCTATTTTCATTATTTCTCTTGCTTGTTTTGAAAGAGTTTTTTTTTCTTCTTGATTGGTTGTATTTTGAATCATTAATACTGTATCTAGTTGTTCTTCTTTTATTAAATCATGTAAGAAAAACCCTACGCTTGATAAAATATTTTCACTTTTAGTTTTCTTTAATCCTGTTTCCTCCGAGTCATAACCCAGACCATATTTATCTTTTTTTTCTTGAATATTGATTAAATTGGCTTTCGCTCCATGTCTTATTTTATATTGACTGATTTGCCTTTCTGCTGGTGTAATTACATATTTATCTGACATCCGAGGTCCTGAGGGAATAAAATTTATATTTTTTATAAGTGATTCAGCAAATGGTAATGGGTCGGGTGATTCATAAGCTTCTACTAAAGAAACTTCATGACTTGTATTTTCCTCCCTATGAATGATTATTTCAAGGTCAACGCTAATTACGACTATTCTTCCATTAGTTGCAAATTTAATTTTTTGATGTAGTGAGGATGGAACAGCGCCTGTCTGATGTATCCATGGCCTCCCCAGCAACATATTAAATGAAGCAGGTATTTTTAATATTTGAAAGGTTATAGTCATGTTGTCTGGTCCGATGGTTAAACTAATATCTAACTCTCCCATGGTATTTCTAATGGTATTGTCAAATGCTCTAACACGAATATCATTTGGGCGAAGACCGTTCATGGGGATGCCTAACCTTTTAATTGCCCTCAGTGGGCATACATTTAAACTAGACCCATTATCTATGGTTACAAATGGGACTTTGAGATCTTTGTATTGGACTGTGATATTTAAAGCGTGTGTATGGCACCGCCCTTCAGGCGGGAGTTCCTCATATGTAAATGCGAGGGCATTTTGGGAGATAATTTGTCCTATCATGTGGGCCACTATTTCTGGCTCAACTTCCTTTGAAATATAAGCTTTATTTAATATTTTCGTAAAGGCCTCACGATGTAAAGTGGAAGTGCATAATAGTTCCCATATGAAAATATGTGCGGGCAGTGATTTGAGTTGTGTAGCTATATCATAAGTTGCATTTTCTCCTTTTTCAAAAATAGGGAGATTTTTATTTATTTCTCGCGTATTTACCCTCGCGTTTGGCTGAATATTTCCTATCTGAACATTCTGGAGATTCTGGGTATTTCCATGGTACACGATGTGAGTCATAGGAAATTTTCTCATCCTGATTTGTTACCCTCAAATTCTTGAATCCTGGTAGAATCAAAGTTTCTGTAGTAGTTTAGACATAATTACAAGGGTTTCTCTGTGGGGCAGCTTTTAGGATTATTTCAGGCTCCACTATCCGTATCATATTAAGCTTGAAAGTTTGACCCATATCGTAGTGTTCACGAGATGATGTGTTGGTAGAGGATTTTGTAGGACATTTTCGTTTGGCACACTGTGATCTACTTTAATTCTTCCTTCGTCAATTAAATATTGGATCGTGTGCTTTAGGGTAAAACATCGATCAGTTGAGTGCCCCCTTCCTTGATGGTACGCACAGTATTCTTCTTCTCTATAATTATTTGGTAGTGGATTAGGTGGTGGTCTTGGTTGTAGTGAACTTAAAATATTTTTCTTGATCAGCATGCTAAGGATATCAGTATATGACATCGCTATTTTAGTAAATTTTCTAAAAGGTTTTCTAGCCTCTCTTGGTTTTTTTCTCTCAGGTGTCCCGATTGCATTTACCTCTTGTGCTTTAGTTCCAATATTATTTGCACTTTTGACTTCCGGCTTTTTCCTAACCGCACCGTTCTGATGAGGCCATGGTGATATTACTCCTTACCTTATTCCCGATTCTAGTTGTTCCCCTGCTTGAATTAGCTGGGCAAAATTTGTATAGGGGTAGGAGATAAGATAACCTGATATACTGGGGTGAGTTGCATTTACTATTATGGATATTTGCTCACTCATGGGGAGGGGCACTTTCATCTTGGCAGCAATAGCTCTCCACCTAGCAGCAAAATCAGAGAAATTTTCATTTGGTTTTTGTTTTAGACCTTCTAAGTCGACCCTTTTAGGTGCTGAGTTTAATCTATAGGAAAATCTTTCTAAAAATGCTGATGATAACTCTTCCCATGTTCTAATTTGCTTGTAATCTAATGACGTATACCATTCTAAAGCATCTTTTTTTAAACTATGTTGAAATAAGCGTATTAAAATTTTCTCCTTTTTTACTAAAGGTACAGGATTCCACGATAAGCTTTTAGGTGGGCCCTAGGACATGAGTCTCCTTCATAATAGGGTAAAGCTGGTATTTCAAATTTATCAGGTAGGGTAATATTAGGAAAATGACATAAATCTTCAATTTTTAAAGATGGCAACCCTTCCCCACCATGTAGCCTTACTTTGTCCTCTAATTGCTTTAATTGGGCTTGGAGAGTTTCTGTTACTTTCTCAATTTTATCTGTAGTATGTTTTAAAATTATTTCTTCCTCTTCATAATGATCTATTTCTTTTTCTTTATTTGTATTACTAGTGGATACGTCTTCTCTGTTGTCTTCTGAATTCTTTGTTGGGTGCAAACTTTCTAAATTTTCTAGGACTTTAAGCAACATTCCCTCTAATTTATCTACTCGTTGTGTCGCGTTAGTGAGGTCTGTAACCGGATAATTTGAGGATGATCCTCCCCTATTTTGTGTTGCTTCAGCCATTTTTGTTTGATTTGTTTTGGACCTGGTGACTACTGGACTACGGAATGGTAATATTCTCTTTTTATGCGTTATTCTTGCTATATGGGTAAATTTTTAACACTAAGTGATGCTTAAGTTCTATGGATCTCCCGCAAAGGGCTATAAAGAAGATTTTTTTTCCTTTTCTTAAAAAAAACAAAAAGGGCGTTAGAATCCTTTTCTTCAAAACTTTTACTTATTTTTTTCCCTTTTTTTAAAAAAAAAAAGAGAGAAATTTTTTTTTTTAGAAAAATACCCTCCTTGAGCTTTTACTAAAAAAATAGAAATTAGCACTCCTAGTCGTTCCCCAGTAGAGTCGCCAAAACTGTAGCACGTGATTTTTAGCGTGTTACGATGGGCCGACGAATGGGCCTAAAAAGTGTAGGGTAGCCTCAAAAATATATTTAACCATGAACTAAAACGAGAAAATAAAATATGCAAACACCAGAGAAAAGAATAAGTATGCCATGCAAATTAGTGAGTTAGCGGGTTAGACGTGATGCAAGTCAGATACAGAAATTAAACGTGCAAATAAAAAAATGTAAAAGATGTAGAAGAGGGGTTCAAGATCAGAAATGAAAAAAATATAAAAGGTGTAGACATGGGGGTTAAAAAAGGGAGATGCAAGCGTTAAGGCTTTTAGATGATGCGAATTTTTAGAGATTTTTAAATGATGTGAGTTAGTCAAGCACAGACATAGATCTCAGTTATGCGCAATTAGTGGTTAGTAACATGTGTATAAATTTTGGTAAAATTTAATATATTAATTTTTTTGGAGTCGCCACTAACTATATAACGGTGGTTAGTCCGTGTACAATAAGGCACTGAAATACAGAGATTTTCTGGGTGAACTCACAACTAGAAAAAAAATCCAACTTTATTTTTCTAGTACATCGGTCCTAGGAGTGCGAAAAGTTAACATACGTTTTTTTTGTGTAAAAGCTCAGGAGGGTGGAGGCAGGAATTTAATCTCTAGGCTTTTTTTGAAGCCCTAACTCAATCTGGAAGTTGGATGCGGGTAGTTGTTCTTACTGTGTGGAAATAAAATATTTCTTATGATGATTTGATTTTATATTTTGCTTTTTTTATATATATATTTATTTCATAAATATAATGACATATATTTGTTGCATACATATTTTAAAAAAATTATGAGCAGTTAAAAAAACTTTAAAAGTTTCAACAGTTGTTTTTTTAAAAACAAAAAACTGCCGGTACTGATGCTTTTTTTTTTAGCATGCTGGTTTCATTTTTTTTTATAGTGTGTTGGTGTTGGTTTTTTTTTTTAAGAAAAATGATAGAGGGGAGAAAAGGGGCATGCAGTAGCTTTTTTTTGGAAAAACGAAAAAAAAAAGATTTTTGGAGCAAGTAAAGAGTGGTTTTTTTTTAACAACGAAAAATGAAAAGGGAGAAAAGAGGACGTGCTGGAATTTGTTTTGTTTTTTTTTTTTGAAAAAAAACGAAAAATGGAAAAGAAAAAAAAATGTGCTGGAGACTTGTTTTCTTGACCCTTTTTTTTGAAATGAAAATATCTAAAAAGAAGAATGGCTAACGTGCTGGTGGGTTTTGCTTTTGGAGTTTTTTTTTTTAAAAAAAAAAAAAGGTGAAGAGAGGAGAAATGAAAATGTGTTGGGGAGTTTATGTTTTCCTTTGATTTTTCATTTTTTTAAAGGAAAAAATGAGAAGAAGACGTACTAGAGGTTTCTGGTTTTCGTGATGATTTGATTTTTTTTTAAGGAAAAAAAAATGGGAAGAAGACGTACTGGAGGTTTACGTCTTGATTTCTTTTTTTGTTAAAAAAAAAAAGAAAATGAAAGAGGAGATAATATCCAGGAAAACAGCGTGCGGGGTCTTTTTTCTTTTCTTTTTTTCTTTTTTTTTTCTTTTTTTTTTTAAAAAAAGAAAACAACGATCTGAAGAAAGAAAATATGCTATATATTTTTTCTTTTTTAAAAAAAATTGATGGTGATGTACAATCCTTTATAAGGACTGATGATGCAGAAGAAAAAAAAATGGATGCATGATTTAGCTTTCGTTTCCTTCTTTCCGTTTTTTTTTTTTTTGAAAAAAAACGAACAAGTGGAAAAATGAGTCTCAAATAAGAAAAAGGGAGAATGGCTGATTTTTGGGAAAGCTTTTCAACGTGTCCCCTATGAGAGGAGGGGGGGTCCTTTTATAGGCTTTTGAGTTTGAAAAATTGCATATTGGTATTTTCTTTTGATTTTTTGCACAACTCCATATTTCCTTCTTTTGCAAAATTCTAACAAAAATGGCCCTTTTGGTAATTTTATGAGTGGTTTTTGAAAACCACCAATGGGGCCCATGGTTTTGCTTGGCTTGTTAGTCAAATCTTTTTTAGCCATTGATTTTGTGTATTTTTGACCTTTTATTTATGTCTTGATTATTAAATGTTTTCCTTGATTCTTGATAGGGCCCGCTTTTATTGATGTGCTCCATTCATTTTAACGGTTCAGATCTTTATTAATAAGTTGGATTTATCGATTTTATTTATCGCTTGAAAATATTGCAGATTCTCCTCTTTCTTTGGTCAAATAGATTTTGACCATTAAAATCTCCTGAAATATTAATTATTTGTTTAATCCAAACTGTTCATCATGTCGATTCCACTCCAATTATCTTGAGAAAGTATCCTTCACTTCATCCTGAATGCGAATTGCTCTTGATCTGCCATATGGATTAGTGGCCGTTACTCCCGTAGTGGGCTTGAAGCATTGAAGGCCCATGGATCCTACACAATTTTGGGCTTGCAAATATACGGGTCAAAATCCAAAAATGAATCCACAAATCCTTGAATGTGTATAACAAATAATAGTAGGCCCATTGAAAATTTTATTTTATTTTATTATTATTATATTTATTTATTTATTTATTTTTATGTTTTTGTGGGGTGTCAACAGTTAATACATCCCTTTACTATTGTTGATTATGAAGCCATGCAAAAGCATTGCTGACAACCCAATTGTTCCTTGTAGCATAACATACTCGATTTATGTTTTAAACAAATAAAGGGCCTTTCTCAATCAAAATTTTAACAATAGAAATAGAAATCCTTCTATGCATGATCTATTTGAGTCATAATAATATACAATACATTTCGATTTTTTATTTTACTTTAATTTTTTAATTTTTTCTTTATAAACATGTTTACTTAAGTGTATTTAATTACATACTTCTGAAAATCAGGGACATAAAAGTCATTTTTCACCCTTAACAAATGCAATTTTTAAAAATAAAAATAAAAATGTAAAAGAATTATAAAATAGCAAAAATTAATATATTAATTAAATACACTTAAGAAAACATGTTTATAAAGAAAAATCAAAAAAATTAAAATAAAATAAAATAAATTGAATATTATATGGTAAACTAATAACAATATATTGTATATTATCATGTTGGGATCCTTGTGCATGACATTTAAAGCAATTTATTGCCCTTTATGACCATAGTTTAGTTATTAAGGCTTTGTTTCACTGCACAATGTAATTCTTAAAACTGCATGCAAAACTAATTAAACTGTTGGCCCATTGTCTAAGGACTTTTTTTAATGTATCCAAGTGCACTTAGCTTCAATGCACTTTGTTGTATTTAATTCATTTTTTTTCAAAAGTTTTTATACAATGGTTAATCTAGGCGTATTTAACACGTATATCACTTTTTACCAATTTTAGATATTTTTAGATTTTTTGGATTTTTAAAATAAGTGGCAGTTTAGTAAAAATATTCAAAATTAGTAAAAATCAATAAACATGCTAAATAAACCTATTTTATCACTTCTATAAGAAAATTCAAAAAATATTAAAAATAAAATTTTTTACGCGGCAGCACCGAAGGTAAATGCACTCAGGTGCACTAGATTGGTACTCCATTATCCACCAAACAAAGCCGAATCAAGTAAAGTTGATTTATGCTTCGTTTAGCCACGCATTAAGAAGAAAAAAAGTCTGTTTATTACTTTTGTGAATTATTCGGCCGGCTAATATTTTGGGAAAAAGAAGAAAATTTTTTGTGTTTGTTGGAAGTAAAATTATCATATTCCTGTGAACAAATAGTACATGCGAAGCATTTTGTAGAAAAAATGCCTGGCTAAATGAAGCTATAGCATGCAGGGAGAAGTCTGAGATTGTTTGCAGGAATGATTAATTGAATAATTCGAGAGTCATTTTCAAATATTTGAACGAAATTCTGATCTTGGCACATTTTCAGCAATATCAAAAACAAACCACGTAACCATCTGCAGCTAAAGCAAGTGGCGGAGGACAAGGCGCCCTTAGATGCTGTGACACGCTCGAGTTCCCTCGGCGGAGAGGGTTTTTATAAAATAGTCCACCTGAAATATAAGTTTTATAATTTTTCCCAGTGTTTTTAGAAATTTCCCCTGGTGTGGGGATATTTATAGAAAAATTTCCTCCATGGTAAGAGAGCTGTGAACCGGTCCCATTGTAATATCAGGTTGTCACATTGTACAAATGCTAATAATAAAAATTATGACTACTATGTGATATCAAATGTGTGTGTATATATGATATATATAAAAAATATTCCAGTGCATGTAAATGCACTGTAACTTACGATACATAGTTATAAAATGTACATCTACTCCACTTATTGTATTTAAAATTTTTTCTTTATTAGCATACTAATTTTCGTCAAAATTAGCTTTGTATGGGCCAAAATGGTACAAAATCAATGTAATAAAATAGTTTGATGCAAATAATAATTTTAAAGTTATTTTTTCAACATATAAACTATCTAATATATAATTCATACATAGATAAATTATTATATAAAGTAATAATACATTTAAATGCACGCAGAACCCATTTTGAACCAAATGCACCATAAGTCATGGTGCATGCAAATCCACAATAACATATCTCATGTACGTATGCACAAGATAGCATCTGTATATGGGCTCCGCTTCTATGTAATGAAGTGATCGCATGTGACCCCTTAAAATTTCAAGATATTGATCTTCGATGGAAAATCAAATCTATTCATTATATTTGTTTATCTAGGAAACCAAGTTTCATCCAAATCAAGTATGTGCATGGGCCACATTTGCTAAAAATATATATTCATGTGTAAATTATGAAAAATGTTTAGAACCATTCACACATATATTAAAATATAATAATGTTTTATAAAATCATTTATACACATAGAAAGAATATTTTAAATGCTTTAGATGTTGAAAAAATTACTTTAAAATTGATATTTTAGCATTAAGCCATTTTATTATATCGATTTTACACATTTATAGATGGAACCCATATAAAATGAAATTCAAAAAATAAAAAGATTTCTATGATAAAATAAATGATGCTAAATGCAATGAATGGGATGGATTTTCCATCAACCATCAAGATTTAAAAAATGGAGAAGGTTATATAGAAAGAGGTTTCATAGAAACAGGATCGTATGTATATATATATAGGAAAATAATCAAGTGCAGTCCGTCCACTGTGGGGCTCATTTGATCATAAATGAGAAATCTACTCCACCCATTGTATTTAAAATTATTCCCTTTATTAACATACCAATTTACACCCAAATCCAAAATGTGTTTATGTCTCATCTTAAAATGGTACAAAATAAATGTAATAAAATGGTTTAATGTAAATATCAAGTTTAAAGTGATATTTTTAACATCTAAATTGTCTAAAGTATAATTTTTATATGGATAAATGATTGTATAAAGTTTCATTATATTTTAATATGTATAGGGCCTATTTTACAGCGGACTGCACCATAATTCTGTATAGGATATGTTATATATATATAAAGAGAGAGAAGAGGAAAAAAAAAACATATCCAATACCATATGATGCATTTGGCTCAAAATATGCCCCCTCTATACTTAAATATATTGATATTTTATACAATCATTTATTCATATATTAAGCATATCTTAGATAATTTACATATTGAAAAAACAACTTTAAATTGTTATTTACATCAAACTATTTCATCGCACTGATTTTATATCATTTTTAGATGGTCCATGTACATATCGGATTTAAATAAAAATTGGTATGTTAATAAAACAAATAATTCTAGATATAATTGACGAAGTAGATTATAATTTTATAATCACATGAGTAATTTTATAATCATATGAGGCTCATTAAGCCAACTGCATTGTAATTTACAGAGCAGTTGCTTGCACTGTAATATTTTCCACATGTATGTATGTATATACGCATGTACGTATATGTGGATTTTGATCCAATGCATGCGATTGCCTATTTGATCATGAATTGAAAATCTATCTTACCCGTTCTATTTACAATTATTTACTTTATTAGCACACTATTTTTATTTAAATACAACATGTGTGGGGGCCCCATCTTAAAATAGTACAAAATCAACGAATAAAATTGTTTAACGTAAATATGAAATAGTAATATTTTTAACATCTAAACTATCTAAAATAGAATTTTTATGGATAAATAATTATATAAAATATCATAATATTATAATATGTATGGGGCCACGGGTTTATCCTTCTGCACTGTAGCATCTCTATAGCGGGAGAAAGAGAGATCACACCACGTATTTTGCTGCATTTTTTCAAAAGTTATCACGCCATCATATTTTCGATAATAATATCAAACAGCAACATATTTATTGTCGCATTTTGGATAAATCGACCATATACAACAGTAAAATATACGGTCATTTTGTGATTTGATGTTATTGAAAATATGTGGTCAGATTCAGAATTTCATACGCCCAACATCCCGTGAGATGCGTTTGCAAGTTTGAAAGTGTAGGATGAACACAGCAAAGCCCTTCCGTCATGTCAGAAAATCCGATGCCATTGCTTTTCTTAGCTTCATTGTTTGCGATGGTTTCGTACAGATCTTATACCCGGCGTAATGTTAATAAAATAAAATAGATTATAAAAATTAATCTAAAAGGGGGAAATAATGTTAATTAAAGTGAATAAAATCCAAAAAATAAATTTTCCCATTAAAAATAAGAAGTAACGATTAATGGCTTTTCTTCCATGAAACCGGGAACCGCTCTGGATTTGCGTTTTTATTTATTAAAACAATCCAACCATGCATTGTGTTTAAAACTATTTATTTAACCCAAATACAAAAAATAGCTTAGTTTAAAACTCTTATAATTATAAAGAATTTCATTCATTTGCACTTTTTGTGGATTTATATATAAATATAACAGTTAATTTCAAATATATCCACGACACTTTTCCTTAATTATAAATATACCATTTAGTTCGAAATTTTTCATATATACTTACTAGTTATACTATTAATTTCAAATATACCCAAAACAAGATAATTTTATATGATGGTTGTTAACATAGATTTGAAATGAAGAAAATATATCCGGAAAAAATTAAATCCACGAACAAAACATCTTCATCAATCCATGAGCAAAACCCCCTCGGATGAAAATTTTAAAGCTCCCACTTACATTCAGACGGCAATAAAATCTACCAAACGAAATAAATGAAATATATCATTTTCATTCGTGGGCAATTTGGTCATTCACAAATGCAAAACCAGCCAGAAGGACTCCATTTACTACTTAACGATGGACCATTTAATTTTGGGTATATTTAAAATTGGGATATACTCGTGCATACCGTCTGCATTGGAATTAGCATGTAGACGCACCATCCGTCCGTTGATTTTAGCAGGCGAAATCTCAACCGCTGATTCCGTGGATGAGCATAGAGGCGAATGGAGTATTTGGGTATGTAAAGGGTACATACACTATAAAGGGCCCGATTTTGAGGAGAGGGGCATTTTCGTTGTTTCTTTAATCTACGTCCAACAGAAATCCCTCAAAAACCTGCTTGAAATTCTTCCATTCCTCTTTCATCTCATCACCTAAGATGAAGAAGAAACCTACCAGCACAACATCTAAAGTTCAGAAAATCTCGCCACCCACGATGAAGAAGAAATTAGATGCCCTATGCCAAAGAAATTCTTTAAATCTCACCGCATGTGACACACGAACGTGATTGTCGTTGCTATTCTACTCAGCTATTCCTAGTTCCTACCACTGCTACTACAAGGCTAATGTCCCTTCTACTCTCGCATGTTACTTAATTTCATCCAACAGTAGCATTTGATCGCCAGAGGAAGGCCAGTAGCTCCTCCAATATCAAAGCACCATCTTCCAACCAAAGGATCAATGAAAAGTTCCCAGTTTCTCTTTTTACTCTTTAGAGAACTATTGATTTTTTTATTATAGATGAAACGTTCACCGCCTATTATATCTATAAAAAAACCAAAGACGACAAATTACATCTTAACTCTTCCTATTTTATGAATGTTTCGGTTATATTGGAGTCTATTGTCATTATTTCTTATCGCAAAAACTGTTACTGATGCCATAGGAATTTTTGTAATTAAAGCGGGGCTATTGCCTGTTGGGATGATCTAATTTGGTGGTAAAGATAAACTTGAGATGGTCTAGCAGACACTTAAATGACAAATTGTGATGCGTTTCCACAAAAGAGTGAAACTTTCCTACAGAAATGTTTAAAAATGCATAATTTTACTTTTGTGATTGAACTGAATAGGAGATATGTGCATTCCATTTCTGAAAGTAGGGTGTTGTTTCAATGACGTGTTCGATTTGTTTGGACAGTGACTGATTTCTTTATCATGTGGAATTTCTAGTGGAAGTCCACTGCTTAGGATTGCGGGTGGATCTTGCTCTACCTGGTCAGAAGTGGAAGAAAACTAGCTTTATCATGTGGAATTTCTACTGGAAGTCCACTGCTTAGGATTGCGGATGGATCTTGCTCTACCTGGTCAGAATTGGAAGAAAACTAGCTCCACAAACACCGGGCTGAGCACATTTAATCCATCCTGCACATTTTGCTTTGCCATTGGACTTGGACCTATTTTGTCTTGCCCCGTGCCACTTTTTATCTGTAATAGTGTAACCTCTCTTACGAAAGTCTCCCCTCCCCCCAACTCCTTGTCATCAAAACTCTCGCCGAGGATGAGGTCTTTGTCTTCCCACGAATTCCTATTTGTGCAATTCAACGAAGAAGACCTTAGCAATGGTGCCATGAAATTCATTAGTTAAAGTTGATGGGTGCTTGGTTTCAAAATTCAAACACTAACCTACATGTCAATATCAATGCTTGTTACTACACCTAATTTGGGTTCTTCGCATGCTCTTAGTTTTTATTATTGAAGTGAAGACGTGAATATTGCCGATTGTTGGTTAATCTTTTGGTCTCATACTAACTTTTCTCCCTGCAGAAAAAATTAATGCAAATCGATAAAGAAGAAGAAGATGATGATAACCTAGATGAAGATGCATTTGAGGAATTCTTCAATGAGCTGGAGGAAGATCTGAAATAGTTTCATCAAGTAATGTGAACAAGTAAAGCAAATGAGACCACAAGGCAAACATCCTTATGCTTGGAAGGATTACTACCATTAACGAGCATGCAAAAAGAGGAATAACATGAATGAGATGCTTGAAATGTTTTTTTTTTTCTTTTTGTGTTTTTTAAGTGTGTTTTCTGTACCCTTTAATTTATAAAGACTTATGATGTAAAAATAAGGTGTTATGAGTTATGTCTGTACACTTTATCTAGTTAAGTTATAGTTGTCAGATTCACAATTATTTCTTCACATTTTTTCTAACATTGGCGTAAAACGCATGCTAATTCTGAGTCAGTAACTTACATTCTTCATATTTTTTCTAATTCTGACATAAAACACATGCTGATTTCAAGACAGCGACTTACGTTTTTCATTTTTTTTCTCATTTTGATGTAAAATGCATGTTGATTTTAGAATCTGCATGCTGATTATTAGGCAATGATTTATATTCTTCATATTTTTTCTAATTTTGACATAAAATACATGCTGATTTTAGAATTCACATGCTAATTCTGAGGCAGTGACTTACATTATTGATATTTTTTCTGATTTTGACATAAACACATGCTGATTTTAAAATTCATATGTTGATTTTGAAACAATGACTTACGTTCTTTTTTTTTTTTTAATTTTAACCTAAAACGCATGCTGATTTTAGAACTCACATGCTAATTCTGAGGCAGTGACTTACATTCTTCATTTTTTTCTGATTTTGACATAAAACACATGCTAATTTTAAAATTCGCATGCTGATTCTAAGATAGCGACTTATATTCTTCACATTTTTCTAATTTTGATATAAAAAACAAGTTGATTTCAAAATTGGCACTCTAATTTCGAGATAGTGGCTTCCGTTCTTCGTTTTTTTTATTTTGATGTAAAACGCATGCCGATTCTGATACAGTGACTTATATTATACATGCTAATTTTAGAATTCGCATGTTGATTCTGAGACAGTGACTTACATTCTTCATTTTTTTTATTTTGAAATAAAACTCATGCTAATTTTAGAAGTCGCATGCCGATTTTGAGGCAGTGACTTACCTTCTTCATATTTTTTCTTATTTTGACATAAACGCATATTGATTTTAGAATTTGCGTGCTGATTCTAAAGAAGTGACTCACATTCTTCCCATTTTTTCTAATTTTGACATAAAACATGTGCTGATTTTAGAATTTGCATGTTGATTCTAAGACGGTGACTTACATTCTTCATATTTTTTTTCTGATTTTTCCATCAAACGCATGCTGATTTTAGAATTCGTATTTCTGAAGCAGTGACTTACATTTTTCATATTTTTTCTGATTTTGACATAAATGCATGCTAATTTTAGAATTCTATGCTGATTTTGAAGCAGTGACTTACATTCTTCATATTTTTTCTAATTTTGACATAAAACACTGTTGATTTTAAAATTCGCATGCTGATTTTGAGACGACTTACATTCTTCATATTTTTTCTGATTTTGATATAAAACATATGCTAATTTCAAAATTCGTACACTAATTTTGAGATAGTGACTTACGATCTTCATTTTTTTATTTTAATGTAAAACACATGTTAATTCTAAGACAATAGCTTACGTTTTTCATATTTTTTTGATTCTTACATAAAATGTGTGCTAATTTCAAATTTCACGTGTTAATTTCACATCCAACATGCTATTCAAATTTCAAATTTTCTAAAAATTTGTTAAATTTAACAAATTTTGCATGCTAATGTCATTTTCTGCATCCTGATTTCATATCAATAACAACTCATCTTGACATTTTAGCTCTATGTGGCAATAATCGCATACTAATTTGTTATAAGCATATGAAATTAGCATGTGGATTATAAAATTAGATAGCTGAAATGTTAAAAAGGGTTGACATTGATTTGAATTAGTATGCAGAATATAAAATCAGCTTATATATGATGAAATCTACATGCAGAATATGCCAAATTTTAGTGGCTTTAAAGATGGATTGCATCTAGACATGGATCATCACATGAGAAATGAAATACTTGCGTAGCTTAGGGGTGTGTGTTTGTTTGGGGCAAAAAAGTGTCAACTAAGACTTTTCAATCTAAAACTTTTCAATCTCCATAACCACTCTATTTTTTAATTATTTTTTCACATTTTTATATACAAACTACCATACTTTTCAATCATTTCTACACAACTACCCATACAACTAACCTATCTATTTTAACTTTATTCTCTTTACTCCTTATCATTACTCCTATTATATCACATCATTTTTATTGATTTGACAACTTCTACTCCAGAAACTTTTCACTAAGGGTGTGTTTGGGAATTGGATAAAACTTTTGGTGAAAAGTTTTGAAGAATAAAAGTTGTCAAATGATGTGATATGATAGGGGTAATGATGAAGAGTAAAGAGGATAAAGTTAAAATAGATAGGTTAGTTGTATAGGTAATTGTGTAGAAATGATTGAAAAGTAGGGTGGTTTGTATAGGGGAGATGTAAAAAAATAATTAAAAAATAGAAAAGTGATAGAGAATGAAAAGTTTTAGATTGAAAAGTTTTAAGTGAAAACTTTTCATTGTTGCCAAACACATCCTAAAAGTTTTACCTCCAACCAAACACACCCTAGATAAGTTCAAGATTGTTATTGTTGTAATTAATCAAACAATTCAAAATTTAACATCATAGGAAATTAATGATGAAATTCCAAATGTTGAGTGCACCAACTTGTTACAAACTTATCATTGTGAATTACAACAAATAGTAAGTTTACATATAGAAATAGTTATAACTTATTTTTACATCATCATGATAGTTTTAAACCACAAAAAAAATATAGAAAAATACACGCAACAAAGCATTTGAAATGTCTTCTTCGTGTTTTTTCCTCCCTTTGTCGTTCACATTGAGTTTAACAATCCTTACAGCAACTCAAATTATCGTCTAATCTGCATAATGAAGATGAGGTTACAAAACCTTCATGAAAAAGATAAACAAATGTCATAGAGGTAGATGAATAAATACCAAGCATATGCTGATCTACCTTTTTCAACTTTTTTTTTTTTTCCTTTGTGGTTACCATTCAGCTTCTAGTAAAAAAAAATAAAGCCCAATATTTAAAAAAATAATTACATGGCATGAATATAACATGCGTGTTATCCATCTATTATGCCTTAGTTGAAATTAGCATTCTATTTTCCGTACACACCTAAATGCTTATGTTTAAAATTTTAAGATAAGTATGAATACGTGATTTTTAGCATGCTGATTTATTTCTAGCAATAACTAATTTTGAAATTCCCAAAAATTGCACGTACATCTCATAGAAGTGGTAAATTCTTATTAAAAATGTTTATCCAAACAGTATTGCACATTAAGAGTTTATACAACTAATGCATTCAAGAGTCGTTATAGCAAATCATGCTAACTAGCATGATTCTAAAAGCATTAAGTTTGTAATAAATTCAAACCATCCTCTGTATGAAATGCTATCAATAACCAACAAGAAAGAAGAGCAACTTGATCTTCGAATTTAAATGAACCAATTCAAATCTTGTAAGTACCAACATTGAACAAATTGGAACTAAGATGGATGAACAACTGGTTCAAAACCAGTCTAAATCTGATCCACAAGAATGCAAAACTCAAGTATCGATACATCTAATTTTTTTGCATAAAAGGGCATTCTTTATCATATATTTCCAATGACAAATATCAAACACTAGCAAGCATATGTAGATTACCTATGGAGAGTAGAAAATATATTATATAATATGAAAGTTGATCCTCTCAAAATGAACCTAGTAAGAAAATCATTACCATGGCATAAAAGTCCTTGAACCCTGCCTAGACAGAGGAGATTAGGCATCCATAAATTATATTTAAAATATTTTAGATAAATAGAGACGCCGACCATGAATTTCAACATGCGGATTCATTTTTAGCAATACCTCATTTTCAAACTAGTAAAAATTACAAATACATTTCATAGAAAAAATAGTAAATTTTTATTAAAAAAATTAGTTACATTATACAGATGAAAGACTCGGAAACAAAATTCAGAAGCTAAAAAGTGGACCAGAAGAGATTGTTTAGAAAGTAAAATAGTCACCAGTTCATATCGACATGTATAGAATTATTGGGGATCTATTTCCATCGATACTTGTTTGAGGGATTGATGAATGTTTCAAGTTTTCAGTGCAGATTGGAGAGAAAATATTGAAATTGGATGTAAAAATGCACTACCAATATATGAAAAAGATGTATATAACAAAATCTTGAAGAATGCAAGGCCTAGTGGCATTAACTTGAATGGACTATCGAAGCTTTAGATTATGGCAATCACATATTTTTAGTTGTCTATTGATCTAATTTCTCTATAGTTAAGGCATTTGTGAGGAAAAATGCACTCTGACTTGGTAATTAAAACTCAGTTTTTAACCAAATACCGGCAACCTTACATGGCTTCCCACATCTTCGTTTATGGATCATATTCATGATCTCCATAATGGAAATAATATCCTCAAGACTCAAAAGCGGAAAGGAAGATCGGTCATGTTATTCTAATGTATATATAAATGGCTTCTACAGAGTTCCATTCCCTTTACATCTTACCAACAGTTTAATAATTTAGAAACTACCAACCTAAAATGAATTAATCCCAACCAAACAATAAGTCAATGATAGAGAGCTACAAACCTAAAATTAAACAGAAGTTCATCCTCAGGCTCTGATATTTGTCCTCTGCTCAGCCTCTCTACAGAACAAAGAACAAAGCAACTGTGAATTTTAGCATCTCGCTGACATGATGAAAAGTGGAAAAAAATACAATTTGGTTCCAAACATTTTTCAAAAAACGGAAAAAGCTGCAACAATATTCGCATCATTATATATACCCATAGAATAATTTCTAGAAGGCACAAAGATCATGATGAGTACTTACATAGTTGAATATCTGAAATTTAGTATTTTTTAGATAGAAAATAAGCTTTACAAGCGACGATTAGAACGATCTACCATGTTCCAAAAATATAAAATAAAAAAATGCATCTCTATCAATGATATCGACGAAAAAAACACATGATAAATTCCACCTCAGCTTAAAAGAGTTCCCGATGGTAATTTCATTCGACAGTGCATACTCGATCTCTACCAAATTTCAGCCTCCATCTTCACCCGGATACCAGTTGAATCTCAGCCCATTAGTTTTTTCTCTTTCTTTGATTTCTCTTCATCAGATCCATCGAGTAAGAAAATTGCAAGAGAAAAAAGCAAATGAAAGTCAAAACCCAAATATCGAAAAACATCGAATCCGAATTTGGTTTTGCCCATAGAAGATCCAATGAATTGAATCTCCTCCCGTCGCAACTCGCTGCTTAGTTCGGTGGAGGATATGGATGTGGAATTGGCAGGTGAGATTCATGCACTTCAAAAGGCGAAATTACACATAATCAAACAGAACTACGAAGATGGTGCAAAACAAAATAATTTTTTCGGGAAATCAGAAGTAGGAAGTAGCAAAAAAAATCAAAAACAAGAAGGGGAAAATAAATGGAAATAATGGACACCCAAATAGTAGATAAAGCGGCAAGAAGAAGAATGTACAGGTACTCTTTAACCTTCCAAATCTAGGGTATGCTCTGCCGAAGAACTTGGATGCCAAATGAGGTGAGGTGGTGGATGAAGAATCTAAGATTAATTTAAACCATCATCTACAAGCCTTACCTGATATTTTAGGAATTTTTTTCATCGGGGGGGGGGGGGGGGGGGGGGGGGGGGGGGGTGTGGCGGGAAAGATTTTTCATCTCGCAGCCCAATCTCTCCAAAAAATTATATAATTTAGACGTCGTGTATGCTTCAATGTTGCAGCTGGTTCGAATCGTTCGATGGGCGTCTACAGATGGGCGTCTACACGTATCAGTGAATCTGTCGCTAAGATGATCTTCGCTCAACGCAACGGTGGGAGTCTGCACAATAATTCCCATGCAGACCGACTGCACATAAATATATCCCTTTAAAATTAATGGTATAAATAGTGGTTATATAAGAAATATTTTAAACTTAATGGATATATCTATAACAAAGGGCTAATGTTGCAGGTATATTTAAAATTAACCATAAACTTAATTAAACATACGAATATTTACAAAGGCGAAAATGATGGCGCTTGGATCTCTAAAAAACAAAAATGAAAAATCCAACGGGTGCAAACATTGAAGAAAAGCCCATTGATGAATAATACAAATCAGCATGAGAAATACAATTTTTGAAGAGAAAAAGTTGACGGTATTTATAAAAAAGCATGAGGCTCCGTGGTTACTCTTGGTTTCTAATTTTAAATATTTTTTAAAATCTAAATCATTTCTCGTGTTTATTCATGTATATTTTCTATAATTCTGAAAATTATATATTGCAAACTTATATATAGTATATTTATACTGCATATTTTTCAAAAAATTTAATAGATATAATTCACTACAAGATGTGCTGAACATAATATATGATTTAGAATTAAAATATGTATTTTAAAATTAAAAAACCAGCAGTAGCCGCTAACCATGGGGCCCTCATGCTAAAGGTAAGGTATTAACATAGAGCTTAATTATATACATTATAATGTATTTTAGACTAAAATGTTAGTTTATTTCTATAATTAATTTTTTTATTTTTCTTCCTAAACATGTTTTCGTATGTGCATTCGAGCTACATATAAAGTTTTGTCATTTTACAATGTTTTATATTTTAATTTTTTATTTTTCTAAATAAAGTTTTTTAAGAGGTGAAAAATGAAAACTAGTATTTTTTAAAAATAAAAATAAATATGTAAATTTATTGTAAAATAACAAAACTTGATTCATGAAGACATTTATGAAGAAAAAAACCAAATAAAAATAAGGTAAAATAAATAAATGTTGAATTTTGACTTAAAATATATCATGGTGCATACAACCATGCTCTTAAACTATCACCCCGCAAAAAAATATAGAACAAATCATTACGCAACAACGTACAATTAAGTTTGCAATCGTCGTTCGATGTTTTTGTTATTGTTATTTCATATTGTTTCTATTAGGAGTTTCCGCGGAATTAACAGTATAAAATTGAAAATGAGGAAACGACTGACAACTTGACCTTTTTTTTATACGTAAGAGTACTCACAGTTGCCGTTCATGGTTGCCCATGTATTGTGATAATTCTAACGCAATCTTCGATCTTTGTTTCTCAGAGAATTTCATGTACATGGTAAGCAAATGAGAGGAATTTAATAGTGGGAAAAAAATCACAAAAATACAATTAATTAAAATAAATCTTCAACATTGTCCTGGCACTAGGACTCATACTATATAGAATCATCCTGTTGTATTTTCTCGCTACAGTTCCTGGTAGAACATCTCAAAATCATCGTACGTCTTGTGATTTCTTGTCACGGCCAGAACCAAATTTCATGCAACTAGAACAATGCCTCCTGCTGGATGCTATTCGTTTAAACCGAGTTTCTAGTCTTTTGGGAAGTTCAATCATCATTATTCTTTTGTCCAGGCCATCAAAAGACTATAGTCTGCAAATCATATTCATCCTTCTTTTGGAGTTATATTTCTTTCAAAAAAAAAGTAAAATAATGTGGCTGCAAATCATATTAATTAGTGATGCATGCCCATTGCTAGAAGTTCTGAATTGATGGCTGCTGAAAGCCAGACTACTGGATCTCCATTGTTGGAAGTTCTTGAACTGATGGGCTGTCAAAATCCGACAGGCGATCCGTCCTGGGACATGCCCCACTGGTAATACATGGCGGTATATATATGCTGTAGGGTCAAGGGGTCACCCAATAAGACGAAAATGATGATCTTCTAGAGATCCTCAATTCAACATTCAAGCAGCAAATTCCACTAGTCATGGTGTAGTTGAATAAAGAGAAAGGGTAGTGATTCAAAACTGCCAGTTGTTTTGGGAAAAAAAAAAAACAAGTAACATGCCTGCCATATCTTCCAATGGAGTTATAGCAATCAGGGAAATCATATAAGAAATAATTCAGGGCAAGAGCATCATCGAAGTTTCACCTGGCTAAAGCTGCCCAGCCCAACCACAAAAAGCAGCATCCAAAAAGAACCAAAAGACTGCAATGAAATGATTTCACGAAAACATGAGGCAGAGAAGCAGAGAAGAAGTATCTGTTACTCTTTTCATGTGCAAAACTGGGGCTTATAGCCATAAATGGATGGACCATGAGCTAAAATATCCTAGATGAGGGGATCTGAACCTTTCAATCAGCATCTTGCAAGTGTGAAATTTAAAATAAAATTTTGAGCATAGAACTCAGAAAATACAAATATTAGACCTACAATGTACCTCTTTTTGGATAGATAAGTACAACTCCATAAATGCCATCAGTCCAGGTTGGATTGGAATTGATACTCCAAAATATGACAGTTGGTGTGCAAATCATCATTTGGAAAGAAGCTTGAGAATTAATAGCAGCTAATTTTGTATGACTTTCTGTGCAGCTCAGCAGGATAACTGAAATAAATCATACACGATTTACCAAGAAAAGGAAAAGTGCTCTGGTAACTGTCCTTAAATTGCACATGCCAAAACCTCTTCTCCTTTTAAGGCATATATGTACATGCATGGGATGATGGGATGCTGTGTAGTTATGTACAAGAACCATCCCTTCTTGAACGGATTTGGGATCCCTGACCTGCCATATCCTTCCCAATAGGGCAATTTGGTGACTCAAAAAAAGGGATTAGAAAGGTGAAGGGGGAAATCATAATGATGCATGAGAATGCACAAACAAGCTGAGCAGATGAGCAATGATTCTGCCACTTGGATAAGCCAATTGGCATGGTTACTTGTTCCAAGACTGCAAGAATGGTTTCTCCACGGAATCACAGGGGTTTCTCCACAGAATCACAGGGGTTTCTCCATAGAATCACAGGGGCTAGGACTTGAATGTGGCAATTTCATCCATGATGCGTTAGCTGGAGTTGAGGATTCATGCATGCTAGAGTAGTTGCTTTGACTAGAGGTGCATGGAAAAACATTGACATTGATAGAAGTGGCCCCGCTGATAGAGTTCCTTGATTGTACATGTGCCCTGGAGTTCATTGACTTATTTTGATAGTGAGACTGTAGCTTGTTACACTGGGAAAGTACACTGAAGAGACTTCCATCTGCATTGCTGTTGCTACTTCCTCCCAGGCCCTCACCAGAAGAACTGGAACCCTCCATTTCAGACAAACCATTCCGAGCCTGATTATCACCAGCTAACCAGTCATGACCTAGCACCCCACTGTCAAGAGAAGGATGAAAAGGAGTTGCATGGACATGGCCAGCAGCCCCTTCTTGTATGTTTCTGGAAGCAAAGAGTCCTTGGGTCAGGTATCTTCCATTAGAATATATATTCTTCTGCATGATTTGGTTCGCGTCTCTCTCTTTGATCTGACTTTCATCTGCTAGCTGTTGGTGCTGCTGCTGCTGCTGCTGCTGCTGCAGTGGCAAGTTGTGTGATTGCCTAGGAAATTGGTCATTTTCACCTGGTGAGTTGTTTGTCCTCAGAAATTTCAACCCTGATTTGTGCACATCATTTACAGACTCATTTGGATACAAACGAAGCATTCCTGGCCCCTTAAGAAAGGGTGGCAGTAGCTGGCTGCGATCCTGGTTTGCATAAGAAGAGACCAATGGGGACCGATCATGCATCTGCAAACCAGTTTTCGCATTGTCAGATGGTCCAAAAAACAAGTGTTCTCCAGCCCCTTGTTCCAGCATGTCAGTTTCCAAATTGATTACACACGTAGGTTGCCGCTGTTTTTTTATAGATGACTCACCAGAAGAAGTGGACTTATGGTTTGTTGAAGTAGGGCTGTAGTATGAACCAGGATTTCCTACACACTGCCATACATCTTTAGTGGAAGCTTCATAAGCTTCTGGTTCACTAAATTCCTTTGCAGGATTTTTTTTTTCCAGGAGTTGTGGTGATATGGGAATACCAGATTCACACTTTAAAGTCTGTTGGCTGCCATCTGGCCCATCTCCCAAATCTAGTGTCATGAGCTCTGGTTCATGAGGTCTGTTCAAAGAAGGAATTCGCTGAAGGAGTGGAGAATGGGATGTTGGAGGAACCATAACATTCTGGTCTTTGCAGTTCGGTACATCAATGGTGGGTCTATGTTCATTTTCGCCAGCACTTCTGTCTTTTTCATCGAATATCTCTTCAGGATCCGTTTCTTCATTCTAGCAAGAAATTAGCAGACAAGTAAATCCTTTGCGAAGGATATGAAAAGCTCAGACATTGTTCCCTTCTTCCCGCAATAATTTACCTCTCATAAGAACAACAAAAAGTGGGGAGAATATCAAAAGGAAAGAAAAAGAAACAAGAGAGGGGGAGGAGGAGAACAAGAGAGTTGCAATCAGGGTGCAGTGGTGGAATAACATATGGATCTAGCAAGACCATCAAGCTTTGGACACTTTTACCTCCCTTCATATATATAGACAGGCATATAAATACAAAAATTAATGTACTTATAGCCTACTGTGCATGTGTCAGCAACCTGCCCATGGCCTGCCAGAAGTCCAATCTTAATACTGTTATTGAGCAAGATATGAGCCAAGATTCATGCTGATCAAAGAATTGAAACCCAGGTGAAGTCATAGATTGCAAATGTTCAAAATGATCATATCAAAGGCTACTTTGGAATCTGATGAACGGTTCAAGACTTTTTCTTTCCTTCAGATAAATTATTTTAGATTCTAATTGCATCCTTTGTTCATCTGCCAATATTATCTGTGGATTTTCTTGCTTTGGTGATCTTCAGCATCATCCAATGTGAACAAATTTTGTACTGTGGCTTCTCCACAGTTAGTTTGAAAGAACAACAATTCAACTGAAAATGATCCCATGTAACAATTGAAAGCTTGAAGTCCAGTATATTATACAACTTGCACAGTAAGTTCTTGTCCGCTAACAAACTTCAACCCATATCATGACCTAGTCATGCATCCTATCTAATATGGTTGACCAATGCTGGAAATCAACTTTCTCAGTAACAGTCCTAAGCCCCTACATCTGGGATCAACTCGTGCAAAGATCAGCCCCTACAAATTTTTTTCTGATTATGAGAGCCAAGTACCCAGAAGGTGCTGCCAAACAAAATTGTTCAGAGGTGTTCCCAGCCAAAATTGGATACTAAGCACAGGAAATTGAAACTTATCCAGTCAATGTGCAAATTATCAACTGGACTGGCCATCAAAATACCCAAATAGTTTGGACCCAGTCCCTGTTACCAAAACATTTAATCAACAAACATGGGCTCTGGAAAACAAAATCCTGCTTCTGAGCAAACCATGTGTTTTCTCGAGCTTGATTGCAGAATTTCTTTTTTCTGCAAGAAAATAAAGGCATATGGACAACTCACAGTCATGTGACTATGACATCGATAAATGGTACAAACATTCAAGTAGTTTACGCCAATGCAAGTATGCGATCATATGAAAGGGGAAGTAGCAAACCTCATCCCTCATGATTCTTTTGCTTGCAAGTTCTTGGGCCAAAGATATTTTCCACTGCTGTCGTTGGAAATGCCTTTTCTCACGGCCTTCAAAGGCTGCAGGCAATTCTTTGCATGCTACCAGTAACCTAATTACAAACATAGTTGAAATTTATTGCAGTGCAAAATTTTCACAAGGTCGGAATAGGCAAATTTTCACTCTGCAAATACTAACCAATGCTTATGCACTTTCTTCCGTTCTTCCTCCTCAAATGCCTTGTATGGTTTTACATTGAAACTTTTTATATCACCCAGAACACGATTAAGAGATTTGGATTGGATGCCCTCACCACTTTGCTTAATGTTCTTAACCAATTGGTGCTGCTTCCGACTAATCTGAAACGTTTAAAACTGATGTGTCAATTATAGAAAGTTCGAAACTTCAAAAAGTGAGAACATTTATCCAATCTTGGGGAGAGAGCCACCTCTCAAAAACGTGGAAGCAAGATTTTGAATGCAAAGTGCATGAACGGTCAGAAAAACAAATAAATGATGTCAGTGTCTCCAGCCATATAGCTTGGAAAAAATCAAATGGGTGCATTTGTGATCAATGGTTTACTTGCTTTCCAAAAGAAGTACGCCTTTGCAGCAAAAAGAAATTTTGGGTAAGTCATCAGCTAAGTTTTGCAATGAGAATTGTTTCAGATTAGACTATGAAAAATTGGAACAATTAATCCAATCTTTTTTTAATCACACAATTAATCCAATCTTGATTGTTTTTAATATAGGTGCTTCCTGCCTAAATGAGCTTGCCTACATGGATTATACCACATTATTTCTGTAGACTTTGATCTGTATGCTTTCATATCTTTCCTAAAGACCTATAACCATGTTCTTTTGAACCTTTTCTTAGCCTCTGACAATCCTTTTTCTTATCCTCTTATGACCCTCTACCTGAATAAACTCACTCTTTCCAACTGGTGCAGTTTCTGCAGATGACTAAACCATCAAAGTCTACTTTCTCTCATTTTATTTGTTATCAATTATACATTCAAATGACCTCCAATCAAGTTAATTCTAATTGTATACTTTCTTATTTTACCACACATCCACAATCCACAAGCATCCTCATTTTGGCTACATGCATCTTATGGATATACTGCTCTTTAATTGCCTAACACTTTACCATATATCCAGTTGTATGGACTGCTGTTCCTCCCTTCTGGTGAGTAGTCTCAAAAATTAAAAACTTCACATCGAATCCTTTCTTAATATAAAATATATACCAATTTATGACGTCATATCATCTTCGCTCACATTGAAAAAACGAAGTGCAAAAACTAAGTTAAATACTGAAAATGGAGGAGAAAGCTAACCATGAATGTTCCTTTTTCTAGACCATATAGAAGTGTTCTCTTTATTGTTGTGCTGTTATGTATAACGCTAGTATATTGCTAAAGGGTTGGATCTCACGCCTTGGAAATATAGGATAAGGGCGTGTTTGGTAACATGCATGGGAACCATGGGGTGGCAATCCATGAGAACACAGATTCCAAGGCCCATCATTAATCAACTAATTATTATATTTTTCCACTTTTACCTCTATATTCCAATCATTTTTCCTATCAACTACCCTCCAACAAACCTATTTATTCAAACTTTACCCCTATTATTTCCTATCAATCACACAATTTCCAAAATATTCCATTTTCTACTCCCATGCCATCTCACAATTCCCACAAGTTTCAAATTCCCAAATATCCCCTAAGTGTGGAACATTAAATGTCATATAAGGGATAATTTCAAGAACATGATGGTCTACACCAAGATATATAAAGTTATTTTGAAGTACTAATGTTTTAGCACTCAAGTAATAAAAGCAATAGCACTAACTTTTCACTAACAATAGCAGCATGAATGCTACCAATGTGCATACTGAACTTATTTAAAATTGTAAAACAGCTTACAAACATCAGTAATAGTTAAGTTAGGGAAAAAAAAATGTACAGGGAAATACTTCAACTGTGAATGATATATCAAAGTAAATCGATACATTTGTCATGTTTGGGCCCCATCAAGGTGATTATAAGAACTTCGATTCATTCATTAGTTTATCATTAGGTGTTGCTAGGAACCAAAAATCAACCAAATCAACGTTCATGTCAGTTAAAAATCATTTAAGGGTGATTCTTAACCTGTTAATTTTTTTTTAAAGTAATCTACGCATTATAAATTAAACATCTAAACCTTCTAAAGCACTAAAATAGTGTTTGTACATAATTTTATTCTATTACTTTATTCAATGGATTCAAGTGGATTTCAAAATTTATACATTTTTTAAAGGTGCAGCCCACATACGATTTTGATTGAAATGATTTTTGGTATCTTGGTTGAACAGATGAGATTGCAAAAGAATGGATTTTGTATAATCACCAAGATGAGGCCCAAACATTACAAAGATACCAATTCACTTCAGAACATCATGCACCATTGAAATAGTTCCACGTATACGATCACCATCTCTTTCATTGAACTACCAAAATCTCAACCTCTTACCAACCACATTTTACTCCAGAAATCAAAACTACTACCTCATTATACAATGACAATAGTTCAGTATTCAACTCCTTTATTCTTCCATCGTTTACTGCAACCACCCAACCCTATCGCCTACTGACAGGCCTATTGACAGCGCATTAGTTTGGCAGGATTCATAAAGGATTAGAAAGTTGTGATAATGATGGCAGTGAAAATGGTTGGAGAACAAGTGGTAAGCTACTAGTAAAACGTGGTTGTGATTCAAGACTGTCAAAGCAAGTGGTGTGAAGAAGTTTTTTATCCTTTTGTAGATCTCACTTGGCAAAAAATCAGCAATAATGGCCACCCTGAAATTATTGAACTTGAAGGTCATTTTGTCAAGAACCAATGTTGAACTTGAAGGTTTGATAATGTGAAGTAAAACCAAGAAAACAGTTACGAATTTTCATTAAAAGAAGTAGATAGCACTTTAGAGACAGGCTTCTTACCTTGATATAAGACATGTATTTGGCAGCATCACCAGAGCGGACATATACCTTCTGTGGTTTTTCATCCTTCACAGAATTAGCAACCATTTTTCCCTTACCGGAAGTAACTGGCAAGTTTCCATTCTTAGACTTTCCCAGCCCCTTCCTATAGATAGAACAAAATTTTTAATTAAAAAATAATGAAGTTAGATTGTCCATATGAGTAAAACTTGTACAACGAAGCAACCATATAGTACTCCAGACAATTCTACCAGACATTATATAGAAACTTCCACTCAAATAAAGTTCTATGAAGATTCCTCAGTTCAATTAAGAATGAAATATTGTCTCGATACCCATATTTATTAACTAGGCTTCACAAAGCTCAATTACATTGGTAGCCAATTAACAAAATTCTCATTAGTTTTGACTACATTTCCTGCAAAAAGTAACCAAAATGCTGTCATAGCCAAGAGCATATGATAAAAAACAGAAATATTAGTTCTTGCGTCTGCATCTCCTGTTCCCTACAGTGCATAGTGATGGATGACCAGTGAAATGCAATACTAGAGCAACAAATTGAGAAATATTGGAACTACCTAAAATCAGTTCCCTCCCTTTTTGTTGTTATTTGATGAGCAACAGGATAATAAGAGGAAAGGACAAAAGACCAGCAGCCAAGAATTGAATGGCTTCCCACTGACTTCTCTTGGATGATCAACAAGTTTAATGATGCAGAAGAGGGATAGGCCACAAGAAACAGGAGCGCAATATAACATACAAAAAAGAACTGCATGATTACTCAGGACATCTTCATATTTCTATGAAGAACTGCAAACAAAATAACATATCCAGGGAAATGTGACCCACCAACTCGACACCAGGACATACAAAAAACGTTACAAAGTACCAACTGTATGATTTCTCCAGTATTAGAACTTTGTTCTAACCAACCAACCCCAAAATGACTAAGAACACAGCAACAATTCATATTTCCAGGTGAAAGATAAGGTATCTTTTTGCTTATATGGGCCAGGGCATCCAAAAAGCCAGACTCACCAAAATAATCCAACTTGTCTGTTCCCACGTTATTACAAAAAAAAAATTCTATTAAATTGTTCCATTTAAGTTGGAAAAAAAATTATGGGGAAAATTTGAGAAGTGAGAGAGTGATGTGATATGATAGGAGTAATGACTAAGAGAAGAGAATTAAGTTAAAATAAATAGAATAGTTGTATGACAAGATATGAAAAACTGATTGGAATGTAGAGGTAATGATTGAAAAGTAGAGTATTTAGGTAGTTAAGCTGTCAAATCATATCAGAAGGTGTGTAGGAAGGAGGAAGGGAATTTTTTTTCCTACTTTTCACAATTTTTACCCATGCCAAATGCACCCTTAGAGCAAATTCTCCTCATTTAGCCATACTATCAAAGAAACTGTCTCTTTAAGGCAGCAATGGCTACACCACGGACAAAGAACTCACCTGAGAAGCATCCTCAGTGGCCAGTACATTATTCCTAATACCAGATGATTTAAAGACACCGTTAAGCTTTTATAAGACAGCATTAATCCTCTAATCCACATCAGAAAACAATAAAACGACTCAAGAAGTGCTGTTAATCTTGTAGACCTATATTGTTTATTGCACCTTCATCCAACATGGTTTCAGATTGGACAAAACCAAGAGGTCGTGGAATGAAAATATTCAAAAGAATATTACAAGTTCAAGATCTTGATCCAAAATTAGAAACCATTTCAAATTTTCATACACTTAGTAGGAATGGCAGTATTCCACATATACGCAGGACATTATAAATGAAATTTTGAACGAATCAAAAGAATACTAGTTGTTATTATTCAACTGAACATCACATCATAGAGCTACATTGTGTTATTAAATGCTATTTCAAATCCAATGCTAAAACTAATAGGATACTAAAACCTTAACACAAGAATTATACCTTTCCTGACGCTCCCCAATCTTCAAAGCCTGTGTTCTTTCTTTATTGCTCATTGAAATTAACTCGCTTGCAACCCAAGACGAAGAATCCGCAGTAGGAATATGGTTTTCTTCCAGATCATGCTCTATAGGTTCATTTGCATGTGCTGTGAGACTATTTTCAGAATTCTTGATCCTACATCTGGTATAAGATCCATTCAAATAAAATAAAATTCCAAGGTAATGACTTAATTTGCAAATTTAATTCAAGATCACCATCATCAATATGATAACAATATAACTTGGAAGTGCTGCTCAAGAATCATCATCATAGAAGCTTCATCATATCTTGTGACGGGTCAACCTATACTGCATGGATCCTACCCTGCTACATTCAGTCACAAGATGGATGAACCAAAACATTCCTTCCAAGAGGTCTACTGTCTACATCATTCAAAATTATCAGTGTAGGTGGACTCGAACACTGATTTTATCTTCCCGCCATTACTTCACAACACCATTATGGCTATCACACAGCTCAAACAAAGGCAACCATCAATAGTTAACAATAAATACTAGTTGTCGCAAACAATTTCAGTAATTTAAAAAAAAATTGTTTCTCCCATATAAAATGGAATAATACTACATGAACCAAAAGATCACCAATTTAAGAATTATACTAGTTTCAGACATAAACAAGAAAAAGCTTGATAAAAAAGATAAGAATAAAACTTAAGACTGTATATAAATCATATAATTGAGTGATCAGATGAAATTTTATAGAATTGCATTTAAGCGGTAAATAATATGCTTTTGATAACATAACTAACGAGGCATTTAAAGCAAACATGCTAAAGTTTCTTAGTATCATCAAAACATTATATGGTTCAAATCCTGCGATGGAACCTCATTAAAAGAGGAGAACAAAAGAAACTTTGAATTTCCTATTTGAACCAAAAAGATTAGTATAGGTATACCAAGCACTGATGGAATGACCATACTAGCCGCTTAAATCGAGGTCACTCGAAGATCAATTTGATGACTTAACAGATCAAGAGGTCATAGATTAAAGCCCAGGAATTTGAATGTTGAAAGAAAGCGCAAAGGCCCATCCTATAGTATATCACAGACAAATTAATAAAAACCAATTAACCAGCTTTTAAAAGTCACATCACTCCACCAATCATGAAAGTGAGATAGAAAGTAAGAGTTTTGAGATACAAAAGAATATTTAAAATCATAGAATCATCAAATTCATCCAAAAGAAATTCGTAATTGGTAGAGCATCTAGTTGCAGTAAGATTCAATTTAGGCTCTATTTGCATGATCCTCTTCCTTTCCAACTTCTTTTAAGCAATGTAACATTTAACGACCCTAAAAACCCTACATTTTTTTTCATAGTACCTATACTTTGACCATCAAACTCTTATCTTTTTTTATCCAAATTCGCTATTTCTCCTCCCCACCCCTACAAGAAAGAATAAAAAAAAAAAATCTCGCATCTGTTTTTGTCATTTCCTCCATTTTCCCAGGTTCCATTTTTTCCACCAGATTTCTATGACCTTTTGCCAATTCCCAGACGGACCCTAAATAATAAATCATGGGATTCAACAATGACCAATAACAGACCCTGATCTCTACTTAAATAATTTCTAAACGATTCAAAAACTCAAAAAGATTAGACGAATCATTTCAGTAAATAGTGAATCAAACTTGATCCAGAAATGTCGAAATTTCATAGATCATGGTTTGAAAATTAGCTGAAGTAATCCCAATAGCCATCTTGAAAAGCATAGAGTTCCAATGGAATAGTAAAGTATTAACTTCCCTCTTCATTTCCGCACTATGATATTCTGATTTCTGCTAAGATCCAAACCAAATTATCATTTTTGGCAGAGTTTATTCAGTCGCCATCATCATCACCACTATCATCATAAGTTGTTTACCATTTATGTAAGGTCACTCATGAAAAAGGATGCAGCAAAAGCTTTACGACACTGAGCACCAAGCTCACATACAAACCCTGAACTTTTACCCAGGCTGGGGTCAAGATTATTTTATTCAGATATCCAGGATAACATTGACATTGAAAACAGTTTTTCTAGACTATCTTTTGGGTCTGCATCAAGATGTTTCTGGGAAAACAAAGCAAAAAACATAATGTACGAGGACAAGCAGGGTGATTGATTTGGATCTCACTGAAATTATCATAGCATGTAAAAAAAAAAAAATTTGAAGAAGGTGCACCATTTACACTAACAAATTTCTGAACTTTGGACCACCCGGTAATAAATCCCACTGTCTATAGAAGCAACAGTCTATTTAGGCATTTACAGAAACATTCTACATGATTTCATGACACAGAGAACGGGTAACAACCTCCACATTTTCTCAACAATTTCCTTTTCTGGGTCCTTACACCTCGTCCACTTATCCTTCCACCTTTTCAGAGTCTCCAAAATACTGGCACAAGAAGCAAAATAGTATTACTCCGTATGATAAGTTTAAAAAAAAAATGACAAAATTTATTCCTCAAAGATTCGCTTACTCTATATGATACTTTTGCAGCTCTTCATAATAAGCTTTCTTGTCTGCCCTGGAGCACTTCTCCCTATGAAGGACAGCATCTGGATGAGCATTGCCAGAACAAAGTGAAGCACTCCTGCAAGACAAGCTTTCGATGAAGAAAGAACAAGTGACCCGGAATATATTGGTAAATAATATCTAGAAGAGCAATCGCAAGCCCTTTATAATGGCAAAGGAAAATATATATCCTAAGACCACCGCCCCTACCCCCATGGCCTGTATGAATAGATCATCAACAAAGCATAGACTAGTAACTGTGGAATTTGTTTACATTGATTTTGATGTCAGTGGAAGTACAGAACAGATTAAGTAAAACAATCAAGAATGAAAATGCAAGCATAGAACAGATACCTGACTTGATAGTATAGCATGATAATGATAATAAAGGATGGAAAGCAATCCTACGAAGCTGGTATATCGGCAGAAATCTAATCTTTAGTGCCCAGAATGATCAAATGGTCAATGAAAATATTGCATCAACTCCAGATAAAATCTTAAAATCTGCTTAGTTAGGAATCCACTCATCAAAAATGTCAAGCACTAAGCGAAGGCATGCTAATTGACGATGGAGACAAAAGAGCCCGTTAAACTCTGGACATCGTGAGTAATGAGATGAAATGAATTAATATCCAACCAATGGGAGTTGATAACCAGATTGAACTTTGAAGAGCCAAGCAGCCATCCTTTACATAACAATTCAGTGAAAATTCTCCATTTCCACCATGAAGAACATTCAGGGCACAGGCAGTTGATTGGATATCTTATATCATCATAAGCCAGGAGAGAACATTATCCAACCCCTGTATCGTCTGACCTGTGTCAGCTCATGGCAGACCGTATATTTCGATGTTTATTACATAATACACTGTTAAAGAATAATAAATATATAGAATGCATAGTAGAAATGAGAATGCTAGGGTGGATTAGTGGTAAAACAAGAAAAAATAAACTTAGAAATTAAGTAACCCAGGATAATCTGAACGTGAAGCCAATAGGTGATAAGACGAGGGAAAGCAAACTAACATGGTTTGGATATGCTAACCCGAGGAATGAAATGGCACCGGCTAGAGGAGCAAAGTTTATTCGAATAGAAGGCGGTAAGCGAATGAGTGGCAGACCCCAAAAAACATGAATAGAAGTAATTAAACAAGATATGAAAACATTAAAAATTACTGAAAACTTAACTTCTGATCATCAAGAACAACATGACAAAATCCATGCAACTGACCTCAATTAGATGAGAATGGCTTATGATGATGATGATAACACATTACGTTGTTGTTCATGATGATATAATCCGTACCATTCATCTTGGTACCACAGAGAACTAGCTCCAATATTGAAAACTAGCAAGGTGCTCACCTTGGACGTACCACCAACCATGAAGATTAATGCCTCCAAATGGCTCAATCAACTTGTAGCTTACCAACATTTCTTTATTGGGCAATGCTTAAAAACGACTTATTGGACCATAGCAGTTGTCAATCAATTGCTTTTTAATTTTATTTTTATTATTTTGAATATATAAACCATGTTAAATATTCATCTACATGCATGAAGTTATGATGCAAATTTTGACAGATTTTGAAAACTTTTACGTACTACATATTTTATTTCCAAATTTTGAAAAAATGTAACCATTTCACATTCACTCCAAAATGATATTAACTGTGTACGCATGTGAATTCCTAATCAAAGCGATTCTTGAAATCATAGATACATACATATTTATACTATAAATGGTTTGAATTAAGGGTGTGTTTGGGAAGTGACAATTTTTGGAAGAAAAGTTTTTGGTGTAAAAGTTTTTGAATTGGGAGAAAATGATGTAATGTGATAGGAGTAATGATAAGTATTAAAACGAATGAAGTTAAAATAGTGTATGGGGTAGTAGTGTTGAAATGATTGAAACGTAAAGCAAACTATATAGGAAGATGTGAAGAAATGATTAGAACATACGGTAGTTGTGGAGAGTGAAAAGTTTCAGGTATAGCCAAACACACCCTAAAATAAAAACTTTTAAAAAATAAAAAAACAACCAGGTAGGTTGTCCAACTGGTTTTTCATCATTCCACTTCTTTATTTGGATATATTGTTACATCATTGAAATCAAACTTATGTCAATCCTGACCAACTGGGTCAGCATAGAGATTGCCATAAAATTAAATATATCCATTCTATAATGGTACAAATGTAGTACTTCATCAAAGTTCTAAAAAATGGGTACAAAAGAACTTTCAACCATAACCATTTAAGGAGAGATCCTGGAAAAGCAACGTTAAAGGACACAGGTATCACTTGCCATGTGAGGAAAGGATTTCCAAAATGAAAGTTTTCCCCAGTAACCAGTGCTTCAACTACTTCATCTGCATCAATCCCTTTGGGAAGAAACTGACTAAGAAACTTCCTCTCTGATTCTGATAGAACCGTTTCCCAAACCTGAAATGATGTTACATAGATGTGAACACCAGTGCATAACCTCTGTATTAGAATACAGAAATAAATCCAACTTAATGTGTCAATCACCTCTCAGATGCAAAACAGATAACAGACAACAAATGTAGTCAGTGGATGCATGTCATGAATTTGGTTGTGTAACAGCCAACAATGGATGCATGTCATGAATTTGGTTGTGTAACAGCCAAGCATTACAGGAAGTAGGTCGCACCAAAAGGATTATCCAAAGAAATAAGAATACCATATGGTCATTTAAGGAAATCCTAGAGCAAAAATATGACTGTTAAAGACAAAATAACAGACTGATTCAATATACACATAGTATTCAATATAAACATAGTAAATTTTGACACATGTGGAAAGCAAACCAACTGGATTCTCACATCAGCCCATCTTCACATTCAGCCCATTTTTTCAATTGATTGGATGTTAAACAAACGCAACATATTAGCAGGTCTAGTGACAGTAAATCATGCTATGTTACTGTCTGATCAATGGGACATTGACTATCATTTCCATATATATGATTCAATTCCATTTTCTAACAACAGTCAGTACTAATAAGAATAGTTACCTCATATGAAAGTACCCCCATCAGGTCATCCAACCCAAAGATTTCTTGTGGAACAGCGAAGACATCTGCTAAGCCCATGTGAAACTTAGGATTCGCACCTACAAAGGGACCAACTTCTCTCCAAGTTACACCGATCTGCTCCCTTTTAGCTACAGCTCTCTTTTGAGAATCATCCCACTCCAAAGAAATATAAGGTCTCATGTTGAATGCATTTCGAGAAGATTCCAGGTTCTTTTTCTTTTTAACCTTGTAGTGCTCCTGTGAACTGCAGCTGACTACACCAGCAGAATTCAACCGCTTTTTCTGCTGACCAGCTGCCATCTTGAAATTCAATAAATGTTGCCAAAATTTATTTCATCCTAGTAGCAAAAGCATTTCCTCTGAAGCAAACCTTTATTGACAGGAAAAAAATATATTGTCAGTTCACTTGAATAAAAGCATACATTTACAAAGATAATGTCTAATTTTTATTTGGTAATATGCAAAACTAGATAGTAAATATTCTAGAAAGTTAAACAAAAGCATCCAAGACAAGTTAGAGGCTAGAGCATGAGGTAGCAACATCTATAGATGCAACACAAATTTTTAGCAAAATACAAAAAACATTCAAAATGACAACAGAACATCATAATTAAGATTGACCACCAAAAATAGCTTGTTTTGTATAAAACTAGTTCACAATCAAAAAGGAACACTTTTCATAAATCATCAGTAAATTATTCAATATTAAGTGACGTAATATGTAAACGGAAGTGGAAGAGGAAGTGTACTGTCTCCACAGGTTTTAACATATGTAATCTACCCAATGTGGTGACTCATTAAAATGTTTGAGTTCACACAAACCCGCATATTGTATGTGGTACCATATTTGGCCTGCATGCAAAAATGCATATTCAGTCGGAAGGAGTGGGATCTCCAAAGGTGATACTCACCATTCAAACTTTCAGATAGAATATTAGCACTTTCTACAATTTATGTAGCAACCAAAATCAGCAAGAATGACAACAAATTTCAAGGAACACACAAAAGTAAGGCTATTTGCCTAAACAAGCCAACCCTGGCAGGTTTTCCTTGAGCTTTGTTAGAAGATCTTCATATCTCTCGGTAGTCAACATCTAATTACTAAACATCAAAAATATATTTATACTTTTTTACATCCAAAATTTAAAACATTAAACAGTTAAATAACATAGATTTTATCAACTGAGAAGAAGACAACAATTTCATCTCCTTTAAATGCCAAGACATGGTTTGAAATTTAATTCTTGTTAGGCTTCTCTTCCTTAAGGGAGGATTTCAAAAGGTGTTTCTTAATAATTGGTATAAATGGCATAATCATCAGTAACCGTTCCTACTCTACCTCATACTTGGAGACTATGATCAAAGCCTTACCTCGATATAACCAATATAAGCTTTCATACCTTTAAACTGGTCCAGAATTTGAGGAATTCAGCATTCCACAAATGCTTGAAATTACCAAAAATGACAAATGCTCTTATGATTTGTCCAGCCAGTAATGGAGAACAAACCCAAATTCCCAGAGAGAAATTTTCTAGACCAGTTGAAACTTTGCATCAAACATAATCTTCCACTGGAATCAATGTATCCATTTGTATTATTTTGGAATACAAAAATGTGAAGATAACGCTAGGAGAAACCAAAAAAGATGTAATGAACAATGGATTTTGAATTTCGGAAATGAAATTTTAGCAGTTACAAACAGGGTGCTCCAAAACAATCAATTCCAATATCTTGGACCAATGAACTGCGAAAATTGGGAGACTGGAAAATATTGCCCATAACATTCAAATTATATACAGAATCTTAACCTCAATTCAGCCTAATTTTTAAATTTTAGGTTTTAGTGTTAGGTTAAATTCTACTTGACTCAAGCTTCATTTGGCCCCACTTTTTGCCAAGCAGTTGCAGCATCATTGCTTTTACCTATGTTTGAGGGGTATTTCAATCAGAGAAGTGCTGTTGAGGGAAGCCTCAAATTCTCACTTCAACTAAAATCATTGCCGGCTATTCGGCAAAACAAAATTTGCATATAATTGATGGAACCAACCGAAGCCTAAATCTACAAACAGGATTAGGTTCGCATTTTTACAAACAAGTTTATGGTTGGATCGATCCTCACATGGTTTGCACCCCTATTTCCCGTCCCACCTAAAATTTGGATTGGATGAGTCCAATCCAAGACTCAGCCCAAGTTGCACAGCTGTCTGGACGGACCCTTTTCTTTTCTTTTATCACTTTCCATTAAATTAAAATTGACTATATTCCAAGAAATCTCCTCTGAGCTTGAAGTGACTTCAGGTAAATAGACTCATCCGAATACACTTCAAAAAACAACCTTCCAAAAATCAATAACCAATGTCAAAATATCATGAGGCCAATCTTACAATAATACCTCAGTCACCTATCAGGCTATCACCAACATTTCTGAGAGAATCAGGCTCTCTCACACTTGTTACTGGCCCTTTCCAAAAAATAATCTCTCTCTCACACTCTGAAATCTGTTGTCAATACATTAAGGAGAATCGACCTCTCTCACAGTTGTTGCTAAAACTCATCTGTCTCAATAACTCAACATTCCCATTTCAGTTACGCTCATGCTCTATACTACTATCATTGTAATTGAAATGAGGATTCGTACGGCTGACCCTTATTAAAATTTAATAATGATGATGGTAATTATAATTCCCATCATCTAATCGCATCTCTCATAATTCCAATGTCCCTACCATTAAGAGAAGAGAAAAAAGAGTTAAATAGTTGCACAGCAGGGCCAAGAAATACACCAGTTAGGACATGGGAGTGAGCTAATTCAACTGAAAAAACTCAGAGAGGGTTAAGGAGAAGGCCAAAAAGGGGATGGTCAGAGGTGATGAAGAACAAATAATCAAATGCTAAACCCTCAATCAAGCCTTAATGCAACTAGCCACTATACAGTAGATCTGCATTGAAGTATCCTAGCAGCTGACAACACCAACTAGGCTTCATTTAGCCCTACTTCTTTGGTTTGATCTTTGCTTTCAAAATATTGAGCAGCACCAGCACTTTTAGTTGGAGCCAGAACTTTGGACTTCCCTTCAGCAACCCGTTTTCGATTGAAATAGGCAAGTCCTGATGCCACAACCACGCGCCCAAACAAATTTACAAATTTCCCAGTTTATGGTAGCCAGCATCCGAGAGGTGCACAAGTACTCTCAAAAAGCAAGGTCAAACGAAGCCAAAGTCAGCTTAATGCAGCTTTTTACCCACTGGCAGAACCCGCGGGTTCACATGAGCAGTCTGTCAAAGGCGCCATCTTTCCAGCAAAAACCACCCAAGGGCGCCGCCCAATCAGAAGTAAAACCTAGAATATCGATTCAATCAACATCCCGCCGTCGAACTTGCCAGCAATTACCCTCGAGTTTCAAATGACCGAAATGCGAGACGAAAGTGCAGCCACCACAAAACCCAATTCGCATCCGCACTCCAGCATCTCGTAGAAAATGGAAGGAAGTGCAAGAAATTTCCAAGGAAGAGAGACGAGATATTGCAATACCTGTAGCAGCAGCAGTAGCAACTTCAGTCCTTCTGGAAGAGGAGGGGAGCGAGAAAGAGGGGGCGAGAGGGAGAGGGAGAGGGAGAGGGATTTGGGTAGGGATGAGATTCGGAGGGTTTTGTTCTTTTCTCTGATTTCTTCCTGCTATCCTCTTTTTCTTCGCTGGGCACCACAAGCAGGGAGAGAGGTCGAGACGAGTCGAGAAAACGGGAGAAATTTGGCTGCCACCCTTACACGTGCAATCGCAACGCACGTGCAAACCACTGGCTCTGCCTAATCGCTTCGTATCATGATATCATCCGTTCCATATCCCGGTGGAAGGGTATTTGCTGCCCTTGGAAGAAATCGACGTGGACGACGACAAATTAATTATGCCACAACGCGCCTGCATCATGAGGAGGACATGGAGACAAAGCATTGCATGCTCCCGGATATGGGTGGTAATCGAGGCCAGCCGGATCAAGGTTTGCCCAAGCAATCTTGATTTACTTTTTTAAAAAAAATTTAACTTTATTTTTATACGGCAAAGGCCAAAGTTTAGATACTGAGACAAATTTCGAGTTATTGATATCGGATTCGTTTTAGAACAGCGGTTGTGTAAAGAATGGGGATTAAATAAGATAATTTTAAAAATTTATATCTATCAAACGTAAAGATACATCTATATTGAGATTAAAAAAAGATACATTTATGCTAAATTTAAATGTTATATGCTTTAATATTTTACTAATTATTAGAAATACATCATTATTAAAACAAAATATGAGTAGTATAATTCTATCAAAATAGGTTAATATATAATTATACGTAAAAATTATATATGTGCAAATTTTTTTATTGATTCTTCTATTGTTGATATAATTAATTATAAAAAATGTATGAATTTTGAAAGAAAAAAATAAAAAAATTTAAACATAAGCTTATAATTTTTAATAAGTTAATATATATGGGAATTCAGGATTCTCCGAATTAAGACATGGTTAACCCACCCATCTCTATTTTTAAATTTGGGTCAAAATTTTTAACTTATCTCTTATTTAGTTTTAAAAACATTGATCTTGCCAGTCAAAATTGAGTTGGATCAAAGGCAAGTCCCAGATTAATCTGTCCCAATTCTCAACCTTGGACAAATATTCAAGTGAAGCTCTCAAAAGCCCAGTAATTTTGGAATTTGAGTTAGAATTATATATTGAAATTGTGGTGTCTTTGAATTTGAATTGTGGTGTCTTTGAATTTGACTTTCAACTACCTTAAGAAGCATTCCTGTAATTCAACCTGACTCTTCGAGTCACAGATCCTTCGCGGTCCAAAATCCAAATCATACTTTAGCTGTTGTAAAGAATATTCCCAGTGCATATAAATATAAAACATGCTATCTGAAAAATGTAGAAATTTTTTAACATGATTGGATGAAATCTAATTACCAACATGTACATACATGCTTACCATCTATGTTAAACAAATGTGACAATGGGTATATTAGGGAAATGCTAAAATTTTTGGATGAGAAGTTTTCAATATGAGAAAAAATAATATGATATTATAGGAGTATTGATGAAAAGTAAATAGATTAAATATATTTGTAGTTGTGTAAAAATAATTAAAAAGTAAAATAGTTGTATAGGAAGATACAAAGAAATAATTGAAAAAGAATAATTGTGAAGAGTAAATAATTATAAATTGAAAAATTTTAGTTTAAAAAGCTTTTGGTATAAATAAACGCACCCTATATTTGCTGTTTTTGTAAATTAATTGACATAAATTAGTAAATTAGTCTAACTATGAGGATATATGATGCTCTTAGCTTGGGTCATAAAACATATTTTTATCTTTTATAAAAATGTTAACATAAATGTATTTAATGTATAAATAAAATTTTATCATTTTTGAAAATATTTATATATTTTAAAAAAAATTTACACAAAATTATTTTTAGTCATTTTAACTATTATATATATCTAAAAATGATAAAACTTGATTTATAAATTAAACACACTTAGATTGATAGTTTTAAAAAAACAAAAAATATATTTTTTTGTAATTGGCTAACAAATGAAACTGTTACTCAAGACTAATAGAATCATACCTCAAACAGAATAATGATGAAGTATGTAATTATGGAAAGAAGTTTTTCTCTAGGCCTGGTCATTGAAAAGGAATCCATATCCAAAGGACAAAGCCTAGTGTGTGATAATACATGGGTTGATATTCATTCAATATTCCAACTGCCCAGCTAATCTCAAGTCTCAACGGATAACTTTGATATATCACCTCTCGGCTTCTCACATTCCAAGAGCTTGCCGTCTAGCAAGTTGGAAGGGCTCCAATCCATGGGAAGCATTTCCTCGATTTTCTCGAAGGAAACTCCTTATCCACCCTTCATCTTCGGTCTATGGCTCAGATTGTAAGGGGCAATTTAGGTATCAAAAATTTTTGGATGGGGGCATCGATTTTGCATTGACACGCACCCGCAGGATGCCTTTCCTTTTCTTCCCCTTTCTTCTCTTTTCTATTGCGCAACCTCAAGCCCCAATTTGAATCCAATTCCATCATCAAACAGGTGTCGCCCTCCTCATCGTCTACTTCTCTCTCGGCGTCGTCATCTACTCCTTCAACCACCAGCACTTCTCCGACGTCGAGACCCACCATGTCGTTGACACCCTCTACTTAATACGTCGTCACCATGTGCACTATCGGCCCCTAATCATCCTCGCCACCAAGGCCTTTGCCTGCGTCTTCGTCCTCTTCGGCTTCATTGACATCCTCCTCAGTGGCGTAGTTAGTTACGTCCTGGACCTCTGGAAGAACATGTTCGTCGCCAACATCTGCAGCAAACACCATGCCTTCGCTAACAACTACATCTTCGATGTGGACAAGGGTGGATGCGGATCTGGATGAAGGTGGCACTGGCTAGCTTTGAAGGAGGGGCAAGGGTCATCGTCTCACCCCGGGCAACAACAGCCATGAACCATCGATTGAATGCTGTGGGGGAGAAAAGAAAATTTTCTAGTGGTCCAGCAGACCACCTGAATTTCTTGAACATGCAGTTTGTTATTTGCAATATAGCGCAATCAAAATAATTTTACAAAAATTTCCCAGTAACCTCATGGAATCCCTAAATTATGGAAATATAATTTCTTATATAAAAATATAAATGACACTAATTATTGCATCAAAATCTCAATTTTAATGTAACTTCACTAAAAAATGATGTAAAAAATGTTACAAATAACTACAAACGTTGTAATTTTTTATAAAGCTTCTATTTAATACAAATTTTTATTAAATTAATAATCGAATATTTATTTAATTTGTTTAAATTAATACCTTTTTTGTTTAAAATTTATTATTTTAACTTGAATTATAATCAAAGATAAAAAGATTAATGCTCATATAAAATTTATTTAAAATTTTATTCTATTTAATTTAATTTAATATTTATTTTTATTTACCTCTTATTATTTTTAGTTTATATTTTGATTTGCAAAAATTGTATAATAGAAGAGCATGAGCGATATAATTGTGACTATTAAAAATGTAGATATATTTTGTTTATATTTAATGCAATAAAATTAGACGTGTAAAAATCCAAATATATAAAATTATAGATATATTATACATAAAATTCAATAATAACTTAGCTTCCATTAGGTTTCAACCGAAGAGAGCACAACTTTTTATTTGTCTGTTGCTCATATAACTATTTTTTTACTGAGGTTTTATAAACAACCTCAAGCTACAATATGGGCCTTCAATAAGAAATTTAAAATATTATTAACTAATATATAGATATTAATATTTAATTATAAACTCAAACATTTTATGATTTTTTATAAAAATGTTCTAGTATTAATTCATAAGGTCTAATTTTATTCATTCACCCAATCTAATTTAATTTTTCAAATGATTCAACATGTTAAAATTATAATGGAAATCTATTAAGTTAAAATTTTTAATTAAATAATGAAAATAATCAAAAAATATTACAATGAAAATGCATATGTCGTTATTCTTAAACCAATCCCAAAAAGTCAATATATTGATATTATAAAATTTAAATTATAATTATATATAATTTAAATAAAAATTTTATTTTTAAAAGTCATATATAATAATTATTACAATTTTATATATTTCGTAAATTTTTGTTTCATTTAATTTAAATTAATTATTATTTTTAATTATGGATTTATATATTTATTTAGTTTTAAAATTATTTAAAGGTTTGCGTAGTTCTAAAATGAATTATTATGTATATATCTTTTGCAAAATACATAAATTTATACAAAATATTTTTAAAAATATTAAAATTAGATTTTTTTAGATGTCGTTAAATGTCGTTAAATGTTGTTAAATCTGGTCAGATACTATTTGATGTTGTTAAATGTTGTTAAATACTGTTAGATGTTGTTAGATGTCATTAGATTTAGGTGGATTTCTTTAAATCATAGTATCTAAGTTTTAAATTATGTAATTAAAATATAAATAACCTTATGAAGGACTTAGAATCATATTACAAATGTTAAATTAGGATTAACTTATTAATATCAAAAATTAGATTCGGTTAGATGCTGTTAGATATCGTTAGATGTTGTTAAATGTCGTTAAATATTATTAGATACGGTTAGATATTGTGAGATGTCGTTAGATTTAGGTGAATTTCACTAAATCCTATTATTTGAGTTTTAAATTATGTAATTAAGATATAAATGATCTTATAAGGGGCTTAAGAACATATTATATGTGTTAAATTAGGATTAATTTATTAATATAAAAAATTAGATTTGATTAGATATTGTTAGATCTAGTTAGATACCGTTAGATGTTATTAGATGTTGTTATATGTCATTAGATTTAAGTGGATTTCATTAAATTTTATTATCCGAGTTTTAAATTCTGTAATTAAAATATAAATGACCTTATAATAGGCTTAAGATTATATTACAGGTGTTAAATAAGGATTAACTTATTAATATCAAAAGTTAAATTTGGTTAGATATCGTTAGATGCTATTAGATGCTGTTAGATGAAATTAGATATTGTTAGATTTCGTTAGATGTTGTTAAATGACGTTATATTTGGGTGAATTTCATTAAATTTTATTATCTGAGTTTTAAATTCTGTAATTAAGATTTAAATGACTTTATAAGGAATTTGAAATCAGATTATAGGTGTTAAATAAAGATTAACTTATTAATATCAAAAGTTAGGTTTGGGTAGATGTCGTTAGATGTTGTTAGATATTGTTAGATGTAGTTAGATACTGTTAGATGTCGTTAAATGCTATTAGGTGTCGTTAGATTTAGGTAAATTTTATTAAATCTTATTATCTAAGTTTAAATTATCTAATTAAGATGTAAATGACCTTATACGGGGCTTAAGATCATATTACAGATGTTAAATTATGATTAACTTATTCATATCAAAAATTAGATTTAGTTAAATACCGTTAGATGTCATTAGATATTGTTAGATGCGGTTGGACGTAGTTAAATGTTGTTAAATGCAGTTAAATTTAAGTGATTTCATTAAATTCTATTATCTAAGTTTTAAGTTCCGTACTTATGCTATAAATGACATTATAAGGAGTCTAGGATCATACTATGGGTGTTAAATTAAGATTAACTTATTAATATCAAATGTTAGATTCGATTAGATGTCATTAAATACTATTAGATGTCGTTAGATGCTGTTAGATATCGTTAGATGTCATTAGATACTATTATATTCTGTTGTATTCGAAAATAAAAAAATATTATGAAATTTTCAAAAAATTATAAATAAATTTTGAAATTATAATTTTTGAGAGTACCTTAATTACATGAACTTTAAATAATACAACGTAATTTCTTATGTGAAATATATTTTTCAACTTTACCAATTATAATGAAATCTTATTAAAAAATAATATTTTTTACACAAATATTTTTAAAAAATGTTAAATAATAAAAAATCATGTCTACATATGTTTTAGTGGTTGATCCACCAAATGAAAGAAATAGATTGAGATTTCGTATATATATAATACAAATTTTTATCAAAAATCTAAACATACTTACATTTTCAAACAAATGTACGCACATTGTAAATTTACCACAATACCCCTAGCTCCTTTTTTTCCTCATGGGAACAACTTTCCATGGGTTGGGCCCTGAGAATATATAGCTGAACAACATCAAGCCTTTTTGCTATAGACACTCCACACGGCTTGTGAGTGCATTGTCATCCAACCCATGAGCCAGATCAATCATCTTCCTATATAACTACCCTATTCTCTTAATTATTTCTACATAATTACTCATATAATTAATATATTTATTTTAACTTTATTATATTTACATCTCATCATTACTTTGTCATATTACATCATTTTTTACTTATTTAAAAATTTTTATACAAAAATTTTATCAATTCCCCAAAACACTTGAAACTATCATTATCATCCTGACGCCAACTAGGAAAATATGTTAGTTGTGAGCAGATTTTTATTAATCCATAGCTATTGTGTAGGGGATCGAATTGGAACTACTACTAATTGGGCAATTTCTAATTTTAATTCATCCATCAAATTTGGGAATTAATTACCAGTGGGACAATAATAATGATTCATCTAGCTAATATATATGAAACCTGTTAATTATATTTGATGGGTGATTTTATATGGCCAGGCGCATGGGGCAGCCATACTACCAACCAAAAAACATATTTTTTATTTTTTCTTTTTTTATGAATATGTAAAACTAGGTGTATTTAGTTTATAAATCAAGTTTTATAATTTTTAGATGCTTTTAAGTATTTTTTTGGATTTTTAAACACGGTGACATTTTTATAATTTTCTAACTCAAAAATTATGAAAAATGCCACTGTGTTTAAAAATCTAAAAACATACTTAAAAGTATCCAAAAAAATAAAACTTGATTTATAGGTTAAATACACTTAACTCTACGCATTTATAAAAAAAAATCAAAAGAAATTTTGAGAGGGTTTCATAGTTGGACGCATGGGATCCTCTCTCATTATATATATAAAAGAAATATTTGGGTGTAGCAACCAAAATGGGCCCCACATGATCATAAAATTATAATCTACTCCATCAATTATATTTAGAATTATGAATTCTATTACCATACTAATTTTTATCCCAATCAAATATATGAATGGACCCCATCTGAAAATAATACAAATTCAACATAATAAAATAGTTTAACATAAATAACAACTTTAAAATAGCTTTTTCAACATGTAAACTATTTGTAATAAAATTTATTTATGGATAAATGATTGTATAAATTTTATTGCATTCTAATATGTGTGGGGCCCATTTTTGGGCAAATGTACCACTGTTCCGGTATAATTGCACTGCACCGAAATAACTCTATATGTGTGTGTGTGTGCGCGCGTGAGATAATGATGGTTGTGCCAAAGCCAATTGCTCAAATTAATTCATTGAAAGGAATTATAAAAAATAAAGGGTAATCTTACTTGCCATAAAGTCGGTGATCTTCCATAATCATAATACTTTAGCTTGATCAAACCTGTCAATCATGATATATATAAAGTTATCTAATAGAGCACACCTACGCCATATTAATGATACATTTGGCTAACAATAAGTCTCACATGTACTTAAATGTATTCATACTTTACACAATTATTTACTCATATATAAATTTTATAGCAAACAGTTTACATGTAGAAAAAATTACTTTAAGATGTTATTTATATCAAATTATTTTATTACGTTGAATTTTGTACCATTTTCAGATAAAGTCCACACGCATATCCAATTTGGATAAAAATTAGTATGGTAATATAAATACATCAGTATAAATATAATGGATAGAGTAGATTATAATTTTATGATCATGTGAGACCTATTTTGAGGCAACTCCACCATAATTACGGAGCAAGTAAACTATATGTATAGATATTAGGGTATTTGGTTGAAGGATACACAACATATGATTGGAAAACTCGTCACACATAGGTTAAATAAAAGTTCAAAATAGCACTCAAAAGTTGAAATTTTAAAGTTCATAAAGAAAAATAATCGATTTGATATGATAAGATAGATTAGTTAATCGTTAGAAAAAATAAATTATGAAAAAATAAATGAATAAAAATAAAATTAATGATTAAAATCAAGATAATAACTAAAAAGAAGTAAAAAGATTTATACAACCCAACACATCCTTCTTCTAAATAAGAAAATTCTGAAAACAACACGCTGAAATAGATAAATATCTTTGTGTACCAATTGAACATAAAAATTTTCATTGAATTGGTTTCATGTAAAGTCTTGATTTAAACCCATCTAAGTGATCAATCAAAATTCAAGTTAACTATTTTGTTGAGAGCAATTTGTTTCATTAATTAAAAGTCAAATTTCACATGCAAATTAAATGTTTACATGGGTCATTAAAGGTGAATATAAACAGATTAAAATGTTTTCTTGTTACATGAATTCTAAAGTTTTTAATTAACTATACCTTCTAAAATAGTTTTATTACATAGATAAATGACTTTATAAAGGGTTGCACTTTAGAAAAATTGAGATTCTCATAAAATATTTTTGGAAACTCCTTAGAGACTCACTTTGATGGTAAACTAGAAATTCAACTATTTCCATTGTTTAAAATTATTGTTTTATTATTTCACTAAAAATTATTTCAACTCAAGTGTCAAGTGGGTAGCCAACTGGGAGATATTCTAGTTGGTCACGACCAATGGGATGGGTTGGCGAGATCATGCGTTTGACCCCTTGTGGGCGCAAGACACATTCTTCAGATAGTAGGAGGTTGTTATATAGATTCCCCCTTATTGTGGAGGTATTTACAAAAACTTTCCTCTAAGGTATGAAGGTTGTGGAAGGGCTGGTTGTAATATTTGATGTTACAATGTATAAAATACTAATAAAAAGTATTGCGTGGGTAGTACATGCTTAAAAATATAAATTATAAAAAATACTTAAACCCTTTCATAAATGCATAAAAATATGATAATAGTTTATAAAATCATTTATCCACAAAGGATCAACATTTTAGGCAATTAGATGTTTAATTAATATTTAAAAATAAATATAAATTAAATAATTTTAATTTTACACATTTATCAAATGAGAGTTGTGCAAATCTTTGATTTAGACAAAACTTTATTTCCCTAGATAATTCTTATTGTAACAAGTGAAGTGGATTTTAAGTCATCGTCAAAGTAGGTCATAATTTGAACTAGAGTATCACTTTGCCTTTGCCCGAAGTTACCTTATATAAATTATGTTAGGCCCGTATGAAACTGATAAAAGAAATGAATAATAACACAAAGAGTGATCTAAGAAGGAACATGATAGATTTCACACACCACAAATATAATTCAAAGAAGACACTACAAATTATAGTGGTTTGGTTAACACACCTACTCCACTCTCCAAGTCAACGCCTTGACTCGGGTTTCCACTAGTCAACTTAGAACTCACGTTACAGTGGTACGATCTCAATCGTTTTCTGGAATACACAAACGGCTCCAGGTGTCACGTGAAGCTTTCTACAAATCACAATGAAAGCTTTCCTTTTGAATTAGACAGCCTTTAATTCAATATAAAATAAATAAAAATGAAATAAAGCTTACAATCAATTTAATAGCACAGAAGCACGGAGATGAAGCTTTTGGCAGTATGGTCATGACGATCTTCAATATGTTGCTTCTGACAGATGGACAGAGGATCACAGAGAACTCCTTGAGATAGATCTGCACTTTTGAAAATATTCTCTCTGAATTTTAATTTCCAGTTGAAATTCATTGTCAATTTATAGCTTTTAACTTCCAATCGCCAAGAGAAATTTTCTTCACCAAATCCGCAACCAATCAGATTTTTCTCAATAACCTGTAACAACTTAACAAATAGAAACTGCCAAGAGAGATTTTCTCCACAAAATCCGCAACAAATCGGATTTTTTTCAACCACCTTTAACAACTTAACAAACTGAAACCGTCAAGAGAGATTTTCTCCACCAAATCCACAACCAATCGGATTTTTCTCAACAACCCGTAATAACTCAGGACAACTCCTCAAACTAGCCACGTCATCATCCAATCACCCATCTATTGATCTTGGTAAACCAACTGTTAAAGTTTCAACCCAAAAACTGTTGAAGTTTCAACACAAAACAGTTGAAGTTTGAAACTAAATCAATTGAAGTTTAAAACTAAATCAGTTGAAGTTGCAAACAAAACTGTTGAAGTTTTACAGCAAAACCTCGACAGATTCATAACATAATTTAATGCTAACTTGTTACAACAATTCATCACGAATCAAATACAAGCAACACCTTTCTAGCATTAAATTCTTAACTTGTCTATCATCAAAATAATATAAGTCAACAAATTATTATAGCATTTTAATACTTATATGAATGAATTGAGATGACTTTAAGGTTTTGTGCTTGATTATATGTATTTCTAATAGGTATATCTTGCACACAACTTGGATTAAAATGATATCTGGTACCGTAATTAAATAAATAATATTAAAAAATGATGAATTGAATTTTAATGAATCATCAGGGTGGTCAGTATCTTCTTCTTCTTCTTTTTTCTGAAGATTGGTGGTCAATATCTTGGACATATCCTCATCACAACAATTGTATCGGCATTTGGTGGTAGCTTACATTTAGTACCACCACTGAACCACCTAACAATTTTTCATCGGCTCCAAAGTGTACAATGCGATCTTGGACGCTCGATGTGACGATTGGTGGTGGTAAACATTACAATTGGTCTCTGACCATGCATGCGAGGGTGATGAGCGGTTTAGAAGACAAAATTCAAATTAAGGTGCATCGCATATAATTTGGATTATGTTACTATATAGTATATAATGGACTCCTATTCTCCACTTTTATGTGAGCTCAAATGCATTTAGTTAAAATACTAAAATTTACTTTTTCAGATTCTTGTATATATGTTTAATAATATTTTAAAAAATTATTTTTGAAATTTTATAGAGAATATACATGAGAATCTAAATATTTTAAAATTTTATATAAAAACTAAGGGCACATAGGCTCTCATAAACGTGAAAAATAAAAATATTAAATAATTAAAATATATAATATTGTTATTTAGCTAAAGAACATCCACCATATAGTTTATAACTCATATGGGTGTGTTTCGAAAGTTATAAAAATTTTGGATAAAAAATTTTTTGCGTAAAATTTTTTGAAATATAAAAATGATGTTATATAATAAAGGGGTAATGATGATGAGTAATAAAAATAAAGTTTAAATAGATAGTTTAGTTGTATACGTGAAATTGTAAAGAAATGATTGAAAATTAGAATAGTTGTATAGGAAAATACGAAGAAATAATTAAAATTATAATAGTTGTGGAAAGTGAAAAATTATATTTTGAAAAGTTTTGTAGTTAAACCAACACACCTATCATTTTTCGGGCTTCGCGGTCCCATATAACCCCTTAATTTTTAAGTTATAGATGATTCATTTAAAATTCAATTCATTAATTATATTTAAAATCATTTGTTTATCTAAAAGATTAAGTTTCATTCAAATCAAGTATGTGCATGGGTCACATTTGCTTAAAATTATATATTCATGTGTAAATTATGAAAAATATTTATATCCATTCACACATATATTAGAATGTAATAATACTTTATAAAATCATTTATCCACCTAGGAGTGATATTTTAAATGATTTAGACGTTAAAAAAATACTTTAAAATTAATATTTTAGCATTGAACTATTTAACACGTTAATTTTACACATTTATAGATGAAATCTATATATAGGGTGTGTTTGGAAATTAATAAAACATGTCAAGTTAAAACTTTTCAATCTAAAACTTTTCATTCTCCACAATTATCATATTTTTTAATCATTTTTTCACATTTTCCTATACAACTATCCTACTTTTCAATCATTTATACATAACTATCTACACAACTAACCTATCTATTTTAACTTTATCCTCTTTACTACTCATCATTACCCTTATCATATCACATCATTTGACAACTTTTACTCTCCAAAATTTTTCACCAAAAGTTTTATTTATTACCAAACACACCCATAGTGAAGTTAAAAAATAAAAAGGTATTCAAAATAATGTAAATGATGTTAAATACAATTGATGAAATGGATTTCCATTCACCATTAAGATTTTAAAAATGAAGAGGTTATATAAAAAAGAGTTTCATAAAATCATGAACGTAATTTTTTATTGTATGTTTGGGAGTGATGGTCATTGCCACCTTGTCCACTACTTGAATTCTGAATTCAATGAAGATGAGATGTAAAAATATGGTATTGTATGTGTGAGATAAGAAAAATTATGTGGGAATTGAAAAAAATTGTATAAGAAATGATAAGAATAGAATCCTATTTTTTGAGAATGAATTTTCTTTTTTTGGGAAGTGTAAGTTTCATCTTATTCTAGTCGCATCAAATGTCATCCAAGGTGCATGCATGCTGTGGGAAAATGAGGACATTTAATGGACGGATAGGAGTTGATGTCCCAAAGACAAGATATGCACATGATATCTATATACCTACAGTCCAGTACCAGCACTAGCAGTGGGTTTCCACAGATGTGAGCAACCTAGGAACAAGCAAGCAAGGTCCCATTTATCCGTGAAGGACGATGTGGGCCCCACTCCCCCAGCTCATTCAAGAATCTGGACGCGTTGGATGTGACCAGAGAGGGCAAACACCGTGGCTCGGGATTAAAGAAGAAAATCTGGTAAGTTCCATAGCTTAAATTTTTTAACTTTGGGTGTGTTAGGTAAAGAGGAAAAAATGTCAATTTAAAACTTTTCAATCTAAAACTTTTCACTTTCTACAATTATTATATTTTTTAATCATTTTTCACATTTTTCCATACAACTACCCTACTTTTCAATCATTTCTACACAACTACCCATACAATTAACCTATATATTTTAAATTTATCATCTTTACTCCTCATCATTACCCCTATTATATCACATCATTTGACAACTTTTACTCTCCAAAATTTTTCATCAAAAGTTTTATTTATTCCCAAACACACTCTTTATGTATTAGTATTTTGAATTTTGAAATTTGTGTATTAACATATTAAATTATGTAAAATTTTAGTCTTTGTATTTTAAACTTTTATCCCTAATGACGTTAAAAAAATATTGTTAAACCTGTATAATGTCGAAAATACTCTTTTATTTATACAAAAAACAAGATGGCTGTGATAAAAAACTAATATCATCTTCTTGAATTTCATCACCTCCTCGGAATCGTAAGGCTCCATTGTGCGATAAAAAGGAATAAAAATTTTGTTGAAACTTTTTGGTGTAAAAGTGTTTACGTTGATAGAGAATGATGTGATATGACAAGGGTAACGATGAAGAATAAAAAAAAATAAAGATAAAATAGATAGTTTAGTTATATAGGTAGTTGTGTAAAAATGATTAAAAAGTATGGTAGTCGTATAAGAATATATAAAAATAATTAAAAAATACAGTAGTCGTTAAAAGTGAAAAATTTTAAATTAAAAAATTTTAGTTGTAAAGGTTTTATGCTTTCCTAAGCACCCCAAAATCTCTACATAAAAGTCTATTATACGGATTGCAGTATTTCCCCACCATACTTTAGTTGTTCCCATACAAAAAGGCCAATTTAACACAGGAGTTGGCAGATTGGTTTCCATTTCTTAATACATGACAAAAAATTTCCCGTTCAAAACCTATGCTTAAGCTTTGCTCCCATTCCGTTTAGTAGATTAACAAGGAGAATGGAATCTGTTTCAAAAACTGCCCAGTATATTCCATCCTCTTAGCACCATCTCATACCCCTCATCATGACATTAGCTTCCAATTCTCATGTTTTCATAATATCATTCACACCTTTACACCAAGCATCCAAGAAATTACTATTCCAATCTTGCATAATTAACCCTAAACTATAACATTTGTCCTCTATCCGGCTCCCTACAGCCATATATATTAACCTTCGCAAACCACATATCCGCATGTCCCCATCAAGCAGCATTGTTGCAAATGACTTGCTCTCCACCTATTAGAAGCATAAATGATTGATATTGAATTATATAATCCCAACACCATGTTAAGGAGTGAGAAAATCCCACATTATTAAAAGGCTTGAAGAGGTCCTAATTTATATATATGGGAACAAGCTTTCTAACTTGGTTAGTCATTTTGTGATAGAACCGACCCATTTTCAACATGACATTATAGCTAGACTCATGGTCATTTGTATTTTGTCCCCATTCATGATATGTGTTCACATTTCTAGCCAAAAACATGATGGAAAGTGTTAAGTGATAAGAAAATCTCACACTGTTAAAAGACTTGGAGAGTTCCTGGTTTATATATATGGGAATAGGCATCTTAACTTGACTATTCATTTTGGGATAGAAGCAGTCCATTTTCAATACACCACTCCACAATTCTTTATGTGGAATAGTCATCATCTTCTGCTAGCAAGTTATTCCTTATGTGCCATATTTTCTAGCAAATGGTAATAAACAACATTAAAGGAGCAAGACTATTACCTTTGGTAAGCTGTCTAATAATCTCCCTCGCATCCCCAATAGATTCATGTCGTAGCCTATGGAAAACAGGATACTTAAAACATATTGCAGTCATAGCATACTCCTAGAAAATATGCAGCACATTTTCTACAAATTCACCCTATTTACACAAAGAACAATAGGGGTTAGATTGTGTTTTGGTGGTAGGGATCTTGTGAAAACTCTCCAACGAAATAGATAAATTTTCTTTGACAGTTTGGTCTTCCATATAGCATTATATTTACACGTTGTTTGATGACTTTAGCTGTGCATCTAAGAAAGAAAAAACAGTCAAACACTATTTGATTGGAAATAAAATTTTCAGCCAATATACTACTTAGTTGGGATTAAAGCTTTCTTTTTTAGGGGCAATTTTAACTCTCAAAAATGCTAATCATAGAAACCCTACTACTGAAAAACTTTTAAATTTGTGCATGCGACAAAAAAGATGCAACCTGGTGGAAAAACAAGGCTGAAGCAGCCTATTAAATGGGTCAATTTGACTATTGTGCATCCGATCAACTTATCAATTGAGAGGAGAATCTGCTCACTAGGGTTCGGAAGGATCTTACCATCTTAAATGGGGATCTGTATACTATGAACATTTTCATTTCTATGACATTAATCTAACTCTTTTAATAGTTTCAAAAACGCTCGTCCCTCCCCTGTGGTCCCGGAAGGCGACGTGGTCGCGCACGGGACTGGGTGCGAGTGTCGGAGGTGGGGACGACAGAACACACGAAGTCAGCAAGGGCTGTAAGGCGACGTCTCTCCTTCGGGTCGTAAATGGGAAGTGGCTGTTTGTCTTTGGTGGAAACATGGATCTGGACACTGCCGAGCTGATTGGGGCTGAACTCCAGACACTGACGATCAAGAGCTCTGCATTAAAGAAAATCCAACCTGGAGAAGATGCTAAACTACTTTGCACAATATGGTCGGCAAGATCATACAATAAGGAGTATTTCAAAGGTATGATGAGACAGCTGTGGCGAACGAAAGAGAGGTTTTATTTCACGGAGTTGGGGGAAAACCTGTTCAAGGTCTCCTTCACGGATCCCAGCGACAAGGACAAAATACTGGATGGGCGGCCATGGCTTTTCGACAGGAAACTGGTCATTCTTGCTGAATTGCGGGAGGAAGTTGAGTATGCCCAAATACTGCTCGTCAAAATGCCAATGTGGCTGCACGTACAAGGAGCTCCATACATTATCGATAAGAACTCCTTGGGCCAGTGTATTGGCAATACCTTTGAGGAAGTGACAGAGATTAAAGCCTCAGAGGATGAAGTAAAGTTGAAAGTGGTACTGGATTGTAGAGATCCTCTTCGTAGAGGGATGTTTATCCAAGTGGGAACACAGCAACGGAGATGAGTTAGTTTTCAGTACGAAAAACTACCTATCTTCTGCTACATGTGCGGCATCATGGGCCATGCTCACAAAGATTGTCCCACAACGCTGAAGGAGAATCTGAATCGGGCGGAAGCTGACATGCCTTATGGCAGTTGGATGAGAGCGGGTGTAAAACCGATGCGAATGAGAAGTGAGTTTGGGTCAAAGCACAGAACTGCCCCAATCAAATATCTGGGCGAGAATGGCAGCCAGGGGGTGGATGATGGGGTTGATCAGCATTGTGGAAACGTGGGAATGGGAGGTAGTTTACACAGCAATGATGAAGGGGGCAGCGAACTGGCATGAAGGGGGCAGCGAACTGGCAGATATGGGCAGCAAGGGGTATGAGACCAGGCAGAGTGGTGGGCCAGCACATGTTCTTGGTAAACAACTCTCGGGACCAGAGGCTACTAAAGGAAAGGCCACCCAAGGGGAGCCGAGTACAGCAAGTAGAAAGGGTGAGGGAGGGGAGGAGCTGGGGGGTCTAGGGGAGCTGGACGGGCTGGAATTTGGGAGAGCACAGGAGATTGGGGATAGAGGAGGGGGGAGGCAGAAATTGCCCACCTCTGAAATAGGGGAAACGGATCAACTGTGGCCTGGTTGTGAAGTGGTGAAGAAGAAGACTGTTAAAGAAGATTTAGGGAGACATGGGCAGTGGCGAGAAGCAGAGGATCAGATGTTGGTTGAGATAATGGTTCAAACAGCAGGAGATGGGACCGAAGGGGATTGCTTAAAAGGGGTTGAAGTTACGGGGGGGATTATGGGGGCGGAATTGGATGTAAACAACATGCTGTCACAAAGCGTTAAAAGGAGATGGAAAAGGAGGGCTAGGCGAGGTGTAGGTGTGGAAGAGCTGATCTCAATGGCCAAGAGGGACAAAGGGATGGCAAAAAGAGGTTGGGGGGAGGACCCGGATGAGCATGTGAAGATGTGCAAGTGGGCTAAGGGTGGGGAGGTGGTGGCTGTGGGTTTTCCCCAGCCCCACCTCCAGTGACATGGCTATCATGGCATGGAATTACCGCGGGCTTAGGAACCCACGAGCAATTCGAACTCTTTTTGACTTGGTCAGAAAACAAGCTCCCAAATTACTTTTTTTGTGTGAAACAAAATGCAATAAGAAGGAAATGGAGGGGATTAGGCTGAAACTTCGTTTTGAGGCTTGTTTTGTGGTGGAATCTGTAGCAAGGAAGGGCGGCTTGGCTTTGTTGTGGAATAATGATCTCCCTGTGTCTGTCCGAAACTTTTCGGCTCACCATATCGACATGGATCTTTTGGGATGACGTTTCACTGGGTTCTACGGTCACCCCGAAACTCACTGTCGTCATCTTACATGGCACATTCTCAATCAGTTAGCTGACGAAGCAGACTCACCTTGGCTAGTTATGGGTGACTTCAATGAAGTGATGGGATCTAATGAATATTCCAGCTCAAGGACCCGAAGCCAGACTCAGATGAATTTTTTTTGTAATACTGTGGACAAGTGTAACCTGATCGACCTGGGTTTTATCGGACCACCTATGACATGGAGCAATAATCAGCGGGGAACCCAAAGAGTGGAAGCAAGGCTTGACAGGGGGCTTTCAAACCCATCATCACTTAACCTATTTCCCTATGCTAAACTTGTCCATCTATCGGCGTCAACTTCTGATCATTGCCCGATAATGCTTGTTTTTGACACCATGAATCGAAGGAGAAGGCCTCTGAAGGAATTTTGATACGAACTTTTTTGGGCTCGTGATCCAGAGGCGAACAAAATCATTCAGAAGGCTTGGGAGTCCAAACCCCCGAGGGTGGTGACAAACACTGATCTTATTAGCTGAAAACTTGAGAGATGTGGTCTGGAGCTTGCCAGTTGGAAACGAATGAAAAGGGGAAACCTTAGACGAGCTATTGAACGGAAACAGAGGGAGCTCTCATCCTTGAAGGGACTGGCCCATAACGAGGCTAATGATGAAGTTATGAGAAAACTAAAGTTCCAAATTAACCTCTTGTTGGAGGATGAGGAGAAGCTATGGAGATTACGCGCTAAAACCCATTGGCTGCAGGAGGGGGACAGAAACACCGCGTTCTTCCATCGTATGGCCTCAAACCGGAGACGATCAAACTACATCGAAGCACTCAGAGATGAGGAAGGGCGGTGGATTAGGGATCAAGAAGAGTTGATGGATTTGTCTGCTTCTCATTTTTCAAAGATCTATACATCTTCGACTCCAGTGGTGGCGGATTGGGTTGAAAGTCATATTACAAGGAAAATTACTGAGGTGCAGAGAAGAGGGCTTACAAAACCACTCAGTTTTGATGAGGTGGAAATAGCAGTTAAAGGTATGCGTCCAACAAAGGCCCCGGGGCCGGATGGAATGTCTCCGGGTTTTTTTCAGAAGAACTGGAAGCTGGTGGGCAGGGAGATATTCATGTGGTGAAAATCGATCATGGAGGAGCGAAATCAGGCTCATATCGCCAGACACATTTGAAAGGTTAATTCTACCACTCTGGTGCTGATCCCAAAGAAGGGGGGCGCTCGGGATTTATCGCAATTTCGACCTATAAGCTTGTGCAACGTGATATACAAAATTTGGGCGAAGGTGCTGGCAAATAGACTCAAAGCTTCTCTCACGGATGTCATTGGGATAGAGCAGAGCGCTTCTGTTCCTGGTCGGCTCATTACCGACAACATGCGTATAGCATATGAAGCCATTCATTCCCTCAGGAGGAGGAGAGGGGGCAGACGAAGGGAGATGACTATCAAGTTGGATATGTCCAAGGCTTATGACCGTGTCAAATGGTCCTTTTTGGAACAGATCATGGCTGCGATGAACTTTTGCCCAGTGTGGATAAATTGGATTATGAGCAGTGTAACCACAGTCAGTTATCGGGTAAATGTCAATGGGTTCAAATCCAAGATATTCCAGCCCCAGCGGGGGCTAAGACAAGGGGATCCGTTGTCTCCATATCTTTTCCTCTTTTGCTCGGAGGGTCTATCTGCGCTTATTTCTGTTGTGGCTACCCAAGGATCTCTTCATGGAATCAGATTAAACCCCCAGGGGCCTCAGATTACTCACTTGTTGTTTACGGACGATGCCCTTATTTTCCTCCGGGCGGATGAAAATGATATCAGGCAATTTCTGAACATCCTTCGAATTTATTCGGCTTCCTCTGGTCAGATGATCAATGTGGACAAGACCTCTATTTTTTCAGTTCAAATATGAGTGGTCATGAAAGGGAGGTGATGTCTAATCGGCTGGGGTCTTCAGGCAAGGAAGTAAGTCATTATCTGGGCCTTCTGGCATGGCTAGGGAAATCAAAGAGAAGGTGGTTTAATGGCTTAAAGGAGCGTATTTGGAACAAAATTCAAGGGTGGAAGGGTCGCTTATTATCATGGGGAGGGAAAGAGGTGCTAATTAAGGCAGTGGCGCAGGCCATCCCCTCCTACACTATGAGTATTTTTCTGCTACCACGGTCATTCTGTAAGGACATCAATGGAATGTTAAGCAAGTTTTGGTGGGGCGAAAAGGGGGAGAAGCTCAAGATGAGTTGGGTAGCTTGGAAAGAGATGTGCAAGACCAAAAGGGCAGGGGGGCTGGGATTCAGGGACCTTCATGAGTTCAACTTCGCCCTTCTTGCAAAACAGGTATGGAGGCTAACATCAGGCTCCTCATCATTATGCTATAAGGTATTAAAGGCCAAGTACTTTCCCAATTCTGACATTTGGAGCTGTAAGCCAAAGGCGGCTGCTTCTTACACTTAGAGGAGTATTCTTAAGGCGCGTGATGTGATTCACCCAGGGTGTAAATGGAGGATTAGTGATGGGGAAAGTGTTCATTTTTTTAAAGATGATTGGCTGGATGCTGTGATATGCAAGGCGGGACCACTTCCGTTATCCATCCCGGAGGAGGTGAGGGTCCACCATTTCATTGATGACGATACTAGAGGATGGAACAGGGACCGGGTGGTGGCTGCTGTGGGCGAAGTGGGCTGGGAGACTGTAAACAGAGTTCCCCTTTTCAGTAATGCTGAAAAAGATTGTATCTTCTTGAAGCATGAACCGAATGGCAATTTCTCTGTCAAGTCAGCACATAGATGGCTCTTGCGGGATAATGATGACCCCACGCTGTCAAGTTCCTACAAGGCTATCTGGAGGACAAAACTTCCGACTAAGGTACAAATTTTTGGGTGGAGACTTCTTAAGAATGCTCTCCCAACTCTGCGAAACCTCTCTCACCGGGGTATCGAGGTTGAGGATTCTAATTGTGCCCTTTGCATGAGAGAGGTTGAAGATGCTGAGCACCTCTTTTTGAGATGTTTTCGTGCGGCGAATGTGGTTAGGACTGCTACAACGGCGTGTTCCCCAGAGGCGTCGATGAAGGAAATCTTCTCAATTCTTGCCTCCAGGAATAGAATAGATGATCTGGCCTTCTTTATTCTTGTGTGCTGGCGTGTATGGTTTTTGCGAAACAAGCTCAAAATGGAAGGCGCCCAACCACGCTTTGCCGATACAATTCAGTGGTGCCGGGATTTTATTGAGCAATTGCGAGGAGCTAACGATTTGGACCTGATATGTGCGTTGGACTCGCCTCTTGTACCAAGATGGATCAAACTGTTGGTCCCGAGTTGATGGCAAAACCCAAGAGGGGAGGGGTGAATTGGGTATTTAAAAATTTATATCTTAAACAGAAACTTAACCCCGGATTAATCCAGTCCCCTTAATGAAGAAACGAAATGGAAAGCAATGTAATGTAAATGGCAGAAGTATAAATCAAACACACAGGATTTTTATAGTGGTTCGGCAACCTCCCTACTCCACTCTTCCAAGCTCACACTCCTTGTGACTTGGGTTCCACTATTGTATTCTCTTAATACAATTAGAGCCACTGCTCTCTTCTAGATTCCAGCTCTAGGGGGCATCAACAAAACACAGCACAAGTAGGTGATGAGTCACACTCCAATCACACACTACTTTGCTTACACTTGATCTTAGTTCCTCAAACTAAATCAAGTTCAACACATACAAAAGAAACAATAAGAAAACTACACTTTACAGTTGTGTAGAAGCAGTTTGGCGCAGAGAAGAACTTGTTGAATTGGCTTTGAATGATCAGTAGTTGAGCTCTTGCAGTTTGAAGCAAAGTTCTTCCTCTTTGATTAGCTTGATCTCTATTAAAACTCTTGTAGATGGTAGTTATGCATACTTAATGATTCTCAGCTACTTCCCTCGTCTACCATGAATGCCTTTTATAATTTTGGAGGGAATCCGAACGTTAGAGGGTAGGTGGCGCGCATTTAATGCGCCAACGTTCGAATAAATTCCGACCGTTGCGACCCAAGTCGCATGTGGAGTCGACTTCGGATGCGACTTCGCCCAAGTCGCGGATGGAGTCGACTTCGGGTGCGACTTCGCTTCTCCGTCGCAACATCAAGTTTCAGTCAGGGTCGACTTGGGCATCAACTTGACCCAAGTCGCAGGTGAAGTCGACTTCGGGTGCGACTTCACCTTGTCAGCTTCCAAGTCTGAGTCTTGAGTCGACTTTGGCTTCCGACTTCAACTCAAGTCGATCATGGAGTCAACTTGGGTTGCGACTTGACTTGGTCTTCGTCAAAGTATGTTTTGATCTTCATTTGATCTTTCTCTATCTTGCTTGGCTTGTTTCTTTGATGATTCTTAGGAGAGCTTGAGTCCCGCTTGGTTGAATCATGCGCCTTGCTTTGCATTTGACTCAGTTGGTCTTTAAGACTTGATAGACTTGATTTGATCTCCATCTTGAATCTTTGCTTTGAACTTGAGTGAGAGATTCTTTGAATAGGCTTTGAAACTGCATCTTTGAAGCCTGAACTTCTCAAGTCGCGGATGAAGTCGACTTTGTCTGCGACTTCACCCAAGTCGCACCTGGAGTCGACTTGGTCTGCGACTTGGGCAGCTTCGTGCCCCAAAATTCAGCTCTGGACAGTTTTTCATGTTTGAAGTCGAGAGCGAGGTCGACTTCGTTTGCGACTTGGCTTCCCAAGTCGCATGTGAAGTCGACTTGGGATGCGACTTCTCCTGCAAGTTGATTTTGCCTTTGAGGTTCTTTCTCAAGTCGATAGTTGAGTCGACTTTGGGATCGACTTCACCCTAAGTTGAAGTCCAAGTCGACTTGGGGATCGACTTGGCTAGTTAAGTTCCTTAAAACAAATGGCAAACTCATTAGTCCTTTAAATGTACTCAAGTTAGTTGTTGTTAATCATCAAAACTCAATCTTTGGTCAATTTTATTTTGTTTTGAAGCATTGTTTCCAAATGAATGTCGACGCCCGATGCCTGCAGGAAAAGGTGGTCACGGGGTTTGCTGCGGTCATTAGGGACTCCTGAGGGTATTTTATTGCGGCGAACGGTTGGAGCCGGAGGGGCGTGGAGGAACCACTTACCATGGAAGCAAACGCCGTTCTTCTGGCTACCAGGTGGGCCATTCAGCTCAAGCTCAGACAGGTGCAGATCGAATCCGACTCCCTTCTTCTTTACACTTATCTATCAAATGATTGCGTTATCTCCTCCCCGATGGGTCATATTATTTCGGAGATCAGAACAAGTTTTGAGGCTAATCCAAGTCTCTCCATCCACCATGTGCTAAGACAGGGAAATAGGGTTGCGCATGCCTTAGCTGATCTAGTTGCTGTTTCTGGGTTGGATAATGTTTCTTGGTGGGGAAATCCCCCACAGTGTATTGTAGAGAAAATATGTACAGACAATTTTTTGGCAATGAATTGCTCGGATTACTCCACCCCGAACCTGGTCAAATGATGAGGGGGTCGGGGTTGAGTAATTCTCTTCATAAAAAAAAAATAAAAAAATCTAACTCTTTTTACATTTTTAATACGAATTTTCTTATTTCTACTAAACATCATTATATTCTCATGTCATTTTTCCATCCCATCCAAGTTCTTTGCATCCTTCCAAATTGGCTGAGGTAATGTGGATGATGGGCATGGTGAGTTGACCTTTTCTTATCATTAGGAGTGTGAAATCACTTACCCATTTTTTTCCCAAATATTTTATTAAAAAAATTTGACATGTTAACTATAAAGGTTAAAATGACCATAAGACCCAATGTATTTAAAACTAAAAAATATATACACATATACAAAAATAGTAAATCTTAATTTATGTGTAATATAGATATAGATTAACATTTTCGAAAAATTTAAAAAATGAAAACGATTGTTTTTTTTGACTGGTCAAAAACGCCCCATTTTCGACCAGTCATTCATGATCACGACCTGCCCGTATCTAACCCCAAAATTTAAAGATCAGATTTCTTCAAAAAAAAAAAAAAATTATTTTCTACCTTCGCTTGTTTTCTTTGTATTAGATCTTAGTTGACACAATGCAATATTGTAAAAAATGTACAAGACGTGGGTCTCCATTTCCTAATGACAATTACAATATGCACTTCAGAACTGTTTTTTTCCCCTTTCTTTCTCTTTTTGTCCATCTTTCTTTTAACATACTTTCACCGGAAGCGGGATTTGGTGGAGCACTATGCTTCGCCTACAGCTAAAGAGCACATGTAGAAGCGACTTTTTGTATTGTTCCTAATGCATAATCAAATGCATTCGATATCATTGTAACCCATTGTCATTAGCACCTATATTTCAGATTTAATCCAATAATGTATATGGGCAGAATTTTTGTAACAATGATTACTTAAGAGTTTTAGACTTCAAATCAAATTTATAGAATATGTTCAACACAAAACTATATTTACACTAAAAAAAATTAGGGCATGAAATTAATAAATATTTAAAAATAGATATTTTAGCGATTTTAATCCTTAAAATATACATAAGTAATCAATTTTTATATCAGGATATTAAATTTTATATGAAATGAAATTAACAGTTCGCTGTCTCTCTCTCTGGCTCTTGTGTGATAGTTCAACCCCATTAATTTTGGGTTTCCATATGGAAAAAGAAATAAAAATCCAAGGGATGGATCTTGATCTATAATTTGACGGACCTAAAACCTCTTACCCATTTAAGTTGTGAGCCCAATATCAACCCATTTAAGTTGTGAGCCCAATATCATGGTGCATACGGCATATAATTATTTTAAAATTTTTTTTTACATAATTGTTAATCAAGTGTATTTAACATTAAAATTACTAAAAATGTAATTGATTTTAAAAATCTGAAAAATATTTACAATTATCTAAAAATGAAAAAATTGATAAACGTGTTAAATACACGTATATTAATAGTTTCATGAAATTTTTTTAAAAATAAAAAATAAGTGAAGTACACCTGACTTGAATAAGATTAGTTCCCTAATATCAGACCTTGACATTGATGGATCACGGTTCAATGTGCCGGACTGTACCCATTTTTTAAAAAAAATTTCAAAAATTTTAAATTATTAAAAATATCACTGACTTTTAAAAATAAAAAAACTATTTAAAAATCTCCAGAAATAGTAAAAATTAATACATATATTAAATACACTTATTAACGGTTGTGTAATTTTTTTTAAAAAAAAATAAAAATAAATGAGTGAAGGACGCATTGGTGTATTGAACCGGGTTCCGACATTGACAGAGGGCTGCTCCATAATTCTACTACTCCCAAAACGAGGAAAAGTCAGAAAGCCATAGCTCTATAATTTTGGCGTTTCCACCACAGAAAGCGGATTACCGTCCTTGTGTTTCTTCTCATTTGTCATATACACAAAAGCACCATCTTATAGGTATCCAGGTTCCATATTGCCAACCAATGCACCTTGACTGCGTATAATTTTCAGTAATTAGATGATCTTCCATGTCTACAATATCATCGAGGATTATTGAAAAATGTGGACATCCTGAGTCACGCCCACATGCAGAGTGATTTTTCTGATTATGACATTGAAAAAGTGGTGTTGATATGTGGTTTTTATTTTATGGTAATGGCATTGCGATACGCTGACAAATTATAAAAGAATAATGGAAAGATACTCTCGAGGAAAATTTATGAATCCGCCGTCGCAAGACAGTGGCCGACCGGGCCAACAACCTTTGCGCTAAAAAGTAGGCAATGGTCAAATAAAAAAAATAAAAAAAAGTAGGCAATGGGCTGTAATTAGACAACGGTTCTATAGATTTGATTAGTAGCTAGGGGCCTAGGGCTAAGACTATTTTAGACAATAAAAGATCAGCTAGCCAATGCAAGCACTTACCCGTAACCACACGTGGATCATTATTGCGCACGGGGTTCTGCTGGTCATTCTCCCTTCATGCGCGGGAGTTTGACTCGTCGCCCCAAAACCAGAAGCAGAAAGCTTGAATTGGAAAGGTGGTGAGGTGAGAATATGCATACACACAGATGTGGACCAGGCAACAAACAGAATGTTTATATGTAGCCAAAAAGTTTGGATTCATTGAGTATGAAAAGATAATGGTAAGTAAGAAAAACAGGAGTGGTTTTGTCCAATGAATGTGGGGAACGGACGGCAGCATTGGAAAGGTTGGAACGTGTTTTTTTTTGTACGGCGATGGCTGGTGACGCGTGAAATGCATATACAGTCGTGAAGATTTTTTTTTTTTTTTTTGTATAAAAGTTATTAAATTAGTAAAAAAATGATATGATATAATAAGGGTAATGATGTGGAGTAAAGAAAATAAAGTTAAAATAGATAGATTAGTTATATTAGTAGTTGTGTAGAAATGATTAAAAAGTAAAGTTGTTGTACATGAAGATGCGAAAAAATAATTAAAAAATAGAATACTTATAGAAAGTGAAAATTTTAGTTTGAAAAGTTTGAAAAGTTTAAGCTGACAACTTCTGCAAATTACTAAATAGACACAGAAAGAAAAAAAAAATGAAAGTGGGTTCTGGTGGTCTGGCTAGTTGCTAACTTATTAAGGATATCTTCATAATTGCCCAAAGGAATGTTATTTGGAGAAAAAGACAACTAATTATTTATGTTCAATTTTTAATGATATGGAAAAATATGAAGACTTGAAAAACCATAAAGTGGCCCTTACAATCATTCAAGCAGCTCTTATATTACTACTATAGAAATTTGTTTAAAATATTTCATTTGGATCCTATTTGAATAATTAACACTTTTTTATACTAATCAACACTTATTTTAGTAGTAACATTTTTTTAAAAAAATTATTTTAGTAGGAGTCAAAAGATTATCTTTATCTTACAAAAAAGAGACTGTCTTCATTAAAATCCTACTTAGGAATGAATATTTTCTAAAGTATTATTCTTATCTTTGATACAAATTTTAATGATACTTTAAATATCAAGTATTCTAATATTTAGATGACTAAATAATTGACGTAAGGCGGATGTGTAAGAGTGTGTAAACTTGAGAGGTGTATGGTTCACATTTAGATCACTAAATAATTGCTGTAATGTGGGTGTGTAAGAGCTTATAGACTTGCAAAGGTGTATGGTTCAAAATTGAATAGAGGCTTTTGCTTCATTAACTTTTTTAGCTATGTGGTCATCTAAGATGATGATTTAATAAAAAAGAAGTATTTTAACACTAAAGTGAATGGATGTCAATGATTTTTTACTTTTACCAATATTTAATTTATATTTTTTAAAAATACAATTTAGTAGGAGTTCTTATTAATATTAAATTAAAGTTTATCTATAAATATTGTTAACACAAAATTGTGCAAAATATATTAATATTGTAGAAAAAATTTTCTATTTTGAAATTATTAAATACTAAAATCTTTATTGTATAGATATCATCATGATGTTCACTCCGCTAAATTGATGACAAAGGGTTGGAATATTGTCAAAAAGATTAAATTTACTTTAGTGAAAATTTAAAAGCAAAAGTAGTTAAAAATAAAAAGTCGTTGCTAAAACAATTGCCAAAAATAAAATTTATTGGAATGACCTAATGACTACTAAATATTGCACTAGTTATGATTACTAATTCATGACAACATATTGCCGTGATGTTAGAGCAACCTAAGACATAGCTACGTACGCCTACAATGCTGCATTAATATCCTTTTCATTGTATAATTTACCATGGGCAATAAAAAATATGCTAGGCCACTGTATCTGTCATACTCATTTACAGGCATATATAAAATACGGGCATATATAAAATACGAATTCTAAGCTAGTGCTGTTTGATCAGTCATTTTCTGTTAAGGCTACAGCCTTGTTAGGATGTTTTAAAAAAAAAGAAAAAAAGCAAGAGAAAAATTTATTACCAGTTTTTTCTTACACATCTTTTGATATATATGATTTTACAACTTCAATTTTCAACTATCTTATTACGAGTGTGCTTGAGAATTGATGAAATTTTTTTTAAAGTAAAAGTTGTCAAATGATGTGATATAATAGGGTAATGATGAGAAGAAATAGAATAAAATTAAAATAAATAGATTAGGTTTATAGGTAGTAATGTATAAATGATTGAAAAATAGGATAGTTGTATAAGAAAATATGAAGAGATAATTAAAAAATGTGATATTTATATAAATGAAAATTTTTAAATTGAAAAGTTTAATTTAAAAGTTTTGTGAATTATCAAACACCCCTTACTATTATTTCTATGTTGAAATCATTTTTTATAATTTTGAATACTTCCACCCCATCATTTTTAGTCTTTACTATTAATCATTGTCATTATCATATCATATTACTAGGAAACTTTTGAAAATTTTCACCATAATTATTTTAACTGCTTATTTTTTTACATCTCACCAAACAGCTGACCGTCAATTCATTTTTTTTTTCTTCTTTGCTTGATAATCAGCTGGTGAAAAAGATGCTAAAGAGAAAAATCCACTTCGAGATTGACCGTGGCATGGAACTGAAGGATCATGGAAGATGCTAAAGAGAAAAAGATGCTAAAGATGATAATTCATGGAACTGGAGGATCATCCAGTGGAGTCAAGATCGACAATCTGCGATCAGCAAACCAGCCGTGGAATCCGATTCAAGCAACAGCAGCAATAACAACAACACCGGAAATGAATCAATCTCACTGCTTCCCAGTAAAAATTCTAATGTATCATCATAATCAAATGATGCCACAACATATATACATATCCCATTTATATTAGTCTCGCTGCGATGAAATTCCTTTTAAATGTAATCTCCTCTATATTTAAAATCTTAATGGTCAATGTAAAATTTACTTTATCCATTGTATTTAGTATTTAGTATTATTTATAGTATTTTAGAAACTCTTTTATTTATTTAATATCATTGTGTATAAGTCACATTAAAAATTAACGTAATAAAATGGTTTAATACTAAATTTCAATTTTAAAGTTGTATTTAAATTGTCTAAAATATCAATTGTAAGTGGACAAATGATTTTGTTAAGTATTATTACATTTTAAACATGGGTAAATGGATCTAAGCAATTTTCATAATTTACGTATGAATATTTATTTTTCAACAAATTTGACCCATAAACATACATAATTTTTATAGACTAGGATGAAATTTAATTTTTTAGATAAACAAATAATGTTAAATATAATGAATGGACTAAATTTTCTATCAAAGATTAAAATTTTAAAATTAAAGGGGTTATGTGGCTTCATTAACAAAGTTTGATCTTTGGCAGCAAAAATCATTTTTCACCAGCATGACTATACTATGACATTTTGTTACACTTTTCATTTCTTTTGAGTGTAGATGCTATGGTAGAATTGTGATCTATCTATTGATCATGAATTCATTTTAGATGTTGCGGTGGGCTGTATCTGTTCAGTTTGCATACAAGCTGTCTTTTTCTTTCTTTGTCTTTCATTGTATTGTATGTGGTTGATGGGAGTTGTGATTGGCTATAAACCTTTAATTACAACTGTTTTTTTGGCTTCTTTAATTTGGATTTTTATTGAATAGAGTAGGGCAGACACGAGCTACATATATACTTGCGCAATCTGACCTCCAATTGTTTCATGCCATACGAAGGACAATACTCATGACTTGTATGATCATAAATCGCATATCGACTAAAGATTTGAATTAGGCCTAGATGATATATGTAATTACCCAACCTAAATATGTCGACCTGATGTGACATACCAATGTGACATGTTGAATTTTTAACTATCTAGGGTGTGTTTGGGAAGTTATAAAACTTTTGATGAAAAGTTTTGTATGTAAAAGTTGTCAAATCAGTAGAAAATAATGTGATATTGTAGGGGTAATGATGAGAAATAAAGAGAATAAATTTAAAATAAATAGGTTAGTTGTATTGGTAGTTGTGTAGAAATGATTAAAAAGTAGGGTTGTTGTATAGAAATATGTGTAAAAAATAATTAAAAAAAGAGTAGTTATGGAGAGTGAAAAGTTTTAGATTGAAAAGTTTTAATTTGACAACTTTTTCAAATTGCCAAACACACCCCTAATGTGTCACTAAAAATAGCTGATGTGGCTAAGTTAACTTATTGACTGATGTGGCTTATTATCATTTTAAGAAAAAAACGAGCTTTAAAATATAATTTAATTAATTTTTAATTTAAATTAACAAATTTTTGAAAAGCTAAGATGCTTAGAAATTGTGCCAAGTAATTTGGAGATAGTGGGTTCGAATTTCATCTAAGTAGAATTAGATAATTTTTTCTTTTTAGAAATTAAATGCATGTGGGGCCCATAAAGAGATAAGATTTGTTCTTTTTAAATTTTAAAGGTAATATCTGGAGAGGAAATCTTGGGAGTATGTGGCAATTGACGATTAGGGGGAGAGGTATTTTGAGGGGTTTTTTAGAAATCTATTGATAAATAGGATAGGTGAGAAAGGAGAGGATTAAAGAGGAAAGCTTAAAGGAAGGACTTTGTAGCATATTAGGAGTAGGAAAAAGAAGAATTTCTTTTGATTTAGAAGATCCTTCCGTGGGTTCTACAAAGAGGTAAGTAAAGAAGTAATTAAATTCTTTTCTAAGCCACGTATAATAATATGAATTAATTATCTTAGAGATAATTTAGTAGAACAAATTGATGATTTTTTCATACGATGATTGATGATGGAAGAGTATATATTGCAACTAATAATGATACAATGACATTGTTTTAATATTGTGACGGGGGGATGATTTTTGTTTATATGGGATTTTGAGAAGCATGAACGGACCTAGATAAATATTATTCAAGTCTATAAATTGCAAATTTGTAAGTGGTTCATTTTGATTTGTTTACATGATAACATTTAGTAATAGTTTGTTCTATTTCATTATTTATATTTATGGTGCAAAAATTCATACATAAATATTTCATATATCTGCATAGTAGTCATCATGGTGGAAGTTTTGTTTACTTTAATTAGTTATTAATATTAAAGTCTGCGGATTTCAAATAATTTGTGCGTAAATATTTTTGATGGAAGATGTGCTAGTCATATATATAAGAGTAATTTGCATGTATAACAATTTAGTTTAACGTGTTGTATATTACCCTTGTATAGTTTCACTAAAATTGCATATTATCCCTATGAGCGCACTTTGCCATTAGCTATCATTAATACCTTGCCTGATATTTTAAAAATGATGGAAATGTCCTCGTTGGCAATTCGCATATACACCCATATAGTTTGATGCTAATTGCAGATATACCTATATAGTTTTACAAATTACATATTATCCCTATATAGTTTTACCAAAATTGCATATTTACCCCCATCAGAGAAAGTATCAGTGGCAACAAATAGCAAAGTGCGCTCATGGGGGTATTATGCAATTTTAATGAAACTATTTGGGAGTAATATGTAATTCGTAAAATTATGTGGGTATATTCGCAGTGAGCGTAAAATTATGTGCATATATATGCAAATTACTAACGAAGATATTTTCATCATTTTCCAAAATGTAAGGTAAGTTTTTAACGATAGGTAACGGCGTGGAGTAATACGCAATTTTAGTGAAAGTATGTGGGAGTAATATACATTTCATGAAACTATATGAGTATATATGCAATTAGTGTCAAACTATGTGGATATATATGCAAATTATCCTATGTATAATATAATACATTTATCCTAATGTTGCCAGAATCTTTAAGGATCGCAATTGGCTGTTCAACATATATATAATATGTGTTTTTTAAGGAAGTTTGAAGGCATCGGGATCAATACCTTATAATATAATATATTATATTATTCAAAAGATATTATAGACATTATATATATTATAATAAAGTTTGAAGTCGTCAGGATTGGTTGTACATAATTTCACCAACAATTACCTATTACAGAAATGACATGTATAACATTTTTATATACATAGATATTGGTCATTCACATGAGATTTTATTATTTTAAATATAACTGAGTGAAATAAAACTTAGTAGAAGAGGTATGAACTATTTGGCAGGTTAAAACTTAGCTAGAGGACATAATTGAGTTAATTATTATTGAATTTGAACATCATTTTATTACAAGATGGAATTTGTGTCAGTTCTATTTATAACATATATATGTTAACTGGAATTTGATGTCTAAAAGGACTAGACTCTATTCTTTGAGATATAATAACATATATAATATATATAAGCTTAAAAAAGTTTAAAAGCCCCTAGATTGATACCTTGTAATATAATCTTTTATATTACATCTTATGTGCTTTACATTATAAGATAATATATATTCATTTGTTTTGATGGAAAACCTCTAACATCGGTTGTATGTAATGTAACGTATATATATTTTTATATACTTCTGATGGAAGCTTGAAAATTTCAAAGTTGGTTATTTATAAAGTAGTATATTATATGTATTGCTAATAGAAGCTAAAGTTGTTAATGCGATGGTCGGGTGTTGAAAATTCATTTGTGGAAAATTATCTAGAAGTGAGACATCTACTTGGTGTGAAAATCTGAAAAAAATCTAAAATTCTCTAAAATTGGTAAAAATTGATGCACATATTAAAGAAACTTAGATTAATAGTTATATAAAAAAATTTCAAAATAATTAAAAATAGGTGTATACGATTGAGAACCGGAAAAAACATGCTTATATCAAAACCTTTACTGTTAAGGGTGGTGGGTTGGATGCTCTCATTTTAACTCATTTAAAATATTCTATTCCTAATTCATTTATTAATTTATTTTAAAAATCTCAATCCAAACCCGTTTAATAACCGGTTATATAGTAGATGACTAAAAGACCTTGATTCTGATAGATGATCTCGTTGAGAAAGCGTTTTTGACATAGAGGAATAAAAATAGGACAGTAACTAGGGGTGTAACTTCATATCAGGTTCGTCTAAACCCGCCCAACCCGATTTCAAAACTAAGTTTAGATTTTATTTTTGAATTTTTTTTCAAATTAGACCTGTTTCAACCCAATAATGCGGTACCAAAACCCAACCCGGTTGGAACTCAATATTCTCCCTAATTTATTAAAATGATTATATTTGGTTATGTATTGTGTATTTTAACTATAGTTTTGATAAAAACTATTCCGTATAATTATAATCTAATTAAACGATAAAATATTTATTCTAAAATCTAAATGTTATATGTTACATCTATCTTAACTTTATTTGCAAATAATTATAAATATACTAATTCTTTAAAATTATTACATACATATTAATTAACTACGAGATATGTAAGTTTCACTTTCATTAAACTTTACATAGTGATTTCACGTAGTTTTATTTATTTTTTCTTGCTTTGATCATTATGCATAAATTCATTATGTTCATTATATTTAGAATTATTATTTTTAATTAAAAGACTAACTTTCATCAAAACCAAAGATATTATAAGTCATATAAATATATTTACATGTAAATTATTCATGTACGAATGCAATAATGTTTAAAAAAATCGTTATCTCTATCAATAATTTTGACTTCAGTTAGTTTGAGAGTGATCTAAATTTCATCCCGAAACCAATACTAACGCGGTTCAAACCCAACTCAAATCAGAGTCTAATATTAGGGTTACAGTTTGGGTTCATATAAACCCAGTATACTTAGGGTTTGAGTTTACTTAAACCCGGTACAATCCGACTCAAGTTGCACCTATAACAGTAATAATGAAAATTAGATGGCCCAAGGAAGATATAGTGGAGGAAAATAACAAGGAGGTTTATATATATATATATAATGGATTAACCAAGCTAAATGAGCTCAATAGGTTAAATGAATAACTAAACGGGTTAACAAGTTATAAAATCTCAACTCTAATCTATTTATTTAATTAAATGGTTAAATAGGATGGTTTTTTTTATTTTTAGACTTACATGTATAATAATGATATATATGCTATCATAAACTGAGGCCTAAATTATTAAATAATCTCATAAGGTTTAATGGGCCCAAATCATCTAATAGAGTGTGGGTCTCCAATGCGTAGATACCCTATTGACTATTTTCTCATTTCTATTTTTATGATGTTCTAAATTAGAAATTAGAAAGATGAGTATGCTATATATACGGTTGTAGTCCCCAGGTTATGCACCTATTAGGGTTTTTTTTAACATCCCATCATTGGAAAAAAGGAGCCATCTTTTCTAGAAAATTCTAGGGCATTAATTTGTAAGACCCAGAAACCGCAAGATTCAAGAGCAACTACTCGTATGGATTTAAGTACACTTCTGCTTATGATTTATTTTTCTTAGTGATTTAGTATGGAGGATCCTAGGGTGATTATGATTTTAATCAATAAAGTTTTCCCAACAAGTGGTATTAGAGTCATCTTCATATTAAATCATTGAGAAATTTTTGGAATTTTGAAATTATGTCGTATGAATATCCCATGAATTCAGTTACGATTTCTGATTTTGGTTTCATGTGTACGGATTCGGATGGAATGCAGCTTTTCTATGAATTTCATGCGTTTAGTTTGTACTGGTTATTTGCATGGACCAAGTTTGCATTGAATTGATATGAAAAGGCATAGTTTCAATTTTTTTTTTGGGATATGATTATACAGAATACATATAGTCCAGCTTGGTGCATCCTTATGTGATAAAATATAATAATATGTGCTGGTTATGATTTTCATCAAATTCCACTTATTTCGATGAACTATATCCCATTGACGGCATGCTCATGAAAATCCACATTAATTCTGGTCATCCATAATTATTGATGGCTATTGATTCAACGTAGACTCAGCTGGGTGGTTTTGGATTCAGACAGTGAATCCAAGGGCAAGGCCGAGCATCAAGTTTGGTTTTGGTTTTTTTATTTTTTTGTTTTTTGTATTTTATGCCATCGATCATTAATTCATGATGATGGAAACAAGAAAACCCTTTTAGCGGCTGCTATTTTAATTCATGGCCGAAAATAATGTATTCTGGAATTCGGTGGTTGTTTAATTTTGCGTTTCAATGTATTTGGGATTCAAATTATCTGGCCACAGTAATTATTTTTTAAATGAAAGCATGAAACTCATTGTGCTGCCGACGACGGGTGCTGGGGCTTGGGGATTCTAGGCACGGCGACGGGGAGCTGGACGTGTTGTTGCCGACGGCAGCGGTGCAGCTGGACGTGGCGATGGCGACACGTCCATTATGACTGTCCAAATTAAATTTATCATATTTTATGATCTCGTTATCCGTTTTGGACGATCCAATAGAGATTTTCTATATTTTTGGACATTTTGAAACAAATGGAAGGGTCTGATTAAGCCAAATAGGTCTTGTGATTTTTATGTATATGCATGCAATTTTTGAATTATATGTGCAATTAATTCATATGGTTATTTTATGAAAATTTAGAAAGCAATTTGTGACTAATTCTCATATATTCATTATTTGTTGCTTTCTATTAAAATTTTAAATTAACCTATTGTTATGCAAAATTCAGTTTTTGGATCTTTTGAAATTTAAAATTCAAATAATTATACAAATATTCTTTATAAATGTTTGATGTTTTAAAATAAATTAATTGAAATAACATGCTGCCAAAGTAGCCTCTCTCGTTTAGGTTAATTTATTTTTGAAACATTAAAATGATTGTGTGAGTGTAATTCATATGAATTTTAATCAGCCCAAAGGAAGGTTAATTTTCCGCCAAATTACATGCACACGTGTGGTAATAAATATGTGATAATTATTTGATTTTCCATGTGAATAGTAAGTCGGTCCAAAGAAATATTTATTATTTGACAGGAATTTATTATCAATATTTGATTACTACAACAAGAGTACTAACAAGTTAATATTTTTGTGCAAAATTAAATATTAATGTTGTGCTAGATATCTTGTGATGGGCCTTGCCATTATTTGAATTTTTGTAAGGTTTTATATGAAACTTATATGAATATATTGTTTTGTTCTATTTTCAGCTGATACATCTGCTTCTACTATATCTGTCAATATCAATTCTATTTCTGTGCTAAATGGAACTAATTTCAAGCAATGAAAAGAAAATATTATGATCATTCTTGGCTATATGAATCTCGACCTTGCGTTAAGGGTTAAACAACTCACCCCTCTTACGGTTGCAAATTTCATTGATAAAAATGGAACTTTGAAAGGTGAGATTGTTCAAATCGCATGAGTCTCATGATCATATGTAAGACTATTCTAAAAGCTTTCAGAATGGTGTATCTGAACAGGATATTACTGCCAAGGATTTCCTTGATGAAATCGAAAAGCACTTTGAAAAAAAGTGATAAGAGTGAAATAAGTTCGATTCTGTCAAGCTTGGTTTCAATGAGATATAAGGGCAAAGGAAACATAAGGGAGTACATAATTGAGATGTCTCATCTTGTTTTGAAACTAAAAGTACTTCAGATATAGCTATCTGATGATTTACTGGTGCATTTGGTTTGATCTCTCTTCCTGTAGAATTTAATCAATTTCAGATTAGCTATAACTGTCAAAAAGAAAAATAATCTCTTAATGAACTCATATCACATTGTGTGAAAGAAGACGAAAGCATGAAGCTAGACATGCCCAAAAGTAGACACTTAGCAAGTCATTTTAAGGAAAAGACCAAGAAAAAAAAAGGGATAAGGAAGATGCATGTGGGGTGGCAAATAAGAAATAGCAAAAGAAATCGACTAAGGAATCAGGCTATTACTTCTGTCACACTCCTGGACACCAAAAGAAGGATTATACCAAATATCACGTTCGACATGTAAAGAAAGACATGCTTCTCTCTTTGGCTTGTTCTGAGGTTAATTTAGCTTTTGTACTTTGACATACTTGGCGGATAGATTCCAGTGCTACTACTCACATAAGTGTGTCTATGCAAGGTTGCCTGAGCTGCCGAAAGCTAAATGATGCTGAAAGATTCATCTACGTGAGCAATGACAAATCAGTTGAAGTTGAGACAACAGACATATTTCGGTTATTATTAAAGACTAGTTTTTATTTAGATTTGAAAGAGACATATATTGTACCGTCTTTTAGACGAAATTTGATTTTTATTTCTGTATTGGACAAATCTGCATATTTTTATTCATTTGGAAATATTCAGTTTAATCTTTTTTTAAATTCAAATATTGTGGATACCGGCTCTTTATCTTGTTATGATAACCTTTATTTGCTTGATAAGTTATCTCTTTTATTGAATCCTTATATGTGAATTCACGTGGTGTGAAACAAAAATTAACTAATAAGAATTTCGCTTCACTCTGGCACAAACGTTTATGACATATTTCTAAATAAAGAATTGAGAGACTTGTGTCAAATAGAATTCTTAATTCTCTTGATTTGCCAGATTTTCAAGTCTCTGTTGATTGTGTTAAGGGAAAATAGACAAACATAAGGAGATTCGGTGCCAACAGGTCTTAAAATGTCTTAAAACTAATACATACGAACATTTATGAGTCATTTCCCACGACATCTTCGAATAGTAAACAATATTTTATTACGTTCATAGATGATTTCTCTCATTATGGCTGCTTGTTTCTCATCCATGAGAAGTCTCAATCACTGGACGTATTTAAAATTTTTAAGGTTGAAATTGAAAATCAACTTGGCAAAAGAATTAAGGTCGTTAGATCTGATTGTGGTAGTGAATATTACGGTAGATATGACGGATCAGGTGAACAAGGTCCAGGGTCTTTTGCCAAATTTCTAGAAGAGTGTGATATCATCCCATAGTATACCATCCAGGAAGTCCTAAAATGAATGATGTTGTTGAAAGACGTAACAAAACTTTAAAGAACATGATAAGCAGTATAATCAGTTTTACTACCTTACCAGACTCACTCTGGGGAAAGACATAAAGACTGCAGCTTATATCCTTAACAGAGTACCAACCAAGGCAGCCGCTAAAACCCCCTATGAATTATGGACGGGCAAAAAGCCTGTCATAAAGTATTTACGCATTTGGCGTTGTTTAGTTAAGGCAAGGTCTTATAGGTCAAATAAAAAAAAATTGCACTCAAGAACAATTAGTAGTTATTTCGTTGGATATTCTGAACGGTCCCGAGAGTATAAATTTTATGATCCCATATTCGGATCCTTTTTTTAAACAAGAAATGCTCGATTCTTTGAGGGTATTGAGCTTGGGGGGAGGATAAGGTTAGAGACTATGTCTTTGAGGAGGAATTAGTAACTTTTTCTTTGATTGTTGTTGCTAACATAGTTCAAGTAATAAGACCGAAACCACAATATATTATTGACAACCTCCCTAATTAATGTCAACAAGATATTCCTGCCAATTAAGCTCAACAACCTCAAGAATCTCAAGAACATCAGAATAACATTGCAATGACGGAAGATGATCCTATCAACTTTCGTCAAGTAATGTAAAGCAAAAATTCTTAAAAGTGGATTAATGTCATGGATGAAGAGATTAAATCCATAAGAGACAATGACGTTTGGGAACTCGTCTCATTGCTCGAAGGTGCAAAACCCATTGATTGTAAATGGATATTTAAAACTAAAAAGATTCAAAGGGTAATGTGGAAAGATATAAGGCTCGTCTTGTCGCAAAGGAATTTACTTAAAATGAAAACATTAATTATAAAAAGACTTTCTCTTCAGTTTTTTTGAAAAACTCTTTCAGGATAATAATGGCTTTAGTGGCACATTTCGACCTGAGCTATATCAGATGGACGTAAAGACTGCGTTTCTCAATGACGACATTAATGAGACCATTTATACGGTACAACTAGAAAATTTTATGTCTGGAGATGCAAAACGAATGGTTTGTAAACTAAAAAAATCCTTCTATGGGCTCAAGCAAGCTTCCCGTCAATGGTATTACAAATTTCATCAAGTTGTTATCTCATTCTGTTTCGAGATGAATATGCTCGATAACTATGTATACCACAAGTTCTGTGAGAGTAAACACATTTTTCTGGTCTTATATGTCAATGACAAACTGCTTGCCAGTAATGATATAGGTTTATTATATGAAACTAAAAGATTTCTATCAAACAAATCTGAGATAAAAGATCTTAGTGAAACAACTTTTGTATTAGGAATTCATATACATCGGAATTGTTCTCGAGGTATGCTTGGATTATTACAAAAGGCCTATATCGAAAGAGTACTTGAAAGATTTATCATGAAGGATTGTAAACCAGGAGAAACCTCTATTGCTAAGGGAGACAATTGATCAGTGCTCTAAGAATGATTTTGAAACTAAGAAAATGCAAAAATCACTTATGCTTCAGCATTGGAAAGTTTGATGTATGCCCAAGTTTGTACACATCCAGATAAAGTATTCATTGTTGGGATGTTGGGCAAATACTTGAATAATCAGGGAATTGATCATTGGAAAGCAGCTAAAAAGTTTTTAAGATACATGTAGAGAACAAAATAATACATACTCACATATAGGAGGTTGGATAACATAAAGATTATTGGATATTCGGATTCCGACCATGTAGAATGCCAAAACAGTCGTAAATCCACTTCGGGCTATATTTATCTGCTTGCTGGAGGAGTTGTCTCTTAGAAGAGTGCTAAGTAAACACTCGTTGCTCATTCCACCATGCAGCTGAATTTATAGCATGTTTTAAGGCATCCAAAACAGGTCATGTTTTAAGGCTTCATTTATTACATTTAATAATAATATTATTATTATTATTATCATGGAAACCTTTTATTTGTTTAATATTACCACATATAGGCTTCATTTATAAATGTATAAATTAATATAATAAAATAATTTAATACTAAATATCAATTTTAAGTAGTATTTTCAATATCTAAATCGTTCAAAATATAATTACTAAGCGGATAAATGTTCTTATAAACTATTATTATATTCAAATATATATGAGAATCGATTCAAACATTTTCTTTAATTTACCATGAGTGTATTTTTTTGAGTAAATGTGTCATATATAGATTTGGATGAAATTTAGTTTTGTAGCTAAATAAATGATATTATGTACAAATAAATGCATTGAATTTCGTATTAACTATCAATATTTAAAAAATGGAGGTGGCTACGGAAACATGCCCTAAACTTAGAAATATAAATGCAGATCGATTAGACTTTTCAGGCATGTCTGCTCTATTTTAAAATATTAAAAATCTGGCTGGTTGCGTATACGTGAAGAGCGTTGTTAGCACGTATCTTGCGAACGCTGAGCACTATCATATGGGACTGAAGCAGAAGGCCATCTTAACCATATACAATTCTAATAGTTGGTTTTCAGGGGTGATTGGACGTTATTGGTATTGCTGTCAAGTAGGAAAATAGATGAGATTGGCACCCAAAAGCAGAACTGGTTTAGGCATAGCTTCTTCACATCCAGCGGGCTTTGGACTTGATTAGTTGGACGAAAATAATTATTTTTAAATTCAAAAATTTTCATTATATATTAATATACTTATTTTAATTAAACCTATAACGATGATTTTAATTAAGGACATTTCTTAACATCAAACTTTTGAAACTAAAATTTTTCAATTTAGAACTTTTAACTCTTCATAATTATTCTATTTTTTAATTGTTTTTTCACTTTTTCCTATATAACTATCCTACTTTTTAATCATTTCCACTCAACTTCTTGTACATCTAAATTATATATTTTAGCTTTATTCTCTTTATTATTTATCATTATCTTTATCGTATCATATTATTTTCTTCAATTTTTAAAAACATTTATATAAAAAATATTTCATCAAAAATTTTATCATTCCTCGAACACACATTATAGCCAACATAATTTCACAAGCTTGTCACACACATTATAGCCAACATAATTTCACAAGCTTGTCACAACATAATTTCACAAGCTTGTCGCGTCAATAGTGTGTGACTTCTTAATTAATAGTTCAATTGACTTCAGGTAAAATTAATTAATAATTGCATCATTTACAAAGACATGCAGCTAAGTTTATTCAATAATAAAATAACATATATACTAACATGTTTGATATAGCTTCTTTATCTTTAAAGTTGTTTGGTGTCAAGGTGCCTGCTTTTGTATTTTTTATAGGATGATTTCTCCAAGACTACAAATATATAATTTTAGAAGTCACGAGGTCTCTAGAATGCAATGGTAACTTTTGTCCCTAGTCAGTTAAGCTTTCGTCTATTAAGGATGCATATGGAAAGTGATAAAACTTTTTGATGAAAAATTTTTCGTGCAAGTTTTTAAAATGAAGAAAATAATGCGATATGATAGAGGTGATGACGATGAATAAAGAGAATAAAATAAAAATAGATAGGTTAGTCGTATGCATAGTTTTTTGATGTATTGTATACAACAATCAATTGATATTACAATTAAATACATGTATAATTCTCACATCATGGAAGAAAATTTTTATAAACCTCCATCGCTAGGGATAAATTTAAAAACCCACACAACATGGTAGGACTGTGTTTCGAATCGTGACATTTTACATTTGTAGCGTGCATGGTTACCACAATGCCAAATCGTTGTGGCTAGTTGTATATATAGTCGTGTGGAAATAATTGAAAAAATAATATAATTGTATAGAGAGAGAATTTTTTTTAAATAGGTAATTTTGATATTGAAAAATTTTGATTTGAAAACTTTCATATGTAGCTAAACATGCCTCAAGGAAATAAAAATAATATTGAATTCCCAGACAGTTTTAAAATACTAATTGTTTACTATAGATCATCCTTTCAGTTTTTCTTTTTCAGAACACAGACCTTGAAGTTTCGGCATTTTTGCGAGGAATTGTAGTAACATTTTGCCAAATAGGCCATTTCACAAATGTTGCTTACTCGAAAATCCCTCCAAATGCAACTTTAGTTAGTATTCGCATAAAAAGAAAAGAAGAATAGTTTCACAGAAAACGATCAATGATTCAAACGAGACTTGTAAAAGCCAAAACCATGGATATCCCATCTGATCTGATGAGTTTTTTTTTTTTTTTAGTTCCACGCTTTTCATTGTAAAAAAGAACTGCAAAAGCACGACTAGAAACTCTTAGCTTCTAGCTTTTTTTTGGGTAGGTCCACAGGCTGCACTATCACTCCAATTGAATGAAGAAAGGGGTGGAAGAAACTACTCGCTTAGACCTACAGGAAATAAAAGTCCATTATACACATTGGCGGATTTCCCACCATATTTTAGTTGCCCCCTTACAAAAATGCCAATTTAACTAGAGAGTTGGCAGATTGATTTTCAGTTCTTAATCATGACAAAAAATTGCCCGTTCAAAACCTATGCTTAGGCTGTTGATTTCCTCTATCAGATATTTCAAAACAGATTGAGGTGCTCCCATTCCGTTCAGCAGATTAACAAGGAGAATGAATCTGTTTCAAAAATTACCCGGTATATTGCATCCTCTTGGCACCATCTCGTACCCCTTATCATGACATTAGCTTCCAATTCGGTTGTTTTCATAACACCATTCAAAGCTTCAGACCAAGCACCCAAGAAATTGCTACTCCAATCTTGCATGATTACCCCCCAAAACTATAACATTTTTCCTCTATCCGGCTCCCCGCATCCATATTAACTTTCAGATACCCCATATCCGGATGTCTCCATCGAGCAGCATTGCTGCAAATGATTTGCTCTACACCTGCTAGAGGCATAGATGATTGATATTGAGTTATATAATCCGAGCACACTCCGCAATTCCTTCCGTGGAGAAACAATCATCTTCTGCTAGCAATTTATTCCTCATAGGCCATATTTTCTAGCAAATGGTGGTAAACAGCATTAAAGGAACAAGACTATTACCTTTGGCAAGCTGTCCAATAATCTCCCTCACATCCCCAATAGATTCATGTCGTAGCCTAATGAAAACAGGATGCTTAAAGCATGTTGCAGTCGTAGCACATTCCAAGAAGATATGCAGCTCATTTTCCACAGATACAACTTGTTTACACAAAGAACAATGTGGTTCTACTAGGATTCCTCTATGAATTAGATTCTGTCTTGGTGACAGGGATCTTGTAAAAACTCTTCAACCAAATAGCTGAATTTTCTTTGACAGTTTGGTCTTCCATATAGCATTATATTTAAGCGTTGTTTGATGAATTTGGTTGTGCATCTAAGAAAGAAAAAATAGTAAAATACTGTTTGATTGGAAGTAAAATTTTCAGCCAATATATTGCTTAGTTGGGAATAAAGCTTTCTTTTTTGGGGGTAATTTTAACTCTTGAAAATGCTAATTAAAGAAACTGAAAAATTTTACAATTTATGCATGCAATAAAAAAGATGCAGCATAATGTAACAAGGCAGGAGGAGCCTATTAAATGCGTCAGTTGGACTATAGTGCATCCGATCAACTTATCAATTGATAGGAGAATATGCTAATTAGGTTCCAAAGGGTCTTAAGATCTTAAATGGGGATGTGTATACTATGAAAAATTTCATTTCTATGACATTAATCTAACTTTTTTTTTACATTTTTAATACAAATTTTCTCATGATGTCTTATATCACAAATCAAACTCATTCACCATTCAAGACTTTCATGATGTCTGATATCACAAATCAAACTCATTCACCATTCACCACTTTCACCGCGGAGGGACATTTTGTAAATACCCTCACATTAAATGAGGACCACGGACACACATAAAGGGATATATATATATATAGAAAATATTCCTGTGCAGCATCGCTGTAATGGGCCCCACATGATCATGAAATCATGATCTACTCCACCCATTGTATTTAGAATAATGTATTATATTACCATACCAATTTTTATCCTAATCAGATATGTATATGAGCCCATCTGAAAATGGTACAAATCCAATGTAATAAAATAGTTTGATAAAAATAACAACTTTAAAGTATCTGATTTGGATGAAAATTGGTATGGTAATAGAATACATTATTCTAAATACAATGGGTGGAGTAGATCATGATTTCATGATCACGACCCGCCCGTGTCTAACCCCAAAATTTAAAGATTAGATTTCTTTAAAAAAATGTAAAGAGTAGATTATGATTGAGACTAGATTTTAGAAAACAATTAAAACTAAACTTGGATAATGGAGGCTTTAACGAGAAAATACAAGGTTGGATTCAATGAGCCACACGAATTTGAGAGGACTGGGTTATGTCTGCTGTAATTTTACTACCCAGACGATTTTATAATTCCAAAAAAAATAAAACCGTGCTGCATATATGATAGAAATATGATAAAATCACAAGATTCAATTCTTCTGTGTATAATAAATTATTTTTGTTTGGTAAGTGATAAAACTTTTCAGGTGTAAACGTTTTTTAATAGAAAAAAATAATATAAAATGTAGCTGTAATGATAACGAGTGAAAAAAATAAAGTTCAAATAGATTTTTTTTTTTTTGTTTTTCATGGTAAAATAAATTGATTAGTTATGTGGATAATTGCATAAAAAATTTTAAAATTAAGATAATTGTATAGGAAAAAATGTAAAAAAATATGATAATATAGAAAGTGAAAATTTTTACATTGGAAAATTTTAGCTTAATATTTTTTATTTATTACCAAACACATACTTTGGATTTTTACTTTTTCATTTTCGCATAAAATCATTGACAACCAGCTGCACCTGCAGGGCCGCCTCTCGAGTATGGGCCCTGGCAAGCTGAGTCCAAGTGCTGTTGGATCAAGCTGAAGGTGCTTGTGCTGAATTAGAGCTTAAACAGATATTTGGGCTGGCCAACTGGGCTCAACTACGGAGCCTCGTTTCGACGGGCGGTCAATCGAGGTCATTATGTTTGAAATTGGGCTGACGTCGACCCAAAAAAAAAAAAAAATTATGATAAAACAAGGGAAATAAAAAGACAAATAACGTCCAATCAATGCAATGGGCCATGAAGTTGAAAAAAATGTATTTATTTATTTATTTCCTCTTTTGATTATTAATTCCACCTGCCTTGTTTTGAATCAGCGGCTGCCATTTCAAAGTCTAAGAACGCTAGCGACTCGGGTCGGTCGGGTTTGGCTTAGGCGAATCCTAATCTAGATATGTCCGAATTAATTGATAGATTACAAATAGAAAAACAAAGTCATGCAGCAGGCGCATGTGCATAGGTGAATTCCGTTATTTGCGAAAATATATGCACCCAATTGTACGGCTGACGGAGCTTCTCTGACGCTGTTAGAGGAAAAGGTTTAACATGCAAATATTGAAACTTCTAGGGGTTTAAAATGCTAATATGTAAACTTTGGGGCCTAAAACGCTAATATACAAATTCTCCGACTTTGCGGCACGCGTATTTCACGGTGGTTTACTCTACAGAAACAAACCACGGAAAAAACGATGAGCGGTCACGTGCACCCGGTGTATTTTACTTATTGTTTTAAAAAAAAAAAATTGAATTTTTTTATTAAACTGTTAATATAAGAGTATTTAACATGTATATCATTTTGTATCATTTTTGGATAATTTTAGATATTTTTTAAAATTTTTTAAGAATCAATGACATTTTTAGTAATTTAAAATTACTAAAATACTTACATCCAAAAATTACTAAAACGCCATTGCTTTTTAAAAATCTGAAAAAAATATCTAAAATTCTCCAAAAATGGTAAAAAGTGATACACATATTAAATAAACTTAGATTAACAGTAGCATAAAATTTTTTTCAAAAATAATTAAAAATAGGTGTATCCACTGGGTGCATTGAGAGTGCATACGACTGGGGACCGAAAAAAACATGCTTATATCGAAACCGTTATTGTTAAGGGTGGTGGGTTGGATGTTCTCATTCTAACTCATTTAAAGTATTCTATTCCTAATTCATTTATTAATCTATTTTAAAAATCTCAATCCAGACCCATTTAATAAACGGGTTGTATAGTAGATGACTAAAAGACCTTGATTCTGATAGATAATGATCTTGTTGAGAAAGTGTTTTCGACATAGAGAAATGAAAATAGGACAATAACTAGGGGTGAAACTTCGTATCAGGTTGGTCTAAACCCACTCAACTTGATTTCAAAACCAAGTTTGGATTATATTTTTGAAATTTTTTGAAAATTAGACCTGTTTCAACCCAATAATGCAGTACCAAAACCCAACCCGGTCCGAACCTAATATTCTCCCTAATTTATTAAAATGATTATATTTGGTTATGTATTGTGTATTTTAATTATAGTTTTGATAAAAATTATTCCGTATAATTATAATCTAATTAAACGATAAAATATTTATTCTAAAATCTAAATGTTATATGCATTTGTCCATAAATGTTGAATATATCACATCTATATTAACTTTATTTGCAAATAATTATAAATATATTAATTCTTTAAAATTATCGCATATATACTAATTAACTACAATAAATTTAAGTTTCATTTTCATTAAATTTTACATAATGATTTCACGTAGTTTTATTTATTTTTCTTGCTTTCATCATTATGCGTAACTTCATTATGTTCATTGTATTTAAAATTAATATTTTTAATTAAAAGACCAACTTTCATCAAAACAAAAGATATTATAAGTCATATAAATATATTTATGTGTAAATTATTCATGTACGAATGCAATAATGTTTTAAAAAATTTGTTATCTCTATCAATAATTTCAACTTCAATTAGTTTGAGAGTGATCCGAATTTCAACCCGAAACCAAAGCTAAATCGGTCCAAACCCGACCAAAATCAGAGTCTAATATTAGGATTACGGTTTGGGTTCATATAAACCCGGTATACTTAGGGTTTGAGTTCACTCAAATTCAGTACAACCCGACCCGAGTTACACCTCTAACAATAATAAAAAATGAAATTGTAACAATATTAGAAAAATGAAAATTAGATGGCCAAAGGAAGATATAGTGTAGGAAAATACTAGAAAAATGAAAATTACATGACCCAAGTAAGATACAGTGGAGGAAAATATCCATGAGGTTTATATATATGAGGAGTGATTCTATTAGCCCGGGCTAAGTAAATGGCCCACTTAGCCCACCTCAAAAAACTTATTTACAATAAAAAAATTTTACTTTTTTTTTCATGTAATTGTTTATTTAAGTGTATTTAACATATAGACCAAGTTTTACCAATTTTGAATATGTTTATCTATTTTTTTGAGATTTTCAAACATCTATGTGTATATATGCATTTAAAATACCCTTATTTTCAAAAATCTAAAAAAAATATATGTACATTTCCAAAAATGGTAAAACTTGGTCTATATGTTAAATACACTTAGATAAACAAGTGTATGAAGAAAAAAATAAAAAAAAGTTGTTTTAAATAGGTTTTTTGAGGTGGGCTAAGTGGGCCATTTACTTAGCCCGGGCTAATAGAATCACTCATATATATATATATAACTTTAATGGGTTAATCAAGATAAATGAGTTGAACAGGTTAAATGATTACTAAACAGGTTATCAGATTATAAAATCTCAACTCTAATCTATTTATTTAATTAAATGGTTAAATAGGTTGGATTGTTGGATTTTTAGACTTATATGTATAATAATTATATATACGTTATCATAAATTAATGCCTAAATTATTAAGTGATCTCATAAGATTTTTTGGGCCCAAATCATCTAATAGAGGAGTGTGGGTCTCCTATGTGTAGATACCCTATTGCCTATTTTTTAATTTTTATTTTTATGATGAGGTAAATTAGAAATTAGAAAGATAGGTGCGCTATATATACGATCATGGTCTCCAGGCTATGCACCTATTAGGGTTTCTTTTTTAACATCTCATCGTTAGAAAAGAGAAATCACCTTCTGTAGAAAAATCTAGGACATTAACTTGAAAGACCTAGAAATCGCAAGATTCAAGAACAATTACTCCTATGAATTTAGGTACGCTTCTGCTTATGATTTATTTATTTTTTGTTAATTTAGCATGAAGGATCCTGGGGTGATTATGGTTTAAATCAATAAAATTTTTCCAACAGGCATATCATAATCCACTTATTCAAAAAACTCAACTCAAACTCATTTATAAATAGATTTAACAAGCTGGTTGACCATAACCTTTAACACACTAGTTATTATCTTTCAATTCATGTGGACGATTATGATTTTAAATTCATTTCCCCAGGACGATGTGGATCTTGCATATTTTTAAATTTCAGAGGTTGTTATAAAACAGAGTTTAGATTGGAGGCATGGAGCTGATTGGACTATTACGTTCTGTGGTCTGGGACCTTTATTCTTCAGAAACAAAAGGCATGCGCTGCTGCGAATTCATGGCCGTTCTTGCCAGTTTATTGTTCGTGGTGGCCATAGAAAAAATGGCAAAAGCGTATTTCCCACCCAAAAACAGGTCTACTCCTCCATCCATCGGCTGCATGTGGACGCGAGTCAATCATGGTGGCCCACATAATGGACGGCCAAACCGAACTCTGGAAACGGAGTCGTAGGCTCGTAGCATGTAGCATCTACTACTACGGAAATGACGCTGGTTGTGTTCAATGCATGAAAGAGGTATGAACCGAGATGGGTCTTCCTGAGACCTCGGTTCATCTTGTCTCCTCAAAATTCCGTTTTGGAGTATTCTCAATTTGGGCTAGTTTGGAGAAACGGGAAATCTTTAATATTTGAGTAGAAGTAGCACATTGTTCGATCGGTGCAAAGCGACTCAACAGAAGTGGAACGAGTACGACCCAATGGGCAGGGAGTCAGGCACTGTTCGCGTATGGCATAAATTCCAAAGTGGAGAGAGTGGGAGGAATTATTTTCAGTTCCACTATCTCGAGTGCTTGGTGTATGTTCGTTTTCGGAATGATTATTTGGCCGTGACTAAAATGGGGTTGGGAGTAATTGCTAGATAACCCACCATTTGATAGAAAATTGGTGTTTTACTTTATCGGTAATAAAATTAATTAAAAGGGAATAAAGGGAACTGAGATCTTCCCCCAAATTCATTGACCTTAACTAAAAGAGAGGCAGAGATTTTTTTTTTTTTTTTGTGTTAGGCCTTGAAGCGATAATCCCTAGGTTTTAAAACCTCGAAGATAAGATGAGACAGATGGGTGATGGATGCCGATATGGGACCGATACAAGATGTGATCTAATGGAGCAGATTGTATATCCACCAGTACCAATCTTCAATTTATGGGAAGCTGCAGCCAAGCAAAATGGCCAAAGCCAATAGAGGGTTTCATCAAGCTGAATGTGGATACGGGAAACTGGGAAGGAAAATTGCTAGTGGGATACGGAGCTGTGATTAGAGACAGAGATGGGTCATTTTTGGAAGCTAGATGTTGGAAAGAACAGGGATATCCAAATCCAGCAGAATAGGAGGTAAAAGCCATCCTGGTGGGGGTCCAATGGGTGCTGCATTTGAATGTGAGGAAGATAATTATTGAGTCTGATTCACAGCTAGTCATCAGCTGGCTACAAAAAGGGGTTGAAATCTGGTCAGATATGGGAGTTGTGATTCAGCAGATAAGGGAGCTAAGTAGGCTATTTCTACAGGTAAATTTCAACCATGTGTGTAGAGAGGGAAACCAAGTGGCACATACATTAGCAAAAAAGGGTTTGGAATGCAAAGGAAAAGGCCAATTGTGGTCAAATCAAGCCCCGAACTTCATCGAAGAACTGCTTTTTCGTGAAGGTTGGGCTTCCTCACGACATTCTGGTTAGGCCGATGTATTTTTTTTTTTTTTTTTTTTTTTTGGGTTTTGGTTCCTCATAAGCAAAAGGAAATTTTGCAGATATGCCTAAAGGTTTAACCAATGTCGCATTAGTGTCGATAAATTTACTAAAATTATAAATATGCTCACAAAGTTAACACAAAATTGCAAGTGTGTCTTTCTGATAGGATACCATTAGAGATTTCTATAAAATAACGAGAATGTCCTTTAAGCCAATGGATACACTCGCAATATTTTCAAATATTGTAAACATTGCTATTTCATTATCATATATATTATTATTTTAGATTTTTTTTACAAAGATACTACAACATTTGCAAAAAAATTCTGTACTATTTTGGATTAAAGGGTATTATTGTTATTTTACAGAAAATTTTGATAACATCTTAATAGAAAGGACACACTTGTAATTTTATGTAAGCCTTGTAGACATATTTGTAATTTCGGCAAACCTTGTGGATACATTTGCAAAAATCTTGAGCAAGATCTCACCTTATACATAACCCCAAACGAGGCCTTAATGGTTAAACAAGATCCATTAAGATTCACGAAATTAATATCCCCACGAAACTCTAGATACGGTGTTGAAATAATAAGCATTGGTCAGTTCCCAACATACACGTATTCATCAAAGCTAAAAATTAGGTAAGGCATAGAATGAAGCACTAGCACCCAAAGACACAACCAAAGGAGTCTGTTATAATGCGAACTAAGGATCCAATTGGGTACCCATGGGTACTCACCAATCAATCCTAATTTTTGCAGGGTATGGTACAATTTATTACATGCCTCCTCAAATAGGATACGAGTGGAGTAGATGCATTAGGTACTCAAAATCAATCGACATGGATATAATTATACATGCCCCCTAATTTTGTATTTTATCTATGACATCTTGTGTGCACACTCATTTTAACAAATTCAAATTCAAATGAATTTTGTGCATTATGAAGTTGTAAATTGTCAAATAAAAAACCAGTTCAGTCTTTTATATACATGTCATTGACTTATGAAAGTCTTTGATAATAAATATATAAATTATAATTAATATATTAATAGTTTTAATAAGTGAGTTGTCACAATCTATATTTTATATTTTCGATATAATAATATAAATAGTAATAAAAGTACCAATGATTTTAAAATATAAATAAGAATTGCTTTATATTTTTCAAAATAACATATAGATTTTTTAAAAAAAAATACTGTATTTAAATATTAAAGGAATTGATTTGAAACCGAAACTAACCTATGGATAATGGATAAGGTGGTGTACATTATACTAAGAACCAAACCAATAAATAGATATGAGAACAAAGTAAGCTTTTTGTAAATAGGATACGAGTAAAATACACCACTACATAAACCTAACCGGCCCTAATTGCACTCCTACTGTGAACAGGTTTGCAGGAAAAAATCTTTTTTGTGCTTTATTTGCTCAGTATCGTACCAGAAAGTTAAAAAGTTCACAATTTCATTTACGGGGAGCAAAATTGATACACTGAAGTGATATATAACCCAGATACAAATCCCTTAAATGTAGCTTACATAGGCCAATCCGCCTTCCATGCAAGCTGGGATGAATTGCTGTTGAGAAGCCTGTTTTCCAACCAGGGAATTTTTGCTTCTCCATCACACGTAGTGCATAAATACCTGTAGCAGTAGCCGAGCAACCCCATACACAGCAGTGTCGTCGCTTAAACGAGTCACTCACCTTTGCCAATGACAGAAAGCACAATCCACTATAAGTGATCCCATAAGCTAATGACTCATCTTCATCACAGGGCTGAGAATTTGATATTGTTGTCGTGATATCAGGCTCTATTTCTACAGTTGAAGGGATGCCACTCAGCTCCAGCTCAAATCGCTTCTCAATCAGAGTTTCTTGCATCCGGTGCTTGGATGCAAGTGTTCTAATGCAAGATTTTCTAACATGTTCAATAATCATGAGCTTCACATCCCCAAAGTTATCATACTCATGATACCATTTCAGCCAACGATGCACAAGCCCCTGAAACCAATGACTGATTTGAATGTCATCCTGCAAAAGAAGAACGGAAACACGTCGAGGATATCCCTCGCTGTTCACCAAACCATATCGCAGGAGATTCTTCTTTATAAAATTGATGGAAACCTCTCTCTTGAAGATGTTATTTCCAGTCCTAGAGCCTGAGCTGGTGTCACGAGTGCTACAACTTGATAACAATTCAAGAGTAGAAGCCGTTTCGGATGTGATATATTCTTGGGCACACTTCTGAAAATTGTAAAAGGACTCCCTAAGTTCTTGAGGCAATGTCGGTTCAGCTATGTATTTGGACAAAACTGCTTCCTCATCCACCTCATCTTTTGCATGCACATCTTGCATCCACACTTTAACTAGAAATTTGAACCAGTGATCAGTCTTCATACCTTCTTTGCGATGATGAGAAATCAGATTCAAAATGGAGTTGTTATCTGCCAGATGCTTGATTTCTGATTCTTTGATTTTTTTCAAACCATGTGCCAGCCATTTCCTTCCAATCCTAACTGTTCCAACATCCCAAGCTTCCTGCTTCTGAGCTGCAAATAGCTGGATCTTATCTTTCAACTTGTGAACTGCTCTTGTGGGGCTGCTGTCTCTTTTTCTAGTCTTAATGAGTGAGCCAAGAAACTGAATTCTGTCAGGGCTGTCCAATGATGACATTTCTCTGTGGTCATTGACATCTAGACAGAGAGAGTTCTTCATGTAGTTTTGAATCTCGGTCTTCAAACTGAGAGCAGTCTCTCTGGATCCTGAAACTGCAATGAATATCTCATCCATGAATCGACACGCATGAAGTCTTACACCTGAATTTTCCTTTCCCTGACCAATGCAATCCTCATCTAGTTGTCTCCTGAACCAGCGGCGCAGATTAGACTTCTGTTCTCCTTCATTGCTAGCATTAAGATTATAACCAAGACCTTCATATTTCAGGCACATCCTATAAAATTCACGATCAAAAAGATCAAGATATATATTCATTAAAATAGGTGATAACACTCCTTCTTGTGGAAGCCCTTGGCCTTTTGGAAAACCTCCAAATTCTAAGTTCAACACTTGAGCATCAAACATGTGCTGAAGAAACAAATACAAGTCATTGTCATCAATTTTTTCCTTCATTGCTAAGATGAGTCGACTAAGAATGGATGAATCAACCTTCTTACTTATGGGTAATGTAAACCAATAGTTAGGATTGTGGATTTCCTTGCATATGTATTTCAGAGCTGAATGGTGTCCCCTCCCACTTCTGCAACCATGTGAAATTTTGGAGAAATGGGGCCGGTAAACAACCTCGAAGACTATTCTCATTGCTTCCTGAATGACTTTTAACTTCAAGCTTGGAAGGACCAGGACTTCCTTTCCTCTGCTCTTTGTCAAGAACAGCAAAACATTTGCTTTTACATCAAATTCCCTACTCATAAGCTGTTGGGCTAGGGACTCAAAACAGAGACCATTGTTGCTATCTGATGTTAATTCAATGTTGGAGTTGAGCTTGATGGATTTGTATGCATCTTCCAGAGTGTTTGGATTTGCAATTACTTTTTTCATCAGATTGTGAAACTTCCCATGCATGTATTCTTCCTTCACTCTCTTCTTTATACGAATTTCAATTAGCCTTTTCAGCCCCATTCGCGTGAGAGGTTCTCTCTTCTTAGGAGTTGGATCCTCCTCAGGCAAAGAAGCTAGGCTTTTTGCCAAGGACATAATGGCACTGTTATCTTGCTGCGCATGAAATCCATCAACCAGAGAAGCCATGCTTTTTGCCAATGAAACAGCAGAACTGCCATCTTGCTGAGTATGGGCATTGCCCTCATTTTCATCTCCTACTGCAAAAAATGGAAACTTAACAGAGGATTTTCATTCTGAATTTAAGGGGGAGAACAATATGAACAATATGAAAAGGATTCATCATCAACAATAAGTTTCATAAAAAAGCAAGAGATTTGGTCCATCCAGCAAAACTAGTGAATATAGTCTGGCTTCTACCAACTTCAACAGTTAAAAATGCTGACGCGGTAAGCAATGCATGCATAAGAATACTTCCCCAAATGCAGCATGCACCATTAATGGCAGAAAAAGTCAAGGTCATCTGTAGAGAAGATACCACCTGCTGCTTACTCTATCATAGGCATAATGGAATAATAGATTTCAGGAAAATGGCTCTCACATGCTTAGATTAAGAGGCTACTTTACCGTCATCAAAACATAGAAAGCATTTTTATAGAAATATAAAATCCACGCACACAAGGGGGAAGGGGACTTGGACACTTACCCATGCTGATCATTGATGAATAGTCCCTCTGATTAGCATCTGAAAATGTCTGAGCCACGCACCTCAATAAGTCTTGCTTAACAGTAACTCGAGAACCCAGAAACCAGAATCTTCCAAGTAACTGTGCCCCGTGGAATTGTGATCTCATTGCTACTTATTGATGAAATAGGCCCTGTGAAGTGAAAGCCAATTTGAAGTAATTCAAGATACAATTAAGAAAATAACCAAAAAGAAACATGCCTTAATTGTAATTGCTCTTGGACATTGAAGATCAGATTTCTCTTTGCCTGAAGCTGCTCATACTTGCTAGCATGATTGAAGCTACCAACACATAATTTAGTTTTTTCAAAATAATATAAAGATCAGGAAATATACCTTTAATTTAAATCAAACAGAAAGAATGGGACTGGAATATCCACAGTCATTTGAGTGTGAAGGGGGAGGAGACACAATTTCAGCATCCATCAAGCTCCAGTATTCGTAACATTCCACCTTAAGGCTCTTCTCAACAATCTCACAACCATCTTGAATCTTGTCTCAAATGGAGAAATGTACTGGAAGAATTGAAGCTCCAGGGCCGTCTGGACGTCAAACTGGAGTGCCGCAATTCCTCTTTTGTTTTGACTCCAGTACCCATGAAATTTTTGCCAAAGACCCATCTCACAGGCTCTGTCAATTCACTCGAATGTCGCAGTAAACAATGAAAGGGCATAGGGAAGCTGAAATCTGCAAGCTCTTTGGGCTGCTGGTGAAGTGAAAAGTAAAGGTTGACGAAGAGGTATTAGCCATTGGTCCTCTCAAGCGCAGATAAGGTGGAGCACTGTCTGCTATAGATACTTCGGACACAGTAAATCAGTTCCAATGCTAGAAGCAAAATGCAATTTTTCACGGGTACATACACGATTAAAAACTACACAAGCAAAGCAAGCGAGGATGACAAACTCTGCCCATGGATTGGTAAAACTAACAGTCCAAATACTTTTCCAAAAGTAAGGCCGAAGCTACAAAGTTCTCAAACCATGCATCAAACAAAAGAAAAGCACTGATTTAAGAGAATGCATGTGAGAAGCCTAGAGAAAGGCATGGATGACCCACCAGTCTTCCAGCTCTCATGCCACCAATCAGGATTTCCTCAACCGAAACTTTGTTGTGGGGGATCGGACGGATTGTCGCGGTGATGATTGTGCAGCATCCCCTAAGCAGCAATGAAAAAGGAGAGGAGAGTAATTTGAATGTGGGTTTGAAGAGAGATGGAAGTGCCAATGATGATGAGACGGAGAGGAATTAAGGAAGGGCAGAAGGGCAATTTGGGAAGAAAAAAGGGGAAAAGGAGGGATTTTTAGGGCTGGGCCCGCCGCCGGGACGAAGAACGGCGATAATAGAAGCAAGAGCCGTACATGGGTTGAGCGCTGCTCGTCGGTTCAACCTAAGGGTGGGAATTAGTCCGCGTCCACCCGTGATCCACTTCAATACCGATTCGTTTTTCACCAGAGATTTTCAGTGAAATTTAAAAATAAAACTGAGATGGGTCGACATGTCTTCTACCTGAACAATCCTAACCTGCCCACATATATTTATTTATCATAAATTATAAGTATATTTTTTAATTTTATTTTCATTTTGGATTTTTTGCATTTTGATCTCTCTAACTTAGAGTATTTGCTTTTTAAGCCCTGCAAGTTTGCCCAATTTGCATTTTAGTTTCTATCATTAATGCACGTCAATAAACAAATGGAAAATCTGTCAGAAATTGCAGTACAAATTTTTTTAATGACAATATTGTCCTTATATGAGACAACTCAACTTGGCTAAACAAAATTTGTATAGTCTATAATCTCCATGACTCAACTCTATGTCATATAAAATTGTCTTATCAGGCGTATATGAGTCGTCTCAATACATGAGTTGACTCGACACAACCCAGCACTGAGGGTATTTAAATTTTTCATTTGCAAATAACGATTGGTACTAGAGTGTTTTGATGTCAGGGGTTAAAAAGCAAATAGGACGAACTTAAAAGATCTAAAAAATAGATATGCGAAACTCAAGGCAAATACACTAAGTTAAAGAGACCAAAATGCAAAAAAAAAACTCTCATTTTCTTTCGCGTATTATTAATTATATTAATAAAATAAGGACCAATAAAAGACATTTGCATATATATGAGATATTTTCAAGTATAGCGCCACTGATAGGCCCCACATAAAGATCAAATTATATTTTATTCCGCTCATTGTATTTAAAATAAAGTATTCTATTACCATATCAATTTTTATTCCAATTGGATATGTATATGAACCCCATCTAAAAATAGTACAAATTCATTAATAATATAGTTTGATGTAAATAATAACTTTAAAGTAATTTTTTTAACATCTAAACCTTCTAAAATATGATTTATACATGAATAAATAATTGTATAAAATTTTATTACACTTTAATATGTGTGGGGCCCATTTTTGGGTAACTACACCGCTATTCCGGTGTAATAGCGCTGCTTCGGAATAGCGCTCTCTCTGTGTATATATGTATATATATATATTACTCTTATGAATAATTATAATTTTTCCATCATTTTGGAAACTCGCAAAAATATTTTTATAAATACTAAAATCCATTTTGAATAAAATATATTTTATTAACCTATTTTCATAAAGATACCTTATGTTTACTCACATTTTATTTACTTTTTTAACTAATAAAATAATAAAGCATACGATATTTAAATTTAGTATATAGATGCGTCTTTATGTTTAATATATATATATATATATATATTTTTTTTTTTTTTCTAAAATTATTCTATTTAACCAATATTTTTACTTGGATCCGAGACCAATCCAAAGTTTGTTCTAAAACTTATTTAAAAAATAAAAAGGTTAAATTGACTTGTACCAACTCAGGATAAAAAATAAAGTCCAATAAAATTTTTAAAAATCCAACCGCTAGTTCGGGTGTACCAGAGTTTCTCTCCAAGAGTGTAAATGGTTCGAGGTCGTTAAGGGTTAAGCTAAATCTAGTCTAGCTTTCGACTTCTCATTAAACTAAACTTAAGGATGTACCTGTGAAATGATAAAACTTTTGAAGAAAAAATTGTTTGTGTAGAATTTTTTAAAATTGAAGAAAATAATGCGATATAATATGTATAATTGTAAGTAGTAAAAAGTTAAAGATAGATTAATCATCGTAGTAGTTGTCCAGGAACAAGTAAAAAAAAAAAATTTAATCAGATAATTTTAGAAAGTGCATCAGTTGTAGATTGAAAAATTTTGGCTGTTTACGGCAGCCTGCATCCGTGAGTTGCACAAGTACTCTCGGAAAGCAATGTCAAACGAAGCCTTAGTCAGCTTGATGCGGCTTTTTGCCCACTGGCAGAAACCCGCGGGTTCACATGAGCAGTCCATCAAAGCCGCCATCTTTCCAGCAAAAAACCATCCGAGGCCGCCGCCCACTCAGAAGCAAAACCTAGCATACCGACTCAATCAACATCCGGCCGTCGAACTTGCCAGTAATTACCCTCGCATTTCAAATGACCAAAATGCGAGACGAAGGTGCAGCCACCCCGAATCGCACTCCAGCATCTCGTAGAAAATGGAAGGAAATGCAAGCAATTTCCAAGCAGAACGGAACCAAATCAGTAAAGTTACTGGTCTGGTTCGAACCGGTAAAATTATTGGTCTGGTTCGAACCGGTGACGTCAGCATGATATATTTATGATGTTATAAATATTAAATTATTTTTAAATTTTAAATAAATAATTAAATATATTAAATTATTGATAAAATTATATTTTCATAAATCCTAAATATATATGTTAGATTTTAAGAATCACAATATAAGTATAAAAAATGCAAGAAAAAATTAATAACAAGTTTTAAAAGGAAAAATATGAACGTTAAAAAAATTAACTACATTAATTAACTTAAAAGGCTTAAATTTGTAATAAGCTTTGACCGTTGTTGATCGGTTGTTGGTTCTTGAATTTTTCCTATTTGTCTCGGTACTTTTATGATAATTAGATAATCGTGTTTAAGTGAGCCAAAAAAATATATTATTTTTGCAAATAGCGTGAGCATCTTAAACCATGTTGGATAATAAATTTTGGCGGTCTATTACCAAGAACAATAAGTCATGCATCCCCCATTACCAATGTCCATTAGAATTACATCTATTCCCAAAACAAAACAGATCAAAAAGAAAAAGATGAAAGACAATAAACTTCATCAAATATCTGCAATGAATTGGACTTTCCATAACTATCCAACATCATCTATGATAATTATTATGAAAATTAATGATCATTTCTCATGCTTATTCTTGCTTCTCAATGTCTCAACAAATTCATCCAAAGCCCGCATCGACGATCCTTCCTCCCTCACCGCGGCTTCCATTTCCTTCCTCAACCATTTTGCTCTCTTCCTCATCTCCCTCCCTCTCTCCCCTTGCAACACCTCCTTCACCACCCTCGCCACTTCCTCTGCTCCCACCACCACCTCCTCCCCTCTCCCCACCTCCTCGCACACCCCCAATTCCTCTACCACCAGCTTCGAACAGTAGAACTGCTTCGACGCCAGCGGCCATCCAATCATTGGCACTCCGCAACTCAAGCTCTCCAGCACCGAATTCCACCCGCAGTGGCTCACAAACGCCCCTGTCGCCCGGTGCTTCAAAATCTCCAGCTGCAGTGCCCATTTCCTAATTAGAAGTCCCAGCTTCTTCTCCTGCACTCATTCCTCGAATCCCTTCGGAAGCCACCGCCCGTCGATCCCCCTATCCGCGTTGAACCCGATCGGAGGCCGCACGACCCACACAAACGCTGCCCCGCTCGCCTCTAGCCCCTTTGCCAGCCCCACCATCTGGGGCTAGCTCCACCATCTGCACCACTCTAATGCTGCTCTGTGACCCGAACGATAGATAGACAACCGAGTTAGGCGGGTGTAGGTCGAGCCACCCAGCGCACGTCGACGCCGGCACCCCCGGCTCCCGCCCTCCATGGCGATCTCCAGCGGCTAACAGGGTTTTCATTTTTTGGAAACCGTCTGAACCGGTCGAACACGGTTCAACCGATGAAGCCGGTTCGACCGCCGGTTCCACGGTTCAAACAGTTTAAATCTATTGAACCGAACCGATGGTAATTGAACCAGGATTTGGACCGGTTCCCAGTCGGACCGGCCGGTCCGGTCCTTACAACACTGGAAAAGAGAAGATATTGCAATACCTGTAGCAGCAGCAGCAGCAGCTTCAATACCGGAAGAGATCGGGGTCGAGAGAGAGAGAAAGAGAGAGAGAGAGAGAGAACGGGGTTTTGTTCTTTTCTTTATTTTTCTCATGTTATCCTCTCTGGGCACCACCGTATTTGCGTCCGCCTAAGTTTGCGAATTTGGTGTCTAAATTTTTAATATTTGCTTCTACTCCTCCTTAACTCCCTTTTTACACAGCGCAAATGTCCAAAGTGCCCTCAACCTAAAATTTTATTTTCTTTTTCGTTAGTCGTATTTTTTTCTACTCGTTAACGACAACGGTGTCCTTACACCAACTGCTGCACTATCATTGGATGATTAAATACATTATCTTTAAGAAAGTTTATGGTCATGGTCAATCCACCCTACCCTAACTACACCTTACTTGAAGGGGTGAATGATAATTTATATCATATCTATACTTATGAATAGTATTTTATATCCTGCCCTACCCGAATTAGAGTCAAGTCAGACCCTAAAAAACCATAGATTCCCAGAAGCATTTGGCCACAGCCGCACTGTTATAGGGGCTCCAAGCAAGCGTGCCTCCGATAGCTGGCTTGAATTTGCTAGCACGATTTGGGAAAACATTTTTGCAAATGCAAATTTAGATTTCATATTTGGCCGAAGCTCTCAAATCCAGCTTCCACATTTTAAAACCCCTAATTTTTATGCTTAATTGAGCCATTTAGGGAAGCTGGTTACATAAAGAAAAAAACATGATCCCGCACCAGATCATGGGCAACCATACCGCTTGGCCAAACAGAGCTTATGTTATCCACAGATCTGCCATCGCTCCACCAGTAAAGCTCTGCAAGTCCCTAGCTTGATGCAAGTAGTCCCACAAGCGAAGCTCAACAACAGCTTGTGATGTATGTTTTCCAGAGGGACGAATTTTGCTCTGTTATACCAGCGAAATGGCCAAAGCTACCAAAAGAAACACCATTTCGCCCTAGACAGCTTTCGGACCTAGATCTGATCATAGACAGAAGAATCATGCGGGAATATGCTAGAATCATCTCCACCTGTCCTCCATTTTCTGCAAGTTTCACCGGATCAAGAAACTTCCACAAATCGGAAACCACAAAAACGATACCCTTTCGAATAATTTTAGAAGGAAAGCAACGAAGGCCAGTTGAAGCAGCCAGGAGACTTAATACACCCAAGGATAGGGATATGGTGAACAGAACAATTCAGTGCCAGATTGCATTATTATCTTTTTTTAAATCTTTCCCTTTTTCTTGTTTTACAAAAAACACGGGCGATGAATTTTATTTACAGTAGCCACCCCCCTCCACGCAAATACTGTATCACTGTATTACTACATACAGGTTGAAGAAGTAGAGCTTAAGAAGCATGTTCACGGGCTTTCGCAGAATTCCATTTCCTAGCACAAGGCATGGCTTAAGCATTAGAACAGCTAAAAATAAAAAGGATCATAAAATGGAGAAGTCTAACTAGAGTACGAAGGAATAGAAAAGGGAAAATATAACATTATAGTCAGCTGATACTTACCTTCCCAAACTCACAATTCAAATATCAAAAAGGCAACTCCCTCATCATGCATAGCTTTAAATATATATCATTAATGCCAGGCAGACAAATTGAGAAAGAACTGATAAGACAAGACTCAAAAATTCACAGTTCAGTCGTCCAATCCCCATAGATTGCCTATCTCCTTTAAACAAGCATTTATGGACATAATATCATTTCATATGAGAATGCAATTGCGCTGGTTTGACATGTTGGAGAATCAATTTTTGCCCTCTGATATAACTTTAGGATGAAACCACCTGATTTTTGGATCTGTTGGTTCTTCTTTAATGAGCAGTAAAGAGGCATGGCAATATTCCATACAAGAATGCACTTTTTGCTGGTTCATTTTTTGGCTGCTAATCTAACTGTAGTACTAAATCACCTGATTTTGGATCTGTTGGTTCCTGCATGTTTTAAATAGGAATGCTCAGATATCTTACAGATTTAAAATGTCTGGGATTACAATCAGATGCCCTTTTAGGGAATATAATAAGCAAGGATATGTTTTACCTGCAAGGACTCAAAACTACAGCTGCATATTCAGATCTTATGTTTTGGGCTATAAAAACTGGAACAGCTAGAGCCAACTTGCCAGATGTAAGCAGCCCATATGCATTCAGTAACTGCAGAATTCTACTATGATTAAAGGGATTAAAGGGTACCATGCACTTTATATTTTCTTTTAAATTACAATGATGAGATATCTAAGTCCACAATTGATTGTCCCCTTCTGAACCTCAATCAAGTAACAGACCAATCAAAATAAAAGAAGGCCTTCATGAACTGTGGAGTGAACGTCTGGAAAAGATATCTTTGGACAGGAAAGAGAACCAACAATTAAACCCACCATAAAGTTTAGGATGCAAGATGTTGTTTGCTACAAGTTCTATAACTTAGACCATTACAAACCAAACTTTCAGATTATCTTGAAAACAGATTAATTTTCTAAAGGGAGATTATAAGTGATTTGCTCTTTTCAACGCAGTAGAAATTATTTATGTTCAAGAGAGGAGTATCAGATACAAAGTATTAGGTACCTTTCCACAAAGTGGACAGCTGTCACTTCTCTCCATCCACTCATATATACAACCCAGGTGAAAATGATGAGCACAGCGTGTCACAATCTTTGGATTTTCTGGAGTATATTCTGCAAGATAGGCAATAATAAATAATTAGACAAAATCCTAAAATAAGATTTATCATGTTTTGGCAGGCATATAAATAAACCTATTGCTCGGGTGCACCATTGATGAAATGGGGCCCACATTGTTGTTGAAATCAAAATTCAATAGGTCACGTGATTAAAGATCATATGTTTATTCATCAAAAAAAAGATCATTTGTTTAATCATGGTACCAAAAATCAGCTTAATCAGAATCAGAGGTGGGCCACATTTGTCTAAAAATACATATAATCATGTTTGAATCACGAAAAACACTAAGATTCATTCATAAACGCATTAGAGTTTTATAATACTTTATCCGCATAGGAGTGATGTTTTAGACGGTTTAGATGTTGTACTAACAGTTTTAAATTTTGCATTAAAAAAAATTCTAAAATTAATATATGAATCAACAATCAAAAAAAAATTTTGATATATGAATCAAAGAATTATATGATGTTGATTTTACAACTTTTTTAGGTGGGACCATGCACATATTGATTTTGATGGAACTCGGTCTACCATTTAAATAAAATCACACTAGATGCGATGGGTAGAGAGAATTTGGATTACATAATCAAAATGGGCCCCATTTAATCATGTGCACCTTATCTAGGTGCAACACAGTGCAGCCTAGAATAACCCATCAATAATCATACAAAATCCTAAAATATGATTTGGCAGATTTGTTATCTTTAAAATTGAAAGGGTAGCCATAAAAAATTGCACTCTTCAACATGGACTTGCATACAAGCACAAAAAAAAAAAAAAAAGTATTTCTTGCAAAAACTAAGAGAACAAAGTGACCAGCTTATGGGTACAATCAAGCACTATACAACTGCAAACTGCAAGCAGCACACAGCATAAAAATAGAAGGCCATCCACCGTAGTTTTGCATTTCTCAGTATAGTTTTTTGTGTATGATCTAAGCAAGTTCTCAACAGACAACATATAAAACTGTTCAGATAGACAATTACCATCTAGACATGTAGGGCAGACATCTTCATCTTCGGACAATAAGCCTACACCAAGTGATGCTTTTGATGAGATCTTCTCTAAAGATTCTGAGCGGCCAGATTTGGTTTCTCCTTCAAAATCAACTCCATTCCACTTCTTACTTCCACCCAAGTGCTCCACACCAGAGCTACTACTGCTTCTTCTAAGTGGCTGGGATTCTTCCTGAAGATGGCTCAGAGACTTTTCACGCCTTGAAAATAACCCATCACGTTGCAAGCGAGAAAACCTTGGATCAGCCTCATAAGGGGTGGGTCTAGGAACAGAGTGGAATGCATCAGATAATGAACTGTCAGATAACATTGTGCCTGATCCAGCCGATGCCAAGGGCGTGCCCCCTTGAACTGGTATAGGAATGGATCGCCCTTCTAGTCTCTGAAATGCAGCTGTATACTGCAAATGATGTTACACGTGAGAAGCCATTTACCTTTGATATTGAAAAAAGAAAATGATTGAAAATATTTCTAGTTTAGGCTCTATAGTTACTACAAGCACATAAACAACAATGAACTTTTTAAATAGTTAAATTAGTATATCTTAACGCTTCGATTCACTGAAGATTAATGTCTGATGATCGGAAAATCCAGTTGCATGAAAAGGGCTTCATCAACATCTTCTTTTTTTTTTTTTTTTGTTACATGGACTTGCACTTTTAAGTTAAAATAAATGAATAACCAAATATGATATTTTCGTATGTATGGACATGCGCAACTTATCTAAAACACATATCGACTGGATATGCAAGGTCATCGCATGCAAGTTTCATATTTGCACCACCCATAATAAGGACCTTCAGTACCATTCATTTTGCAGTAGGAGAAACTCCCCTTCTGAAAATAATACACTAGGTACGGACAGCTGTGATATTTGAAAGAACTCAATATTCTGGTTCTAGAAATAGCAAAAAATCAACTAACTCTCATTTGTTCGATTCGTGTGTTGGAAACCATATTTTTGTTATATTATGATGAATGACCCAAAAACTGAATCACTGGATACACGACAGTGGCATATGAGGCCATACACGCATTCATTGAGTAGTCCACACTGGTAGAGAGTTGTTCCAAGGTTATCACCAAAGTACTATTAGACAGATTTTCTTCCGAAAGTAATAATACAAATAAAGAGCCATGTTAATGCTTTATTCGTTAACATGTCAGTTGAAAGAGCCATCATGTCAGTTGAAACGTAAACAAATCAAATTGTTTTTAAGATGCATACCCCACTAAACAGTTGGTGCATGAAGTATCTTAGGCATATACAGTGCCTATATACAGAATTGCTGGGATAGGCATAATCATCAAACTCATCGCCACATGGACAGCAGCAGAGAGCACCCATTTTGTGCCTCCCTAATAAATAAGGCAACAGGTGAAGTCCAAAGAAGCAGACCACCCAAACAAACAAATATTGCTTCAGTATTTCAGAATCCCCCGATGCACAGAGAACCAGAATTTGACAAGTAGGTCAAATATGGAGGAAGAAGTTCAAATTATCGTAGTGGAGAGCTTGAAAATAAAAAAAAAGATATCAGATCCTGTGAAAAGTTTCCTTTCACTGATCAGAGAAGTCAGTGAGAAAAATCCCGGTACTTCAATGTATTTCTAAATAATTTCTCCAGGAACATCCCGCAGATCAACAGAAGAACCAGCATATCAACCACACAGCCAGTAAGGTAAAATTAGCTTTCAATTCTCCAAGGTGCCATGAGATATTGATCTTCTAGTTGTCTCCTTTACACTGTAGAAAAAGTACATAACGAAGGTGGCATGAAAAAAAAATCAGATCACAGAATAGGCAACTTCATAAAAGACAATTTATTATCAAATAAATCACCACGTGACAAAACATAACCAGGATGTACTTCTACATGCTTTCAAATTCCATTTGAATCTGGGGCACTGCCATGCGGCGATGACTTTTAATCAAAAACTACAAGAAAGGATGATATTGTGGAAATCAAAAAAGGCATTCTTAAAAGTGTCCTAATAATCATTAAAAGAAAACAAGGAAACAACTCTCATCTAATAAAATGGAGCCTAGTGCAACTGCAGTTAGGCTCAACAAAAACACAAGCAAGTTGAACAGGTTGTATAAATAAAATTTTGTGGTAGCGAGATTACACAAAACTCAATTTGTAACTAGGGTGGATGATCAGGAAATCTGACCAGCCCAACTGACCCAATGTTGGATGGCACAAAAATATCTTTAAAAACTTTTTCAGATAACCACTAAAAGAAAACAAGGAAACAACTATCATCAAACAAAATACGGCCGGCATAACTCGTCAGTGCAACCCTCACCAAATTTGATATGATTTGGGATAAATCAAAACGTGTTGGAGCGACTGGGTCAAACTCAACCCAACCTGTAAATTAGGTTGGATTAGTTTGATGACTGGGCAACCTTACTAACCCAATAAACTCAAAAAGTTGTGCTGGAAAAACTGGCTTGGACTCAACCCAATGTGTAATAGGGTTGGGTTAGGGTTGACAATTAGGAACCCAACCAACCCAATCAAAGTAGTTCTGGCCCCTTAACACTTCTCTTCAACTTTAAATGCCCTATTCTGTAAACTTTTAATCTAATGCTAGCAAGGCCTAATCCCTACCTAAATGGTAGCCTTCCATTTTATTTACAAATATATTCGAACCCCATTGAAATCCTGCCCTATTAGCATAGTGAATTTTTTCTAAAAATTTTCATTGAATTTTATCATGATATGCTCAATGCATTAGCTATTACAGTTTAGAAGTAGGGTTAAGGTCGAGTAAGGGCTGAACATTGCAAATATGGATATGGTTAAGGTCAGAATTAGGACTGAACATTACGAATATGGATACGATAGAACTGATTGGGAAAACGTCAACCTTAACTAGTTTTCCTCCCAAATAGGTAACCCATTTCCAACATGTTTCCCATCTGGAATTTTAATAGGGTTTAGCTAGGGTTGGAAGTTTAGAAAATGGATAGTGACAGGGTTAAGGTTACAATTTTTGACGGGTTCATATGTGAGCATTACGGTTCATTATGGTCATGCACGGGCCCATCCCAAATATTGAAGTTTATGGAATCCTTTGGCACCATTCAAAATTATGCATTTTTAATTCCGATTCAGAGTCAAACAGTGTTTAGCAATCCTGTTCTACAGGCAAAATTACTTAGACACTTACATTTTTGGAGATTTTTGCTTTGCCAACACTCGGCCACTTGGTTGATAAGGAATGTCAATAGCTTCAACTTGGAGCAGATCCCACCTGATTCAAATTGTCTATGAAATCTGAATCAAATGCAAGCCCGAAGTTGACATGGATTGGTCCAAGTCCATTCAACAGATGTGTAGTGAGAAAATCTGGCTCAACCATTGGGATCAAGATTAAACTGGAGCAAGTTCTGATTCATTGCAACCCTATTAGTCATGCTTAGACAGAGAAAAACACTTCAAATTTTCCCAGGACAAAGTACTCTTCAGATTTCAACACCTCATAGAAAAGTTTGTGTTAAACATGAAGGATCTAAATTTAATCTACATAAATATTTACTATCTTTCCTCCAATCCATTGGAGTTTATCAGTAGTGTGACTTAGATAACACAATGAGTATAAGATCCTCCTGCATTTTTTAACTTCAAATATGTTAACAAGGAATTACAGTAATGGCTATCTTAACAAGCAATAATTAAACATGGCTTTCAAATTTTTTAAAAAATTAATCAAAAATTTTGTTTCAAATTCCTTATTATCCTGAGTTTTTGTTTGGTTACAATCTATTTCCCACCTCACTCACAGGCTACCAAGTCGAGTTCATTCAAGATCACTGATCCCTGGAACAAAAGCTATCAATTGAGCCAGCCAAGCAAACAATCAACACCATGGGCTGCCTCAGCCCATGCACTAGTTAATGCATTCATTGGCAGTGATCTCAGACCAGCCATCCATTCGTCAAATGGTATGATTTCAGCATTTATAGAAACAAAGAAAATTTTTCAACGACACTTAATCATATCGACATTATGGTACCACATAAATGCAGTAAAGTCTAAAAAGCATATATATTATATAAAGCTCTCAGAAAAAATAAACAAATAAATATCAGGAAGACCTTAAATTCTCTACCAAACCAGCCTAGTGTAAAAGAGTATGCAGACAAGAATAAAAATGCAATCCTTCATAAGAAAATGCATAAGGTATTTTAATGGTTTCGATGCCTGAGATTTCATGAGATATTTGCGCCTCTACCAAATTATTTTAATAATACTCATAATGCTATGAGTACACAGCCCGTTGTAAAAGGAGTATACAGACAAACAAAAATTTCAAGCCTCCAAAAAAAGAAATACTATAGCTTTCACAAAGTTCCATGCATGAGGCATAATGAGATATCATAATTTAGCACCTCTACCAAATTTTTTTAATAGCACTCATAGACAGCATGCGTTGTATAACCCCAACAAATTTCCAATGCATAAACTGAATTTCAAGGGGAAAAAAAAAAAGGATAAAGATAAAGAAAAAATGTTCAGTTTACTTCAACCTCAAACAGATTCGAATACTTTATTAACCAACATATGCTATTACCGAAACAGAAAAAACATAAGATGTCTGGTCCTTGAGCTTAAGTCCATGAGTCATGAAGTCACACAAAAGTATGTTCCAAATTAAGACAGTTTCCACATCAAAAAATTGAAAATCATACATCTAATCATTCAAAAAAAATGTTTTAAATTTTCTTCCTATTTTCTTTAGTGCTTCAAATCTCACATCCCAGCTATTAAAAGACCTAAACCAACCCAAATTCCAATTCAACAATTATAAAAAGAACCTAACCAATCTATGATGTACAGGGTTTTTACTATCAACAAAATTCATGCTTATAAGGAACTATCATCCAATAAACAAGACATCGTACAAGTTGGATTACATCATCAACTGCTGCCTCCAGCAAACAGGGAGCAGTACAAGGAAGGTACGAAAAATCAGATGAGTTCAAACTCAAGGAGAAATAAAAATTAAAATTGATTAATGGTTTAGATTTGACAATAAAGTTTGCTTTTATCATTTTATTAAAATATTCATTTACAGCCATTCAAATTAGGCTTCTAAATAGATAGGATTTTTAGAAGTCTATTTATAGTTACCTTCACCAGCATATATTTCTTTGTTTATGGAAAGAAGAACTCATCCTATTGATTCAAGCATATTTGATCAACTGTTTACCTTTTCATCCCAGTGATCTCTCCATTTTACCTCTCTTTTCTGCATCACTAAAGCTTCAAAACAAGCTTCAAAAATTAAAATGATCCAATGCAAAGATGAGGTTGACAAAATCTTGGGTCTGACTTGTGGGAAACAAAACAAGCCAACAAAAGAAACTACAGTATCATCTAGATAAGAAATAAAGAATCCACATTTGAACTACAGAGAAATACCAATTATATGTTTTCAAAAAACTGAATGCCTGCATTAGTAATATCATAAATACATTGATCCACCCATATCATCACTTAACAGCATCAAGATGTCCAAATAACAATAATTATAATAAGAAATAAAGAATCCACATTTGAACTACAGAGAAATACCAATCATATGTTTTCAAAAAACTCAATGCCTGCATTAGCAATACCATAAATACATTGATCCACCCATATCATCACTTAACAGCATCAAGATGTCCAAATACCAATAATTATAACATTATCTAAAATTAGGAATAACCAAACCACATTCAAACTAGGGAGCCACACCCATTCCATGCTTGTTTTGAAAAACTCAAATGCATTAGCAACTAGCGAGCCTATGAAGACATCTGTCAGCCCACGGCATCTCCTCAATGCATCAAGATATCCAAATACTGTAGATGTGTGAAGTTTCCACTAAAACAGTCAGGGCCATGGCATCAACAGAACAAACAATTGCCAAGCAAAACTCTCTCTATACCAGTGACTTGCAACAAACATTGTTTCTAGGGCTCTCTCTCTCTCTCTCTCTCTCTCTCTCTCTCTCTCTGCATTTGCAACAAACGTTGTTTCCAGGGCTCTCCCTCTCCCTCTCTCTACTAGTAATATGCAACAAAGATAGTTTTAGGGACATTTGCAATAATGCAATCTAATAAACGCACTAAAAAACCAGAATAGTACATGGATTGCGAAACCCACATACAATTAAAAATATTAATAACATAACAATAATCTGAAACAAAAGCGAAGTGTCAAAAAGAAAAAAGCAGAATCCGCCATTCAAGGCATTGCCAAAACCCTAGAAGCATATAATCCGAACATGCATTGGAAACTAAGGGGCCAAAAAAAGCAACAAAACCATCAGCACAACTCTTAGCATCATCATCATCCCCCAGTGACCGGCAACAACAGATGCCGAAAACAAGCAAAATCGAATCAAATACAAGAAAACGAAAAGACAATAATCAGCGTTCGTGCTCTGCAATCGACCAAAAAAAAAAAAAACGAAAAATGGAGGAAATTGAGAGCAGCGGGCAATTCTGAGATTGAAACGTACCTGAACTAGGGAATCGGCCCGAGGATCGGCAGCGTAGTGAAGGTAGAGAGGTAGGGTTCGAGGGCATTTTGGGAAGAAGATAGCGGTGAACAGCAAGAAGGGATTTGGTAGACCGTCGCTGTGCTCCGGAGAGCTTTCGGATTTTCCAGATATTTCTAAAATTTTCTTTCTGCAGCGGCTCGTTTAGGATCATCGTTTCAATGGGTGCCTTCTCCGTGTGTTTGAAAAATTAAGAAAGTTTTTGGAAAGTAATAGAAGTCAATGATGTAAAAGTTTTAAAAGTATGCTTGTGAAGCATAAAATTTTTAAATTTTTTTTGTAAAGATTTTTGACAAGTGAAAAAGTTACGTGATATGACGGAGAGTAAAGAGAAAAAACTAGATAATCATAGATATATAAAAATTCTTATAAAGCAGGACAATTGTATAAAAAGAAATAAAAATAATAATTAAAAAATAAAATAAGTATGAATAATAAAAAGTTTTACATAGAAAATTTTAGCTATTAACAAACACCCGTAAAAATAATATGGTAGTGGTAATGATTAAAAATAAATAGAATAAATTTAAAATAGATAGATTAGTTATATAAATAATTATATAGAAACGATTGAAAAATACGAAAATTGTATAAAAAATACGAAAAATAAGTAAAATTACAATGCTTATGGAAAGTGAAAAGTAAGGGTGTCTGCTAACTCATAAAAAATTTTAATTTAAAACTTTTCACTCTTTATAATTATCTTATTTTTTAATTATTTTTCACATTTTTCTGTATAAATACTATACTTTTTAATCATTTCTGAGTAATTACCCATACAACTAATATTTTTATTTTTACTTTATTTTATTTACTTTTCATCATTACTTCTACCAAATGACATTATTTTCTCTTAAAAATTTTACATAAAAAAATTTTCATCTAAAATTTTATCATCCCTCAAATACATTATTAAATTGTAAATTTTTTGTTTGAAAAATTAGTAAGATATGCAAACACGCCCCAAGCTTTTTCATACTTTTGTCCGGACAAATACCTCCATAAAAGTCATGTCTTCACGTTTTCTCAGCAATTAATTTACCTTTTTTTATAACGAATTTACCTCTTTTAATTACATCATAAAAAAGCTTGCCTATTTTAACATTATTTATTATATTATTTTTCATTTTCAATCTAATTTATTATGTCTCAACGCCCAACCACTTAAAATCTAAAATTAATACCCTTTTTATTTTCAAACAGTAAAATAAAATGTTAAATAAATTAAAGAATAACTAAATTTCATAAAGAATATCTAAATGAGATTCACACCTGTATTAAAAAATTAAAATAAAAAATACATTCTTCCATCATCCGAAATCAGGTGATATACTTTACTATGTATAAATAATTGTGTTGATCGTTATCTTCTAATATATATGTAAATAAATCCAAATATTACTCATAAATTACTAAAAAAATTAGTATTTTAAAAAAGCTTACCTAAGACTTTGCAAACAAATGATGTAAATGATGTTAATGTCAGGGGCAAATATGAGGAAAAGATGAAAATAAGGAAAGTAGTACAAGTAAAATGTAAATAAATAAATTAAATTAAATTTTACTTCAAGGACGTGTATGACATTTGATAAAAATTTTGAAGAGAAATTTTTTAAAATAAAAAAATGATGTGATATAATAGATAATGATGACGAGTAAAAAGAAGAAAGATAAAAAATAAATAGTATAATTCTGTAGAAATAATTGACAAGTAGGGTAATTACACAAAAAGATGCAAAGAAATGATTAAAAATGAGGTTGTTATGAAGACTAAAATGTTTTAAATTTAAAAGTTTTCATGATTGCCAATCATGTCCTTAGATTTTATAACGGTGAGACTGTGATTTTTATATTAATTTTTATTTATAATTAAGATATGATACACTTGTGAAAATTGGAGAGACCATTTGAATTGAGTTTCATGATTTCAATTAAAGTGTGTTTGGTAAGTAATAAAATTTTGGATGAGAAGTTTTTTATGTAAAAATTTTTTAACTGGTAGAAACTAATAAGAAATAATAGGGGTAACGATGAAAAATAAAAAAAATAAAAAAAATAGATATGTTAGTTATATAAGTAATTACGTAGAAATAATTGAAACATATAGTAGTTGTATATAAAAATGAGAAGACATAATTAAAAAATAGGATAGTTATGAAAAATGAAAACTTTTAGTTTTAAAAGTTTTTATTATACACAAATGTGCCCTAAGTTATAATAAAGAATTTTGTAAAAATGTAAGCAATAGGAAGCTGTTTTAAATTTTTCAATGAAAAAGGATAAATGAGAGTGAGAATGAGTTAGCTTCCCATGCCTTCTTTTTATCTTTTTTCTTCTTTTTCTTCTTCATCACTTGTACTTCAACCCATCTTCTAAACTTTATTTTAGATTTTCAAAAGTCATGTTTAACATTAAAGAGTATCAAGCTTCAAGAGATTTCAAGTTTTAAACAAAAGGTGTATTTGGGAAATTATAAAACTTTTGATTAAAAGTTCTTAGATTTTTCAAATGTGACAAAATGATGTAATATGATAGAAGTAACGATAAAAAACAAAGATAATAAACTTAAAATAGATAGATTAAGTATATGAGTTATTGTGTATAAATAATTGAAAAATATGATAATTGTATGAGAAGAAGTGAAGAAATAATTAAAAGTGTGAAAGTGTGAATATTAAAAAGTTTCTGTATTAACGAACACTCCCAAGATTTTTAAAAGAAATTTGGTGGAATCGAATTACAAGCAACTTGTTTTTCTGTTTAATTAAATCATTTAGTTCACAAATATATTGTTTAATCTTTTCATATAGTATTACTTGTATTAATGAGGATTTGCATGATTCTTGTTTTTTAATTCAAAATTCATGCAAAGATTGTGGTTTATTGAAATTTAAAATTTTTGATAGAAATCTATTCAATGGATAATGTAAAAGTACTTTTTAACACATTTGAAATATATTATGTTGATCTTAGTTTATTCGATATAAGATTTTTATTATTTCTAAATAATGTCTATAAATGTTTGATAAAATGCCTGAGAGAAGTGACCAAGTGTATTTTTGAATGAAAATGAAAACTTAAAGCCTTAATAATGCATGTAATTTGTTGGGATGGTAAATTTCTAAAGAATAAACTTACATATGGGTTAGTTGAAGTAGATTTGAGGCACCAATAATATACTTTTTGTATTGGGTCAGGAGTGATGTTGAGATTTAGTTAATGAAATATTATGCATGCATAATGTGGTAATTTTGGGAGTCGAAAATGAGCTAAGATTTCGTTAGGTGAATTGTGAGTTTGTATATTTGTGTCTATTTAAGGAAATGAAAATAATTATGTTGATTGATTAATTATTTTGAAATTGAAATGCTAGATGGAACTTAACTTGACAACTAAAGAGTATTTTGGCAAGAGAATTTCATTGAAGCTAAATAAGTTGTTTTCTTTTTAAATAAATTATAGATTTGACTTGTTAAATCATTACATATGGGCACCACTCTTATATTGTATATTTTGAGAAGTTTGACATTTTGGTTTGTGTAAGAATTTTTAGGATTTGTTGAAATATAGCGCCTCGTTGGCCACAGCACCGAATTGGCAGTCGCTATGACGAAGATCCAATGACATATCTCTAAAATTTGACATAATTCAAGGTTCAAAAGTCTACACACATATATATATATATATATATGAGAATACACCTATAGCAACTTTAGATATCCACAACTAATTCATCACTTAAACATATTACAATAAAAATAATTTAAATCATATAATTTATATCTTAATCATCATGAACCTCACTACATGTGTGGCGCCCCCAATCGGGGCACTGGAGAGCCTTACTCCGGGATCGCTTTCTAATTGATAAATGTGAACAGGATTGTTGCCCTGGTCATGCGGCGAGATTTTTTTTTAATTTAGACCTAATACCAATAGCTCGAAAAGGAATGAAATAAGCAAACCGTTTCTATTTGATTCCACATCTGGTAATTAGAATTTGTCTGTTTGTGCATTCATGTCACATATAACATAATAGGAGTTTCTTAGTCAGCCAAGGCTGCCTCTACAAAATTCATCCTTCCATATGGATTTATACAAGAAAAGCAGTAACTCATGTAGCCCTGCTCTTCACTTCAGTGCCTGTCTCATGCCTGTCTATAATTTTGAAAAATATCACATGAGTACTAATACTCAGTAAGCAAGTCCTTTCATTTTGCAAATAAACATTTTCCGTTTCCTTTCTATGCATTTCATAAATATAAAAATGCAATGCATTCAAGCATACATGACATTTCTCACGATGGATAGTCAGGTATCCATCACCTGATCCTGCTCCCATTTCAGGGAGGGCGCCGCTGGTCTCAGCCTATATTAGTGACTTGGTCATGCTAAAGGAGGACAACCGGTCCAATTACACCTCTCTCATGACCTAATCCTCGTGCACTATGTACATTCATTCTCATGCTGGCATGCCATTTCATATATAAACAATTTTACACAAATAATTTGCAAACAATTTTCAGCAAATAGAAATATTCTTTCCAATTCAAAGATTATAGGAATAGTCATCCTTAAACAAGATTTAAAATATTCAAATTTTATTATTTATAACACGTTTACAACACAAGATGAAAAACATCAATTTTGGAAGTATAACTTGCTTACCTGTAAAATTAGCTTGTACCTTTCATCTTTTCTTTTTCTTTTCCTATATAAATAATAAATGATCATTTTCTTATAATATCTCATTTAAAATTTCTGGAACTTACTATTAAATTCCAAAACAGCCCTTCTCTTCTTATTTTCACTATGTTCCATTTTCTCATTTATCCATTAATTTCATATACATATAATAGCATAAATTTGCTATCCCTAATCCTTTATTACACTCTTTCATAAGATACATATCAATTTGGACCACTTTCACTTAGTTTTCATATTTCTTTTTCATTATTTCTCAAACTGTCCTCATTTGCTGAAATCAGGCGTACCGATTTCTTTAAATCTTGATTTGTAATAAAATAAAGGTATTTAATTCTGAAATTTCTATCATATATTAATAACTATATTAATTATCTCTCATAAAAATTTCAGCAAAAAATATTAATATTATATATTTATTTTAGTATTTTCACTATACTGGACAGTGTTGTGAAATCAGGAACAGCCTTAGTCACGTTAATTTTAAACCATACTTATGTCATCCAAAAATTATATTTTATTTTTGTCACGTGAAAATCATGATATATTATACATCATATTAAATGTTTAAATCAAAACACTTTGTAAAAAAATTATCAAAAAAAAATCATTTACTACAACTGATCCTGTCACCCTTCCTACCTTGCTTAAGTTAATCTTATCAGATTTTTAATTTTCATCCTACTTAATATTTTAAGCTAAAAATTTGGTCGTTCCTTAATAATAATATATTAAGCTTGTATACAAATTTTCATGGCAAAAATCCTTCGTTTATCATTTCTTTCAAATTTTTGTTTCTAATATCACATACCTTCCTCGTTTGAAATAACAATTAGGATTAACCTATTATTTCATCATTCTTTTATCCTTTATTTAATCATGATTATAACAGAAATAAAAATCTATTTTAGCATCATGCATCCAGAATTATATTTATCATATTAATGATTACTTAGGATATTTGATCAATTAAATGAATTCCAGTACTGAAATAGATTAATGGCCATCAGGATAATGGTCATCAGGATATAAGTTCTGAAATTTATGAACTAAAAATATAAAATCTATAATTCAACGTCCATACATGTTTATTTCACAACTTATGATTAAAACTGAATTAAATTAACGATGAACATAAAGTCTGTCTGAACGGTATTTCCAGTTGATTTAAATTATACGATATATATATGTTGAGAACGCTTTTAGTTGTTGTCAGTACGCCTGATTTGAATAAAATTATGTTAAAATCGTGTTGATGTGAAGAATAAAAAATGGAGAAGAACCTGTTAATGTTGCTGCCCATCTTGTGAACATCCATTCTCCAACGCCTAGCAGCATGCATATATGGTTACTTAAAAATTTGTTTGGATCGGTATCATAAGTTTAGAAAATCAACTTAACGTCAATATATTATGTTTTGGACGTTAGTTTAATTTTACTAGAGTAAAATTATTTTAGGGTGCGTTTGGTTGGAGGTAAAATTTTTTATGAAAACTTTTCAGAGTAGAAGTTGTCAAGTTGATAGAAAATGATGTGGTATGATAGGGTAATAAATGAGGTGTAAAGATAATAAAGTTAAAATAGATAGGGTAGTTGTATGAGTATTTATGTGGAAATGATTGAAAAATAGGATTGTTTATATCGAAAAATGTGAAAAAATAATCAAAAAATAAGGTAGTTATGGGGAGTGAAAAGTTTTTGATTGAAAAGTTTTCATTGACATGTTTCGTGTGTAACCAAACACACCCTTAGTTAAAATTAAAACAGTTCATGAATCATATTAACGTCCAGCATTTTCACATTTCTTTTGTTTAACATGATATTGAAGTTAAAATCTGTTTTTATCATGAAATCAAATGGTGGTTTACATATTCGTTCCAGGCATAATCAAAATTTCAAAAACGTTTAATGATGAATGGTCAGCATTTCTGAAGTATGCTAAAATAAAAAAAAATGAAGAACCTGATGTTGCTGCTGTTGCTATCCACTCCTTTTAATTGTCCAGCAACATGTCATCTGTCCCCCCTTTTTATACTATGCAATTGATGGTGTGACAATGGTTAATCTCTTGATTAACTCAAGTTCACCGTTCAACGTGTTGTTGCCGTATTTAAAATTTTTTTATTTTATTGATGCGCATGTAACGGCCCACGTATTGCACCGTCCATTTCTTGCTACCAGCGTTTTGTTAAATTGTTTTTATATATTCACAGCTATACACGTATACATTACATGCACCGGCATAGCTGTTTATGTTTTCAGCAACATTCTCTTTTTTTTTATAATTGTAGACATGTTTTTTTTAATCCTTTTATTAAATTGGATGTATTAAAATAGGCTTGCTCCTAAAATTTTATCTCAAACGGCCTTATACATATTAAGATGTTAATTAACTAAACAGTTATGCAAAATAACAAATATCCACTAGACGTAAATTATTTTTTATAATCTATTCCGTCTAGATTAAAGAGCATACAATTTAATACTTCCTATCAAATTTTCTTGTCCATCTGAGTTATACATGCTTAGATCTAATGGAAATAGTGAGGATGAATATAAACCCTTAATTAGAGCCCCTAATTGGTCAAAAATTTTCCATTTATTTTTATCTTTCGATAAGTTCCATAAAATTAAATAATTTTAATTGATATAATTCAAAATTTTGAAATTCCTTCTCGAATTATTTGTAAAAATTTATTTTTATATCTAATCTTTATAAAATCATAAATTACCCTTCATTTCCTTATAAATTTCAAACGTAACTTTTGTAAATTCCAATTAAGTCTCTTTTTTTGTCTCTATTCCTATTTTGTCTTATTGTGTGGAGCTTCCTTTTTCGTCTTTTGTGATTAAGGCTTTATCCTAACCACATGATTACTATTCACATTTACTATTCATTTAAAATTATATTTCATAATTAATTATTTGATCCTTCAACTCCATATATTACAGAAATCATATATTTATTTCATATAGAAGTTAATACATTACCTAGGGTTTATGCCCCTAGGGTGTCATACATGACCTTAAATTTTGGGGTTCCACAACATGGAAGTAAAGCTATAAGCCACAACAGAAATGAAATATATATTTATAAACCACAAACATATTAACGAAGCTTTAATAAGTCATACATTCATAAACTACATGCCAATATATGTTATATAACTCACCACTCATTATATAAAACAGATATATAACACTCATCTCACATATATATCACTGTCGAATGATTACAACCTAAGACTAACCAAACTAATACCTAACACAACCACTTCAACTTGGAATCAACATAACCTAGCTCACAGCTAAGTTCCTACAAAATCAATTCTACTCAAAATATCAAAAATAAGTGCGTGATTATGGATAAACTAAGATGTAGTCATGCTCAATGAAAACAACAGCGAACACATATTAAATCAATCGTGTATGTCATGCCATCGCATGCAATATCAACATGGACCTCTCACTAACCCTATCATGTCATATAATGTCATAAATGCATATGAAATTAAATCATCCTCATGTCCATTAAGGACCATAAACAATTTTATCTTCATGTTAATCAATGACCATAAACAATCCTATCCTCATGTTACTCAAGGATAATGAATAATCTTATACAAACCATGTATATGCAAGACTCATACCATATGAATCATGCTTATACCAACACCATATTTTATGCTCATTTGATAAAATCATCTACCCTAGAGTTTTTACAAAATCATGCTAAAGAACATAATAAAACCATCAACGAAGAAGCTTAGCTCTAAATCATGAAATCAATCTGCGACATGCAAGATCCAATATCCAAATCATCTTGAAATCCAACCATCCATACAAACTATTCTAATGCATAACTTGTCCTCCAATGATCTCATCAATCCTAGCTTCAAGCTAAGTGCTATTTCCACATCAAACTCCACATAATTTCATCCTAAATAATCATACCCTCTTCAACATAAAGATTTCATAATTCCAACCTCCATCTAAACATAACCTTATACAACCAAGTTTAACCTCAAATTCTAATTATACACCTTACACATATCAAGCCATCATAAATTCATTCTATTCAAGATCAATCTCACATGTCCTAAACACGTGCAAGAACTTGATTACATCATCATGATTTTATATAATCATTTAGTTATGGTTTTCACACATGAAGCTCTACTTGGCATTTCATTTAACACAACATAAGTATTATTTAGAAATCATATCCAACTTACACAAAATACATAGAATTTCACCCCAAAATATCATAATTTCATGAAAAATCACTTCTACTAACATCTGATCTATCATTTTCATAATTTTCAACAAAACCTTTAATTTTTGAACTCCTTACAATCTTTACACAAACCCTATTCCTCAAAAATTTATTCAAATCTTGCAACAAGATCTAATGCCCATAAATAAATATAAAAACAAATCATTTACAACCTAAATGCTTTGATTCAAAAGAAATCAACTTATCTCAAGTTCATTTTTCTCCCAAAAATATCTAAAATCTATTCAAACCCTTCCATGAATTCGTATAATTTATTATCGTTGATCTTAGATTGGTTATTCAAATATATTTTAAGAAGGTTGTAGAGAGGCTTTTTATAAGTTAAAAGGATGGAGAGAGAAAAATGAGAGGAAGAAGAAGAACTAATGCGAAAATGGGCAAAATAAACACACATCGAATATATATACTTACAAAGAACCACACAGACATATGGTTAACTACACAGCCTTATATGGTTCTCTACTCAAGTCTTTCTTTTGTAACAACACACCCTTATGTGATTCAAAGGGATCGTAATTTTGCTCATTTCTCTACACAATTCTGATTGAGACGATTCTTTTTTTTGTTACATTTATAACTTCAAATACCTTTTTGTCCACAACATTTCAACTCAAAATTTCATTATCATAAACTTTGGTATGCATTTTATTAGAGGCTTTTACCGGCAATTTCACTCATTTACAACATATGTAGCTAGGGGTGTTAACAAATCGAGTTGAAAGAGTTTGAACCTAATCCTAATCCTAATCCTAACTCGTTTAAAATATCTCAACCTTAATTCATTTATTAATCCATTAAAAAAACCTTAAAACTAACCCATTTAATAAACTATTTGGCGGGTTGCGAACGGGTTGAATAGCAAACGATCTGAAGGCTTAGACTCTAATAGACGATGATCTCGCAGGAAAAAGTAAGATGGTGTTTTTTGGCGCAAGAAAATGAAAATAAGATAGTAACGAGAAAATAGAGTTATAGCATTAGTGAAAAATAAAAATTAGATGACGGAAGGACAACTTAATGAGAGAAATAACCAAGGGATTTACATTTATATATATAACTTTAATAAGTCAAATGAGTTAAATGGGTTACACGGATTACTAAACGGATTGACGGATTATAAAATTTTAACCTTAATTCGTTTATTTAATTAAATAGTTGAACACATTGGTGGATCATAACTCATTTATTTATAAATCTCAATCCAAACCCATTTATAAACGGGTTGAATGAGCAGGTCGATAGGTTAACCATTACCATTAACACTCCTATATGTAGCTATACTATACAAAATATTACCAAACACCAATCCAATCATCCTCACATCTTTCTTATCATCATAATATCATATTTATGATAGTTATTTGATTAAAATATGTATCACATAAAATTTAACTTATTAATACATCTCTTTAATCTTTTGCCTTTATAATGTCCAAAATTATTTTTTACATATGCATCTACCATCTCATATATGCTAGAAAACATTAAGTTCCAAGCCATTTTCAAATGTTCATCCATGGTGTTTATTTTCTACTAAATTTTCACTAGTAGCTCCAATTGACTCAATTCTAAAAAATATCATCTCAAGTTCATTTCCAAGCTTCATGAGCACATTTCAAATTATGATGAGAATCACTCTCACATAGATCGTAACTCCCATCTGTGATTTTCAAATCATTTTTAAAATCTTATATTTTTTTTAAACTAAACTCCACAACAAGGCTTACTTCCCTCAATCTTTGAAATCTATATTTAAATTCCACACATAACCATCTATTTTCATTACAAATACACTACGCATCTCACTCATGCCTAAACACATTTCAAATCTATTCAACTCCAGATTTTGTCATTTTCTAATTTAAAATCTACACATGAGAGTTAAATCTCAAACATTCATTATTTAATCATACCAAGAGTGTTCAAATGTCCAAAATCACCTAAAAAATCCGTGAGAATATATATTAGACTTTTATCAATTTATTTATCAAAATTTACCCATTCAATTCTTGATAACTAGAATTTGCATATTCGCCATAACTCACACAATTTTTCACATATTTAATCATCGATTCTCTAAAAATCCTATAATTATGTGGCTTCTCAAGCAATATTATATACATCACCATTCATTTTCATCATTACTAATATCCAGGATATTAGATAGGAACTAATAGTTTTAGTTAGAAACTATGGGTCAAAGAATTCAAAAGTGATTTTCTATGCAAATGTAGTGCCTTGAGACAAAATTTTTGGGTTCCATAAAAGAGTTGTTCAAAGGTTGGATAAGATGAAGATGTGATGAGAATTTGGAATGAAAGTGTACTGAGAATGAGAAAATGTATATTAGGATTGAAAAATCTTATATTAGAAATGAAAAAGTAGGTTGATAATTTTTGAAAATAGAAAATTACTTTTAGGAGATGGGAGATTCCATTCTAGGATCATCTCATCCTATCTGTGAACACGCTATGATTTTTGAATTGTATCTATTAGGTTTTCAATAAAATGTTAATGAGAGATACAATTCATTTCCTTTCAAATAAATCTTGATTTTGAGTTGAGAATGATGTTTTTGGATGTATTTCAAGAGCATTACTTTAATTTCATGGTTTGAGACATTTTCGGAGGACTGCGATTGTGTAAAGATCTTATCATTTTTGAAAGATGGTAGATCTTGTGTAAAATATGAGTGATAAATCAGAAATGATTAAGAGTAATTTTATGTGAGTTCGATGTGTAATAGATGAAAGTTTATGAAGTTTGCTTAAGATTTCTATGTCTTTTTGTCTTATCAATTTTGGGTTCAATGAAATATAGTTATATAATATGCACGTTAATGTAGCATCTTAGTGAAATAAATAAATTATTTACTATGATTGAATCATATTGGGTTATGAATGGTGTGGAATGAGACTTGTGATAATTTGATATGGTTGTATGTTGAGGTATATTATTTGTAAGAGAGATTAAATTTGCTTGTTTGAATTATGATTGAATTGATATTAAAATGATGTAAACCCTTGTGTTTGAAATGAGTGATAATAACTTAGAATAGATGGATGATATAACTATAAATAGGATGAAAGTTAAATCATAACATAACCAAATTTGGAGCTAGTATTGATGAGCCTATTAGGTGAGCTTATGTACGAACTTGGTTCATGTGTTTGGATGGATTTCGGGTTAGCTTAGATTTTGGATTTTTATGTCATGTGTTGATTTTTATAGTTTAGGACATGGGTCTTTTTTGGAAATGATTTAGTTATATGTTTTAACATAGGGTATGTTTGAGAAGTGATAAAACTGTTGAATAAAAAATCTTTGGTGTAATGTTTTTAAATGGGGAGAAAATGATGTTATATGATAGGGGTAATAATGATGAGTAAAAAGAACAAAGTTAAAATAGATAAATTAGTTGTATAGGTAGTTATGTAGAAATAATTGAAAGACATGGTGGTTGTACAAAAAAATATAAAAATGATTAAAAAATAGAGTAGTTGTGGTGAGTGAAAAAATTTTGTGTGAAAAGTTTTTATCCTTGCCAAACATGCCCATAATTTTGTAAAATCCTATAATATATGGTTTTTGCATGAGTATCTGACATGTAATGATGTGATTAATGTATGCATATTCTTTGCATCAATGGTGGTTTGAGCAACATTGTGATGGTATGAAAATCGAGTTCCAATTGTGGGTTGGAGCACATAGACCATCCCCAGTCAAGCGTATGGGCCATTGACAAGTAGGCATACACTGGATAGTTGGGTAGGCCACAACATCAGCGAAGAGCACTGGTAGTGTGCTTGAGGCATATCCCTTATTTGGCATGTTCTTGAATTGCATTATTGTGGATTGCAACATCAGAATGTGCTTGATAGAGCATGGTGGTTTAAGGCTAGTAAGAGTCCTACGTCTGCATTATATGAGTTGACGTAATATACATAATGGATTGAGCATGGTTTGCTATTGCTTTTATTGATCAAGCATACTCACTGAGTTTTTTTGGAGTTATGTGTTTGTAATCTATTTTTTTGCATGATTATTGTTATAGTTATGTAGTTGGGGACTAGTTTATGTTTCATCTCATACTATATGTTGTGTTATTTTTGGTTTGTAGATATTTTGAGAGGGTTATAGTTATTACATGGAAGAATATATGTCTATGTATTATATTGACTTCTAGTGGGGTATATATGGTATTCTAGATTATGAGTTAAGGAGGTGTAGTCTGGTGAAATTATTATTATTATTATTATTATTATTATTATTATTTGTAGATTATAAATATCTATTTACCTCCACCATGAGTTATACTGTTGCTTCTATGTGTTAGTTATGATAATGAAATATAAATGATAAAAATGTTTGTAGTTTAAGTGATTTTTATTGTCTTATATCTATTTGCTGCATTAGTTGCGGATATCAAGGTTGTCTAGGATTTTCTCATGTGCATGTGCTCTTTTGCTTCGTGAAGTGAGATAAATCATAAGGAGATGCCGCCAGATTTTCACATCGTGACCACTAGTCCAGAACTTTGGCTGGGGAGCTACAACAATGCCACTTGAGATAATTTTGTTATTCTATTTGATGCTTGGACTAATTTTGTTTGTAGTTCTCCCAAAATACAAAAAATGAAACGTAAACTATAATAGGAAAAAAGCCAAAGCATTACCATCTTGCTACAATCTTTGTATTGCATATTTAAATATAATATAACATATCTTATATTTTTTATAATAAAAATTCTAAGAGTTAAAACTATGCTATTGGTTGGATTTTAATTGCATCATTTGAAAATTGGATAAGTTGGCCAATGCAACTAGTATGACATATGGGGGTAGAACAGATGACAGGCCGATTGGCACTGGACCTTTTTTTCCATCTATTCAATGTGATGGTCAAGTATGATTATGGAATAATGAATATACTCATAAATAATCATTATATATTTGAATTAAATTTAAATATACAATTTATTTATTAAGTCTAAATTTTTAGGATGTGAAATTCAAACTAAAATTATTAAGGTTTTTCTAACATTTAAATGCAAACAATTAATATAATTACAATTCCATCATCCAAAGTAGTTTGAAGAAATTATTAAAGTTGTTTGAAACTAAATTGCTTAATGATTCAAACTGCTTAGTACACTCGTTTGATCTTTTTTATTGGTATTTTATACATCGTGACAACTAATATTACATTTAGACACTTTCACAAAGGAAGGAAGAATAAAGAAACAATCTGTGCACAAGTGGGACCACCTCTCTTTGATCATTTTGAACTAGAAAACTTGGAAGTTCTTTCCTTGTTTGATTTTGACAATACATGTTACAAACTACCTCTACCAAATTGAGGCCCATTTTCCAAAGAGTTTCATTTTAGTTGAGCTCCATAGTTTTTACAATTCTTTACTCATGATATCCAATGAATCCAAAAGTTAAGCAACCAACTTCTATGCACCCATGTACGACCATTTAATTTCATTCCATCTTCTAAATTCAACGTATCCATTAGTTTTTTATTGCTATTATACATCATGATAATTGATATTATAATTTAGTACATTAAAAACTCTCAAACCATAGAGGGAATCAGTAAATACCCCCATACAAGGAAAGAATCTGCAAATACCCCAACCCTGGGGGAATTTATAAATATCTCTAAATTAAGAAAAAATACAATTTAACTCCTGCAGAGAGGAGCCTCGAATGGTGAACCATAGGGCAACTTTACTAATGCTCCTACCTCCAAGGCAAGACCCTGGTGGCACATATCCATTAGTTTTATTATCATGTATTTTGTTAATAAAAAATCATCTCAATCCAAGACTACATTATTTTCACAATTAATAATCAATGCATAATGATTTGAAAACTTGCTTGTTTATAAATAAGTCATTCAACCATTAATGTTATCTAAAATCACAACTCTATATAATTTTATAATGTTTTAAAATTTTAATATGTAAATTCAAGTATTTTTTAAATTTATATATGTTTTCAAGTATTTATAGAAGACATGACTTATGCATAATTCTAGTTAGTGTATTTTTGTGTTTAACAAAGTACCAAGTAATTTTCTAAATTTATACATGTTTTCATACACTTTATGGAAGACATAACTTATACACAAATCTAAAAGGTGTATCTTTGTGTTTTAGGGAGTGTTTGTTCTCGTAAAAACACTACGATCCAAAACATTTCAATTTAAAAGTGTGTTTAGGAAGTGATAAAATTTTTTGATGAAAAATTTTTCATACAAAAGTTTTTGAATAATATAAAATAATGTAATATAATGAGAGTAATGATGCAAAGTAAAGAGAATAAGGTCAAAATAGATAGGTTCGTTGTATAAATAGTTATATAAAAATAGATAGGTTAGTAGGTTAGTTGTATGAGAAGATATGAAAAATAATTAAAAATAGAATAATTATGAAAAGTAAAAAGTTTTAGTTTAAAAAGTTTTAGCTTCTAACAAACATCTCCAAAAACTTTTTATTTTTTACACTTATTTTATTTTTAATTATTTCTTTACTTCTTTTTCTACAACTATCTTATTTTTTAATCATTTCTAAACAACTATTCATAATCTAATTTATCTATTTTAATTTTATTATCTTTATTTTCCATTATTACTCCTATCATATCATATCATTTTTTTTCATTTCAAAAACTTTTACATAAAATTTTTCATCAAAAATTTTATTACTTTCCGAAGACACCCCTAACCCTAATAAAGTAAATAGTTCTAAAAACAGGTGAAGACGAAGCGCAAATTGAACTTTCCTACCAATTCACTTTATTAGGATTGGGTGTATGGTCAGTCTTTATTATTAATAGTGTTATTTGTATTCGTACCAATTCAAAAGTAAAAATATTTGAGTAAAAATAATTACTTTTTTATTTTTAGCATTGATGTTAACAATTTTTAAAATATTTTTGTTCATGCTAATACCGTTAACCTTCATCTAATGACTATTAAGTACTCCTTACGTAGTCGATTCCATGGGTAAACATATTCTCTATAATTTTGTTGATACAGAATAATATAAGGATAATGATGGCTCCATTTTTATCCTTTGTTTTTAAATTTTTAAATATTTTTATTTAAATTATTTATTATGTTTATCTGTTTATTTGTGTTTATTTATTATTCTAAAAATTACATATATTGCAAACTTTTACCTACTATATTATACTCTACTTTTTCAAAATTTCTAATAGTTATATATTTACTCTAAAAAAAAACTTTTGAAATAGATATAAATTTCTAAATGAATTTTTTGAGTACCTTTATAAGATAAGATGTGTTAAACATGATAAATTGTTTATATTTTAAAAAATATATTGTAAAATTAAAAACCAAAGGATAAATATAAAATGCCTACGTCTACAATAAGTACTAGATCATTACCCCTATTGCATATAATAATATATATAGCAAATTTTAAAGCCACATTATCTATGTTGCCTGTGCTTTGGTAGCATTTAAAGACATTTTGTTTCGTATTGTGGAAAAACATTTCTCACTTTTTCTTACAATTTTTTTGATATAATATTTTAATTACCTAACTAACTTGCTTTTTCCATTATTAACTCTATATTTTAATTATTTTTTATATTTTCAATACAATTCGCCTATCTATTTTAATTATATTTTATGAATTATGATATTATAAAATAAGTTGTTACTTAACTAAGTTAAATAACAACTTCACATATATTTCATATTTTTAATATACATTTTGGTTTTTCTTCAAGTGTATCTAGTTAATATACTAAATTTTATCATGTTTAAATTTTTATAAAATTTTCACAAAGTTCAAAGAATAAACATTTTCACCCATAGTTTTAAAAATAGAAAAAATGATCAGTAATCTCACATTTTGCTACACATGAAAAATATGCAAATTTTTAATTTTTAAAAATTTTATAAACTATAATAAATAAAATCGATAAGTTTTGACATATGAGCCAAATACACACGAGCCTTCATAAAAGTGAATAAGATCAAAAAATATATTAAAAATACAAAATAAATGAAGTTATTACTCGGTTAAGTAACAACTCATTATATAATTGTACCACCCGCCGCGAGCGCTACGATGGGTTTGGACTCCTTCTCATTTCTCGTGAAATCTGGGCCGGGTAAAAGGGGTCAGAACTTGCATTTCTCATATAATAGAAGGAGTTAGTATGGACAATGTTTAGATATCATTGGCATATGGGTGTCCTCTTGTGGACCTGGATCTGGTTGGAGCCCATTGCTCTAAGTGGGCCGTTGCTGCAACCTGATAGATTATTGTAGATGAGGCCGTTTTTGTGGGCTGAGGCTGGATTTGGTGGGTTGCTATTGTAGAGCCCAGTTGTTGTGTCTGGTGAGCTGGATTTGGTGTGCTGCTATTGTAAAGCCTGTTTTGGTAGCTTAGTGGAGCTTTGCTCCTGTGGGCCGAGGCTGGGTAGCCCTGTCTGGTGGTAGGCCTAGCTTGGTCATCTTTGTTTTGGACTTGATTTGAATGGGCTGTGGTTTTAAGGCCCATTATCAATTGCTTTGTTGTTGGGTTGCTTTTCTTTTGTCATTGTTGGGCTTGGATCTTTTTCCATATGTTGTGCATTTTTGTGCTTAAGGGAAGGGTGTCTACAGTTGTCCCCCTTTGCCAGAGGCATTTTAACGGTGAATGACAAAGTGCCGGACTCCCCTTCTGGCATTGACCTAAACATTTTTCAGATTGCTGGGCTATTTTGCAATTTTCATAAACTTGCAGCGGATTTTCTGTAAATACGAATCTGGGATGGTTTTTTGCAAAAAGATCCCTGCAAGTTGTCTTGTAAAATCCGTTGTCTTGTTGGATCGCTTTGTAGTCTTCTTGAATTCAGGCATTTTTTGCAATTTTAAAAGACTGTTGGGGGTCGTCTGCACTTTGTCGGTAGCTTAGGGTTCTTGCCATGGGTCCCATTCTTTTCGATTCCCTTTTCTCCTTCGCCATTGTTGCTGCCGCTGTCGCCGATTTTGGTTTGTCTTCCCTTCGCTTGATGGCGAGGTTCTGTTCGTCCCCAGCTGTTTCCGCCAAAGGTTTACTCGCTGTTGCCATCCTTGTTGATCTCGTCGATCGCCGTCCGCATCCTGAGTTTACGCAGGGCAAGCTGCCCCCATTTCCGGTTGGTTTCCTTACTATCGGTGTTGTCGCTTTCCTTGCCAGCGTTCGTCGAAATTGCCGTTGTCGGGAGTCCTCTCAGGGCGCGCCGCCGCGACGCTTGCGACCTTCTCCGCCTCTGGCAAGTCCCTGCATATTAGTGGCGTAGTAGGCAGCCGGTCGTGCTTCCCGCCTTTGTCGATTTTCTGGGGGTTGGCTGTCCTCATCGCCGGTGTCCCTTTGGGGTTTCTTCCCCCTCGTTCGGTGTCATAGGTGCTGTCGTCGAGGGCTCATTTGCCGTCGTCGCTCTTGTCATTTTCTGTTTTCGATCATTTCTTCTAGCGGCGTTCGGGGCCTTCTTCTTCATCAGCGGGGCCATGCGTTTTATCAGCTAAGTGTCTTCTTATCTTCCGGCAAAGCTTGTTCAGTGTGCGGCCGCACCGTCTAGGATCTTGACAGATTCGGCCAGGCGGCAGATTTCTTCCTCTCCGTGGTCTTCTCCTTCCTCCTCGGCGTACGTTGAGTTGCCGCACTTCATTTTCTTCATTCCCAGCCGCCGCGGTTGCCGTCATTGAGGGCCCCTTTGCTATCATCGTTCCTGCATGCTTTCCTCGGCTGCTACTTCTTGGTGACCGCCCATGTCATCATCTTCGTCTTTGATCGCATTTCTCGCTGTTAAGATGTCGTCGGGTGTCGTCGCGACCCTTGTTGCCTTGTATTTTTTTTCTTTTTTTGATCTTTTTTCTCTTTTTTGCTTTTTCCCTTTTTCCCTTTTTTTCTTTTTTTTTTTTAAAAAGAATATATAAATACCTTTCTTCGTGGAACTTTGCCTCCCGGGTCCCAAACTTTGTTTGATGTAGGATGTGATATGATATAAAAGTAATTTGTGTCCTTTTCCTTCAGAATTGTCTGCCCCCATGCTTTGAGATGATATAAATGTATTTTTCTCTATCTTTTGCCCTTTAGCCTTTGTTTGTGAATTATTTTCTGTTGCTTGAATTTAATGTTGCTTTGACAGGTAGCTTTGGCAATCTGCTTCTTATGTATGATATTTATTGTGCTCTCCTCATTTTTGTAGAGCGTTGCTTTGAATAATTTTGAGGTTGATATTGGCCCATGTGAAATTTTATCTTCATTAATCTGTCAAGCTTGATAGAAAGGCTGTCTGGTAGCCATTTTGAAATATCCCTTGCAGATGTGTTGATAAAGATGTATCTGTGACAATGAGTTGATTGATGACGGTTGTGTGCCCTGCTCATTTTGCGGCTTTCGGAGCTAATCTTGTTGGTTGTTCGACTTTGTCGACATTACCCGTATTGATGATGGTTTGTTGAGGCTTTTTAGATGCCTCTGCTTGATTGTCTGTGTGAGGGATAAATTCATTTGTGACTTGTAGATGGTCTTTTCCATTTAGCTTTTCTTGTGCAGGAATTTCTTGAAATTTGTGCTCTTTGGCTAGCATTTCCTTTTCTGAGCATTTGTCTGCTTTGTTGATAAAACTAATATTTCACCTTCCATAATTGGGCATGGTTGTGTAGATGATGATGACAAAGACTGCCTTTGATGGATGCTAAGAGTAGAGGTGTAAGGAGCTTTGGGGTTTTTTCTGCATTTTAAGACTGCGGGCATGTTGTTTAGTTGACTGGAACAATGATATTTTCTGGGAACAAGTGAGGAGAAGTTGGTTGGCTCGCTACTTTGAGTGGAGTTCCCGGGTTGGTAGAAAAAATATTGGAGGGTATTCTTTGAACAACAAGGGATTTATGTAAAATAGGATTCTCTTGCATAAGCTTGGCAGGTTTTCTCAATAAAACGACAAGCTCAGTACATTTTCTTTGAAGGACAATTGAGTTGGCATTTTGGCCTTGTAAACTAATATGAGCATTATGGGGTTGGACTTTTGTTATGAAAATAGAAGAGTCAAAATTTTTGGCATTACCCTAGACAAAATTGACTTCCATATCAATGTCCGCCACTTGAGGTGTCTAGCTTGCTTGTTCAAGATCAACAACATTCCCTTGTTATGGCCATGGGAAAATCATTTCGTTCTTTAGGCCATCTTCAACTTGCTCTGCCACTTGCAATAGTTGTGTAAAGCTGGTAAAGGGATGTAAGATGAGGTAGCCCGAAATGATAAGGTGAGCCGAATTGATGATGATGGAGATTTGCTCATTCAAAGGCAAAGAACTCTTCATGTTCGCCACCAATGCTCGTCATCTAACCACAAATTCTGAGAAGGTCTCACCATCCTTTTGTCTTAAGGCCTCTAAGTCAGCCCTCTTGGGTGCAACATTTAGCATATAGAAAAATCGATCCATGAAAGTTAGAGATAGATGCTCTCATGTTTTGATTTATTTGCAGTCGAGTGACGTATACCATTCAAGGGTGTCTCCTCTCAAGCTATGTTGGAATAGCACGACCAAAATTTCCTCCTTTTTTACTAGAGGGTATAAAATACTGCAAAAGGCCTTGATATGGGCATGTGGGCATGAGTTTCCTTCATAGATAGGGAGGGTTGGCATTTTGAAAATTTTAGGTAGTTGTGTATTTGGAAATGGGCATAAGTCTTCAATTTTTACCAAATGAAGGTCATCCCCTTGTTGTCGCTCGATTTTTCTTTGTAGCTCTTGGAGCTGGCTTTGAAACTGTGTCTTGACCTCTTCTATTTGGCCTTGCATATTCATTAGGCCATGTGATCTTTGAGCTGGAATAGATTGTGAACTTGAAGTTGTTGTTTGCTGATGTTGTGATGAAGAAGATGACACTTGATGTTGCTGCTTTGCCATTGACGTTGCTCTAGCATTTTGTAGAGCTTGTCCTCCATTCATTGCATTCGTTGCATTGTTTGATCCCATTTTTTAAATGAGAATGCGGTATTTTTCTTTGAAAAATGATTTTTCGGCTCCATGTGTGTAGCTTTGGCTTGAAGGATACTAGAACTTTGAGATATATTTTTTATTTTTCTCTTTTTTACTTTTTTTTCTCTTCTTTTTTCTCTCTTTTTTTTGCTCTTTTCTTTTTTTTTTTTTGCTTTTTTTAGTAAGAAGCCAAAGCAAAATTTCGAAAAATATGATATGATGCCCCCTATTTCAGAACTAAGGGTAGAAATGTTGATTAATCATCTTCGGACTTGAAAATCTATCGCTAGCTTGCTGCTGCGTCGCTGGAATACTTCTGGACGTCATTGGACCAGGAAACTTTTCAGGTTCTGTCATAGTCATCTCTTCAGCACCTTTCTGCCTCCTTCAGCTTTTGACGCGTCTTGTCAGCACCTTTTCAGCACCTGTCACGTCAGTGGTTGACTTACTTTGTTTTCAAGCTAACTGGACCAAAAACTTTCCATGTCATGTTAGTACCTTTTCAGCACCTGTCACGTTAGTGGTCTTGTCAGCACCTTTTCAGCACCTATCATGTCAGTGGTCTTGTCAGCAACTTTTCAGCACCTGTCATGTCAGTGGTCTTGTCAGCACCTTTTCGCCTTTTCAGCTTTTGATGCGTCTTGTCAGCACCTTTTCAGCACCTGTCATGTCAGTGGTCTTGTCAGCACCTTTTTGCCTCTCCAGCTTTTGACGCGTCTTGTTAGCACCTTTTCAGTACCTGTCACGTCAGTGGTCTTGTCAGAACCTTTTTAGCACCTGTCATGTCAGTGGTTTTGTCAGTACCTTTTCAACACTTATCACGTCAGTGGTCTTGTCAGCACCTTTTCAACACATCTGGATGGATGTTTGCAAATCGGGGTCCTTTCAACGCGTGTACAGACTTTGGCTATTTCAAGTTCCTCCCGTGAAGCGGTTTGAGGCTTTCTAGCACAATCTATCTGAGGCGTTTCTAAAGAAGCTTCTGGACCAAAAAGCTTCCTAAGTCCGAAAAAAGGCGTGGTTTTTTTAGCCAATTTTTTCTGATAGTTATTAGCGATTTAACTCTTGGATATTAATCTCCATGGCTTGTTTTACACATACACACTTTTACGACATCATACGCAACAACTCGTGCTTTAGAGAACCTCCCGAAGTTACCCGGGTTGATCCCTTTCAGAACTGAAAATTTTTTAGGTCTGAGTGCCTGTCCCTTTTTAAGGTGTGATTTTTTTGGCGAAAAATTATTTAGTAATAATCAACAATCTAACTCTTGGGGACCTTTCCTTTAGGCTCGTTTTACCTGCATGAACAGTTACGAGTTAATATGCAATGGTTTACCCCCCTTACGAGCTCTTTCTAGTTCATGAGATGGATGCCTCTAGACCTAAAAACATCTTAGGTTTAGGCGTCATTTGGGCATTTTTGTTCCAGAAACAGAGAAATCTTGTTGCCAAGAGGAGGAAGAAGACCCGGAACCTCGTTGTCCAGAAAGGGGAACACCTGATCTTCATATTTCTTCCCCTTTGTGCCCGATGCAAACTTGTAGTGTCATCCCCAGCAAAGTCGCTAAGCTGTAGTACCTGTCGCGAGCGCTACGATGGGTTCGGACACCTTTCTCGTTTCTCGTAAAATCTGGGCCGGGTAGAAAGGGCCGGAACCTGCATTTCTCATAGAATAGAAGGGGTTAGTATGGACGATCTTGAGATAGCATTGGCATATGGGTGTCCTCCCGTGGATTCGACGACATATCGGTTAAGACGGGGCCTGTTTATACATGGATTGAGCCACAGATTTGGCAACATAACAGCAACATATTATGCTAGAATCTGCGGATCCGTGCGTGCCCGCCTTGCCGAAGCACCAATTCAAACAAGCGCGTTAGTATTAGCACAAAACAAAGAAAATGGAGTCGTTATTGATCTTAAAAGGAAGATCAGTTCATTTTTTTAATTAATAAAGACACTGGTCTTACAGATTTGAGATTCTGGTCTTTGGATTAAAATGGATATGGTAAAAATCCGTTAACCTGAAGCCATTTACATCGGCATAAAAGGGAGAAAATAAAAATAAAAAAATTTGAAGAAGATGGAGAGAGAGAGAGAGGGAGAGGGCTGAAGATGAGAGAGAATCCAGGGCGCCAGAGATTTGCCGCAGATTCTCGTCCTCCCCCCTTGGGATGCCTCTCTTGGTGTGTGGGAAGTGAGAGCTTGGCTCCCTATTTATAGATGGTGGAGTAGGCCATGTAGGCTTTGGGCCATCGATGGGTGCTCGTTGCGGTTGGACCTGGATCTGGTTGGAGCCAATTGCTCCAAGTGGGTAGTTGCTGTAGCCTGATGGATTGTTGTAGAAGAGCCTACTTTTGTGGGCTGAGGCTGGATCTGGTAAGTTGCTATTGTAGAGCTCAGTTGTTGTGTCTGGTGAACTGGATCTGGTGGGTTGCTATTGTAGAGTCTGTTCTGGTAGCTTGGTGGAGCTTTTCTCCTGTGGCCCGAGGCTGGGTAGGCCCGTCTGGTAGTAGGTCTGGCTTGGTCATCTTTGTTTTGGACTTGTTTTGAATGGGCTGTGGTTTTAAGGCTCATTATCAATTGCTTTGTTGTTGAGTTGTTTTTCCTTTGTCATTGTTGGGCTTGAATCTTTTTCCATGTGTGGTGCATTTTTGTGCTTAAGGGAGGGTGTCTACAATAATACTCTAACCCATGCATCATAGTTACCAATATTATATCACTTTCTCACTTTTAAAAAAAAAAAAAAAATTGTGTCACTTTTTCATTCTTACCTCCGTATCTTCCCAAATCTTCTTGGTTTATGAAGAAACAAGAGTTAGGAGGTTCGCCCATTTCTTTTAATCAACTATTTAAGTCAGTGTTATTTCCAATCCTTATGGTTGACAACCCAAGTCTAGATTGGGCTCTTCAACCAAAAAGAAAAAGTCTAGATTGGGCTCCAGCCACGACATGAATGAAAATTGAGAAGCCTAACCTAATTTCTGTCCTTGCATATATTATTGTTTCAAACTTTCAAGGCAGACTCTGACAATCAGCAAATGAAGTTGACATATGATCCGGCAATACGTTTGCAGGCCACCGACTTGTGCGCCATGAACATTAAAATGGCATGGCCCACAAAGTACTTACTAATTAGTAAGCAGTAATTCTCAATTGGGAGAGCATGCGGGTGGGGGGCAGTTGGAGCATCTTATTCATGGGAATTGTTATTACTAACTAACAGCAGGATGGCCCACCTGCAGCCCTAATAAAAATGATTGAGACAACTTACATCGTGGATTTTTTTTTTCAAGAACAAGTTCGGATGCATTTGAAATCTTTTTTAACCATTATATCTTTTCATGTATGTATATGAATCTCTTTTAGTAGCGGTTCCATATATTCCTTTTAAATTTTAAGTTTTTTTATATTTGATGAAAAATCTAATTCATTTATTATATTTGACATCATTTGTTTAACTAAGAAATCAAGTTTCGTCTAAATTGAGCCACATTTACTCAAAATATGTATAGATTAGCAAAAATGCTGAGATCTATTCATATATCTGTTAAAATATAATAATACTTTATATGATCATCTGTACAAAAAATAATATTTTTTTAGATAGTTTTGATATTAAAAATTCAATTTTATATTAATATTTGGCATTGAACAATTTTATTATATTAATGTTACACATTTGTAAATGAGGTCATGCATAGTAATATTAAACAAATGAAATAGTTTTTAAGATATTATAAATGATACTAAATATAATTGAAAGTATCACATAGAAGAGGGGTTCATAGAAGCGTCCCCATATAGCGCACACACTTATGAATCAGTTAATTATCAACTTCATATATTTTTAAATCTACGTACATTTAGTTTATATACCAAAATTTGTCCGCCACTTGATTCTTATACAATCATATTTATTTTCGTCATTAAATATATGTTTTTTTTTTTTTCAAATTCTGTGATGTATACCTAGCACCGTCGATTTCGTGCTTTTCAAATTGTTTGGAAAAAAGAACATGACTGTTGATTAATGACAGGATTGCGACTTTTATTCTATATATGTATTATTTGCACAGCTGTTTATATTTGAAAGTGCGTGGTGAATACATAAGAAAGTATATAATAGTTTTGTGTAAGTACGTACGAGATCCCAATTTATAGGAATATTAATTAAAAATTCATTGAAATTGGGCGTGAAAGGGACGTTGTCAGAGCGATTCATTGGGAATGTAAGTGAGATATTTAAAGAATGAGCGATAATCATTTATATATATATATAAAAGATATATTCGGGTGCAGCATCGCTGAAATGAACTCCACATGATCATCAAATCATAATCTACTCCACATATTGTATTTAGAATAATGTATTCTATAACCATACCAATTTTCATCCCAATCCGATATGTATATGGGCCCCGTCTGAAAATTGTGCCCCATATGAAAATAGTACAAATTCAATGTAATAAAATAGTTTGATATAAATAACAATTTTAAAGTGATTTTTTTAACATCTAAACCATCTAAGGTATGATTTATATATGGATAAATGATTATATAAAATTTTATTACATTTTAATATGTACGAGGCTCATTTTTTGAGCAACTGCACTACTGTTCTGGTGCAATGACGCTGCACCGGAACAACTTTCTCTCTATATATAGTGCTGTTTATATACAGAGGGAGAGCTGTTCCAACAATACATTTGATCAAAAGTAGGCCCCACACATATTAGAATGCAATGGAACTTTTTATAATCATTTATCCATATATAAATTTTATAGCAAATGGTTTACTTGTTGAAAAAATTACTTTAAAGTTGTTATTTACATTAAACTATTTTATTACATTGAATTTGTACTATTTTCATATGGGGGCTATATACATATCTGATTAGGATGAAAATTTGTATGGTAATAGAATACATTATTCTAAATACAATGGGTGAAGTAGATTATGATTTGATGATCAGCTGGGGCCCATTTCAGCAATGCTGCACCGGAAATTCCAATGCAGCTGCACCTTAATATTTCTGATATATATATATTTATATATTTGCAATCTGTTTATTATAGTGAACGCGTATTTTTCTCATGATTTTTCATTATAGTCGAAAGTTTTTCACACAAATCTTGATGTGTTGCGCGTGATATTATTGTTTATTTGGTTCTATTTTATTGAACCTACTTTTGCACAAATTCACATCAAACTAAATTACATTTTAACAACAACATAATAACCATGAGAATTTATCACAGAAGTCAAATTTGGACTATTTAATTTTAATCGCATTTTATAAGTTAATTAAAAATTATTAGAGACATGTAATAATACTTTTACGTCATGTTCGACTTGGCCTTAATAGCTAACAAGTTAAACAAAATTATTTAAAAAATTACCAAATAAATTAAAAGATAATTTTCTTATTAAATCTCTAATTTGTGGTGCCAATATCCATCATTTGATCAATCATCATCATCATGATCATGTGTTATAGAATGAGTAGCATTGTGTGGCTGCTATTTTTTTAAAAATTATTTTTAGCAGGTGACGGCACTGCCTATGGGTTTCGAACCCTTTAGCACACAAGCTAGGATGTGAAACCAATTAAGTTATGCCTAGAGTCACTTATGCAACTACAATTAGCTTAAATGGGTCATAAAATTTGATTAAATTAATTCATCAAAAGTTTAACATCCGGTCTAGAGTGTAAATAGGTCAAATTCAAAGGTTATCTAGAAAATTCTTTACCTAATCTTAGATCAGGTCATTGATATCAGATTGAGTTCAAATTGGTAATACAGTTTGAAAATACAGATAATATTTTAAAAATTAATATTTTCTGTACTTATTGAAAACTAAAGTCATATAAACATTGAACTTAAATATTAATTACTAAAATATCTAATTAATAAATTAAATTAAAATATAAATATCATGATTGAAATTGACATTATTACATTATAATTTAGGATTCTCTCTTTTTTAAATAAAAGCCACATGCATGGGTAGATCAATTTACAGTAGCTCCAAACATAGTTGATCTAATTCTAATTTTATTTTTAGATCATCTTAAGATTTTCAACCCACTCCAATTTTTTTATTGGAAAACACACTAATATTATCACTTCTCAACTCATTATTACAATAAAGCACTAAGACAATTTTTTTACAAATTTTCCAAAGGAAAATAATTGCAACTGCTCAAATATCAACAAGAAAGACTACAAACTTTCGAATATAATAAGGAGGACAACACGACCCCACGATTAAATAATGGGATATAAACCCTACAGTGTTTCTCTAATCTTAAGTTAGCCAATTAGTTGCCCAACATCAAAAGGAGGTTTGATTCTGTACCCCCGGGTGCATACACCCATTTTTTCAAAAAAAAATTCAAAACTTTTTTATAAAACTGTTACTCTAAGTGTATTTAATAAGTGTATCAATTTTTACCATTTTTAGAGATTTTTAGATTTTTTCTAATTTTTAAAAATCAATGGTATTTTAGTAATTTTGAAAATCTCTAGAATCTGTAAAAATTGATACACTTGTCAAATACACTTAGATTAACATTTGTGTAAAATGCTTTTGAAAATTTTTTAAAAATTGAGTATATGCAACCGAGAGTATTGAGATTTAATGCTCTCGGGAGCAGAGGATCTCGATCAAAACCCGATGGGTTTGTAACGAATCATGGGAATCATGGTTCAACACAAACACATGTACACCATTAGTTTGGCTGTCAAAATTAGGGTTTTTTGTAAATTAACTTTGAAAGTGAAGTTATTTGGAAAACTAATAGTTATGGAATAAATCAACAAATTGAAAAGGGCAAATTCCACATACACCTGCAAATTTATTTCTCTCTAATTTCACTTATACTTACGAACTTTAAAATTTTTTAAACATTTTCATGTATTTTGCTCAAAATTTTATTCATACTAACATTGTTAAAAATCTATTAAAGAGATCATTAGCTCCACTGTGAAAAACAAATATGTTCAAATCCTAATATAATTCAGTTAAAAATTCACGTTAAAATAACAAGGTTTTTATAATTGTAAAAGTATTAAAAACTCATTAGAACGTAAATTTTTAGCTATAAATTATGAATTTCGTCCATATAGGATTATATTTGGAATTTTTGAAAATTCACAGGTATAATTGAAATTAGAGATAAAATTAGTAGGTATATGAGTGAATATTTGCCAAATTGAAAAGTACGGAAACTTGGTGTCTTTTGCCAGTATATATCTCAAATAAACTCTTAAATGCATATTATTTAGTTCACACTCAGCATTTTTTAAAAATGATTTTTTTGGAAAGAGGGTGCATTAGCTTCACTCTACATAAGACACTTCATGAGCAAATATGCAATTAAAATTCACAAGCCCGCCTCCACATAGGAATATATAATTCATGCTCCAATTGGTGGTTGGCTGGACACCTCAATCGTTATCAAACACTCGCTCAAAAACAGCCTTGAATATTCTATCCATCAATCATTTGCACCTAGCTAGACAGTTCTCCATTCCTTCGACCCATTGATCGGCATTTGCCATTGATTAAATACTAAATAATGTTCTTTTCCAAAAAAAATAAAAAATAAAAAATATTGTGATCGATGACAAAATTGTTTTTCACAGAACACATCTGAGTGGACTATTGTTTGTATAGGATAATCTTCAGAGATCATATGGTCATCTCATTCCCCTCCATCTCCACAGCCATTGGACACCTTTTTAGATGCATGGCGACATTGATAACAATCTATTTGGAGTATGCGTAAAACAAACCCTACATTTTTGCCCAATTTTTTTTTTTTTGATTGGTACAAGTACATATCTCAACACATATCATACTTGAAGATCTGAGACATTCTTACAAATATAAGGGATACATCTTTCCCAAAGAAGTCTGGAGACACAGCTCCACGAAAGAATAAGGAAGACACAGCTTCCAAACAACCACCTGAGAGACCACCCGCTCCCACACTACATCCATCCGGGAGACCTACTTGCTCCCACGCATATATTTATCGAAATCCGCACGCCCGCGGATTCGAACTCTCGACCGACTGCGCGCACGCGTTTCTGCGCCGCAGTCGGCCACCAACCGAGCTAGCCTCGGTTGGTCATTTTTGCCCAATTTTGAATTAACGCATTCGCTTTTTTTTACGGGGATGCTTATATAAGACTCACCTTCTACGTAATCCTTTTTATTTTTAATATTTAAGTAGTTAATAGAAAATCTACTCAATCTATCATATTTAATATTACGTAAATTATCATAAAAACCTTTTTCATTTGCCTATATCATTGTTTATGAGTTCATTCACAAACATGTAAAATCAATGTAATAAAATGATTTAATTTTAAATATCAATTTTTCTAATAAAATGTCAATTTTTAAGTAATATTTTCAACATGTAAATCTTCTAAAGACTAAAATATCACTAATAAGAGGATAAATGATTCTATAAAGTATTACAACATTCTAATACATATGTGAATGAATATAAGGATTTTTCCTAATCTACATGTGAATGTACCTATTTTTGAGTAAATATGACCTATATACATATTGTATTTAGATAAAATTTGGTCTCGTGGTTAAATGAATAACATTAAATATAATAAATTGATTGAATTTTGTATCAATCATCGACATCTCAAAAATGAAAATGGTTACATGAAATCACATCTAGGAAACCAGATTTCATAGAAGTATTTCCTTTTTTTTATTACATGGGGGAGAGAGCGGGATGCCCAATATAGCTATCCTGTGTGTTACTAGGGGGCAAGACCCCAGGACACAACACATTCTATTTGAAGAGTAGTGCTATGGTCCATTTGATAAAAGTAGAAGTGTTAATAATTTTGGTCAACCCGTCAACTCACTTGTTCAACCCGTTTATAACTGAGTTATGATCCACTAATCCATTTAACTATTTAATTAAATAAATAAATTAGGATTGAGATTTTATAACCTGTCAATCCGTTTACTAACCTGTTTAACTTATATAACCTGTTCAACCTGTTTACCCGTTCAACCCATTTAACTCGTTTAATTCATTAAAGTTATATATATATATATGTATATATATAAACCCCTTGGTTATTTTCCCTATCTAAGTCTTCCTCCCGTCACCTAATTTTCATTTTCCGCTGCTACCCTAATTCCATTTTCCTATTATTGCGCTATTTTTATTTTCCTTGCGCTGAAAACACTCTCTCGTCTCTCCCTGCAAAATCATCGTCTACTAGAGTCTAAGCTTTCAGGTCATCTGCTATACAACTCATTAACAACTTACTAACCCGTTTATTAAGTGAGTTATAAATGGGTTAGGATTGAGGTTTTTTAAATGAGTTATTAGCGGATTAAGGTTAAAATATCTCAAACAAGTTAGGATTAATATTGGACTCCAACCCGATTTCTTAACACCTCTATATAAGAAGTAAAAAGAAAGACGAAAGAAGTTTGTGAGAAAAATTTTGTAAACGTGGGGGAATGATTCTAAATAAAGAAGATAGGTATAACATAGAAAGAATAGTTATATAAAAAAATATTTAAAAAATAGATGAGAATATAAATTTAATAATAAAAAATAAGATAATTAAATAGTTAATATGTTAAATCATAGAAAGGAATGGAATTTGCCGGTGGATCATTTTAGACCGATCCAAAAATATTTTTTTTTGTTTTTTGAAAATTTTTTAATTTAAAATCACTTAAATACCTATATATTTAAAAATTCAAAATAAATATATACACGTATCTAAAAATGGTAAAATTTGGTTTAGAGGTTAAATATAACTAGATTAACATATTTATTAAAAATTCAAAAAAACAAAAATATATATTAACCAGTCAGACGAGTCTAAGAAGATCGGAGCTCATGAAAAATTTCTTGTATCTTATCAAATGGAAAATTAGAAATGTTGCAAGATAGACCCTCTTTTAAGTGTTAGCTAACCTGTGCCCAAACGCATGGAGTAGTTGGTGCACAATCCTGGCCTTAGTGCCAGTGACCTGGAGTTCGAACCCAGTGGTGGGGTAGAGCATTTTGTCTCTCATTTGCTAAGAGCGGTGTCTCCTGCAGATTCGAGTATGGATATCATCCATTGAGTAAAATTTAGAAAAATTAGTTAGGATGATTGATTCAATTGTGAAAAGAGATCTTGTAAAAATAGGTATTTACAAAATAGACTGTATGGGAAATTGCAAAACAGAAATTGTAAAATGGGATATTCCAACTGGTTAAAATATATTTTGAGCGAATGTCTATTTTTCTATTTTATAAATACCCATTTTTTATCATGTTGAAAACTGTTACAGGTTAAAATAGCTTGTCAACAGGTCAGGGATTACGATAGATGGCAATGACGGTGTTAGTAAGGCAAACTAATCTCTCAAAAGCATCTAATTATAAATAACCCCGCGAAGATGCATACTTAAACCATGGGATCTATGAACACCCGCCATACAATTGATGGTGTACATCATTTTTCTGTCTAATATTTACAACTCAAGTATCCCAAGTACATATTTTTCCAATCTTACTCAAGGAATGTAAATCTAAGCAAGATGTCCAACCAGCCGCACTAGCTGCATGCTAGCGATGGTGTACATCATTTTTTTTTATTGATTATACAAAATTACATCTATCTCATATTACAATCAAGCTAATAATCCATACAAGGAGATAATAACAAGCTTCTATCTATCTATACAAAAAACAACAACAAACTCACACTTACCTAAACAAAAGAAAACAAGTTTGCACCACATAGGCGACCGTCGGTGGTTGAACTAGTCCGCATGCGAGGGTCTACGTCATTATATAGAGAAACATCACATTCTGCCAAGTAATCGGAGTAGGTATCTAGACAGCCATTAAATGAGATATAAAATGATTATAAATATGATGGGGAATATTTAAGTTATCTTTTTTTTCTAATGAAATTTAAGTTATATTTTTATTATATATATATATATATATACATATACATATACATATATATATGAGAAGTGATCTTATTAGCCTGGTTAAATAAATGTTCCACTTAGCCTACTTTAAAAAACCTATTTACAATAAAAAAAATTTACTTTTTTTCTTCGCACACTTATTTATCTAAATGTATTTAATATATAGACCAAGTTTTATCATTTTTGAATATTTTTATCTATTTTTTTGAGATTTTTAAACATCTATGTGTATATATGTACTTAAAATATCCTTATTTTTAAAAATCTAAAAAAATATATATTTAAAAATGGTAAAACTTGATTTATATATTAAATATACCGGGATAAACAAATGCACGAATAAAAAAGCAAAAAAAAAAGTTGTTTTAAATAAAATTTTTAAGGTAGGCTAAGTGGAGCATTTACTTAGCCAGAGCTAACACGATCATTCCTTATATATATATATATATATATATATATATATATATATATATAATATAGATTTGTGATCTTATGCAATCAGGTGATTGCCCGGGCTCTTAGCCTTAGCCCACTGTCAAATTTACATTTTAGTCCCTTTGCTTGTGATGTTTTTGCAAAAAAATCAAAAGTCAGAAAGTAGGGGTGTAAATCGGGTCGGGTTGACTCGGGTTGGCACAAATACAACCCTAACCCACCTTGTAAAATCACAACTCAACCCTACTTTCAACCCTACTTTTCACATCTTAACCCAACCTTATTTCAACCCACCTTAAATCGGTTCGGTTCGGGTTAGAAATCGGGCTAATAGATTACACATGTTATCAATGCTAGTTAAACTTTTGTTTACCTGAATTTGTAAAATAATAAAAATAATGATAATTATAAAAACAATAAGTACCAATAAAAGTTCTACATAGCTCAAAAGTGGAGTATAAGTTTAGAAATTGATTCACTTTTTTGTTTTTGTATTTTTGAGCAATCGATGTCCTCTGCAAGTCAAAAAGTGAAAGCCAAGTAAAATTATTGCAGAAAATTTTGCAAAATAGAAAAATGAATATTATAGTCTTACTTACCTTCTTAGTTGACTTCCAATCAAAGCTAAAAATATCTTAAGTTCTCAATTGACCTGTTATGTTATTCTAAATCACCAATGCAAGCAAATATTTAAACAACCTATTTACGATGCAATATAACCAAATAATCCAAACACAATTTCACAACTAATTAACCAAATATATTTCAAACAAAATAAATTCAAACAACATTTCACAACCAAATAGTCAAACATATTTCCAAACTCCACACAATTTTATTTAAATATCTAAGCAATATGAATAAAATACACTGTCATAAATATATGCAAATACATATCTTTATGAAATCGGGTCGGGTCGGGTCGACCGACCCCTAAAAATCGGGTCGGGTTGAACCCAATTTTTAAAAATCAAATTTCCAAAACCTCAACCCAACCATGGTATAAATCGGTTCGGGTTGACGCGGGCTCGGGTTGAACCCAACCCTATTTACACCCCAATCAGAAAGCATTTCGTTGTTTGCAGGCCGTGACAGCTCATGTCTTTCCTCAGCATTTCATCGAGGCAAGAAGTAGGCCTTTCTCCGGCTGCCATTGTTTTATCTTCCCGATATTCTAGTCATCACCTCTAATGTCTCGTGACATCAATTGCCCACCGAGGCCTGGTTTCCTTGCAATTGATGAGAGGAGTTTAATCAACCCAAATCCAAACAAGTCCTGATTGAGTAGCAGAACGGACAGGAGCCACCCAATGAACAATTTTCCATTGAATCCTGTAGCCCGTACGCAAAAGTTCATTGTCGGCAGATTGCATCTTTGGCTCATTTGTCTAAGCTGCAATGTGGTCTGAGAGGTTTTGTTATTTTTTGAATGATCTTTACCGGTTACTATTTTGTGATTTCCAAGTGATTTTTTCAGTTGGACGAAAATCCTCATTCTGGGAAAGGAAACTTTTTTTTTTTTTTTTTTTTTTTTTTTTTTTTTTTTTATGTTTACAATCATCTCAATGTGTATTACAACCGAGCAACTTGAAACATTCTTAGAGTGTGTCTGGTAATGAATAAAATTTTTGATAAAAAGTTTTGGAGAATAAAAGTTGTTAAATGATGTGATATGATATGGATAATTATGAGCAGTAAAAAGGATAAAGTTAAAATAGATATGTTAGTTGTGTGATAGTTGTGTAGAAATGGTAGAAAAGTAAGGTAGTTGTATAAGAAAATATGAAAAAAATACTTAAAAAATATGATAATTATTGAGAATGAAAAATTTTAAATTAAAAAATTTTAACTTAGACATTTTCTATTAATCGCCAAGCACACCCTTATAATATTCCTCAATCGATCCGTGAACACTCCCACTGCAGTGGAAGAGATTCGAATTCATGACCACTCAGCCAAGGATACCACGCGGGTGACACCCGCTCAATGCAAATAAATTCAGCAATTCGGACCAAAAATCTGGAAGGGCGTAGAAAATTATGAAATAGGCGACAATAAATACGCAGCCATTTTTGTTGTAAATGATTCACTAAATCAGAGAGTAGAGATTGAAAAGAAGTAATCTTAAATACAACCACCGGCAGTGGATTAAATGAGCTGAAGGAAAATAATGAATCTGAAAAGCTGTCCATCCAAAAGCTGGAATCCATGTTGATAAAGCGCAAGAGAAGGTTTGAGAAATCCAGGCGATTGGCAGTCTCAGTCATCTTACTGGGCTGTACTGGAGAAGATGATTCGAGATGCCTCACATGAAACCCCAGAGAAGATGTCTCGGTCATCAATACATCCATCCGCACCAGCGGAGCCGTCGATTCTGGGAAGGTTGAATCGGCGGTGTATACTGTATCATGGATGTTCGTATACTTTCTAGAGTTCTACCGCTGGGGCCAAGATTCGTGAGAAAGGTCCGAGAAGGTTGAGGGAAGTGGGAGAAGAATTAGAGTATGAAAAGGAAATAAATAAAAATCCTTTTTCAACAAGAATAAATGTTTATGAGTCCCATCTAATTCTGGAAACCAAAGCCAAATTAACGAGCGACGCTCGGTTGGTCACGGGGGACGAAATAAAGCTTTCGTTCGCATGCTCGTGGGTGTTCCAATTCCATTTCTTTTAGGTGTAAATATACACCAATTTGTTGTTCTTCCTTTGGAAAAAAATTATAAAGATCGTCTTCAAGCCAGTGTTGTCAGAACCGGACCGGACCGGCCGGTTGGACCGGTCGGACCGGGAACCGGTCCAGATCCCGGTTCGGTTCGGTGCGGTTCGGTTCGAATGTGGAAAACTGTTCGAACCGGCGAACCGACGGTCGAACCGGAATATCCGGTCCAACCCGGTTGGACCGGTCGGACGAAAAAACGAATGCAAAAAATGACGCGTGATGTTTTTAATATGGATTATAAGAATGCGGCAGCTCATACCTAATATGCAAATAACGTGATTTGAGATATTTTTTTTAAAGATACATTAGCAAATACCTGTTATGTAGATAACATGATTTAAAATAAATTTTTTTTAAAATCAGCGACTAAAAACAAATAAGGTGATTTCGATAAGTTAGTTTTTTAATAAAACAAAATACATCAGCTGATTCATAGTTTAAATAGGTGTTTTTTTACGAAAAATTAATCGAACAACATATTCTTGCTGTATAAATAGTTTGAAAAAAAAAATTTGTCAACAGATTTGAAAAAAAAGGAAGCAAGGATTGATGTAATAATAACGAGTTTGATATAATGCAAATGAATTTTTTTTAAAAAAAAAACAATGCTGGACGTGATGCCATGATGTGTTGGATGTAATATAAATGAAATTTTTTTAAAATGAAAACAAGGCTAAGTGCAACAACGTGCTGGATTTTTTATTTTTATTTTTTTTAAAAAAACAATGCTAGATGCTACAATGACGTGTTGGAAATTTTTTTAAAAAAATGATAGATGCAATGACGTGTTGGATGGAATCTTTTGGGGTAAAAAATGTTGCATGTAATAGTAAGATAAAAGTGTATTTGGAAAGTGATAAAATATTTAGAAGAAAAATTTTTGAAGTAAAAGTTTTTAAAATAAGATATAATATTGTGATAAGATATGGGTAATAATGATGAATAAAAAGAACGAAATTAAAATAGCGTATTAATACATAATTTTTTTGCCTAATTTTGTGTGTGCAACTCATGTAATTAATATTACTCTCATAATTAATTGTATAGCAAAAAAATTATAATATAGCTAATAAAATATTATACTTAATTAAATGATACCGCATCTTGCGTAAATAATTAAATATACAGCCACTACTTCAATTAACGATATGCTTTATGCACTCTCAGTTAATGTAGTTAATTTTTTTAAAATTCATGCTCAAAGATTTTTTAAAACTTGCTATTAATTTTTTCCTGCATGTTTTGTACTTATATTATGGTCCTTAAAATCTAACATATATATTTAAGATTTATAAAAATATATTTTTTCAATATATTTTATATTTATTTAAAATTTAAAATTTTTTAATAATTATGACATCATATATATATGTCATGCTGACGTCACCGGTTCGAACCGGTTTGATTAACCGGTCGGACCGGTTCGAACCAGACCAGTACCTTTACCGGTTCAATCACCGGTTCGGTTCTGACAACATTGCTTCAAGCTTTGAATGAATATAATATGAATTGAGATATTATGTAAATATACATTAATTAAAAAAATTTGAAAAACCAAAGGGTCAGCAGAGACCCTCGACACAACCAGCACCTTAGTGTAGGTATGTATAGGGAACATGTTTGCCTACGGTGGAAGGTTCAAACCTCCCCGCCTGCAGTCCCTCAGTTATTGTGGAAGTTTTAATTTCTCTCCAATGATCAGAGTTCATAGGAATTTTTCTACATGTTGTGAAGATTTGAAATGTAATATTTATTATCCTCTTGTATATAAGACATCGAAAAAAAAAAAAAAGGAGACCCTGGACAAAATGCCCACCGGGATTTTCCACAATAGACTTAAGGGGAATGGCATAAATATATGCAGCCAGCCGCATACATGTATTAATCTCCTGACGCTAGTCATCATATGACCCCTTTTTTTTTTATTTTAAATTTCTTTTTATGAAACTGTTAATATAAATTTATTTAACATGTGTATCAACTTTTACTATTTTTTAAGACTTTTCGATATTTTTTTGAGATTTTTAAAAATCAGTATCATTTTTAATAATTTTAAAAATTACTAAAAATGCTACTGATTTTTAAAAGCCGAAAAAAATATCTAAAGATTTCTAAAAATGGTAAAAATTGATACACATGTTAAATAAACTTCAGTTAACATTTGTGTAAAAAAAAAAAAAAATTTAAATAAGAAAATGCCTGAGTAATCAACAGCCGTACCGCTCAAAATTAATGATTGGTCGGAATAGAAGCTTGTCATACAGGTTTACATGGAAACGGCAATAATGAGTGTGGTTGGTGTTTCTATAGTCGGTTACTAATAAATGTGATTTGTTGCACTGAGTACACTTACAGTCGGTGCACATTTAACTCTTTTTTATTTTTTTTCATAAGAATGTTAATCTAAATATATTTAACATGTGTCGATTTTTACCATTTTTTGATATTTTAAATAATTTTTTGGAGTTTAAAAAACCAGTGACATTTTTAGGAATTTAGTTATGTAAAAAAATTTTAAAAAATGAATATTTGCACCTAAGTGTACTGAAGCTAAATGCACCTAGATGCATACAATTAAGTTCCGAGTTAATAATACATACATTAATGCACATGTTAAATATACTTAAATTAACAATTTGTAAAAAATATTTTTAAAAATAGATATTCGCACCCGGGTGCTCCGAAGCTCTGTACATCCATGTGCATACAATCAAGTTCCGGGTTAGTAATGCGTGCATTGCAAGGAGCTAATTTTTAATGGATATAGAAGGAAGGTGCTCCCTTTGTGGACAACCAGGGCTTATATTCACCAGATCCGACTCAAAATTAACTGTAATTAAATTATCAAAAAAATATCAAGGTGATGATGTGTCCGTAATCTAATAACGTTGTCCCCCTACATATTATAATCTTGTCAAGTTACGACGAATAGCAAAGTAAGACAACAATAAGAACTGTGAATCAACCTTAGATTTATAACTCTAATTCAGAGTACAATGGTACAAAAATTATAGCCATTGGCATTATAAACATAAGACTTCATAGCTTCTAAAAAAAGAAAAGACACTAATAAATACTTTTGAATGTTTGTTTGGATACATCCAAACACAAGAAAATGTTCAACACACTGGTGCATCGATTCATCCTAGTTCACTACGGCTGAACCAGATAGTTCCGCTTCTAACCAAGGCTTAGCCCTGTATTTATATCTGCGTGCCGAAAACACAAAAACACAGAAATTGATTATGGCCAGGAGTGTGAGGAGCCAGTAGAAGTAATCAAACCTCCCAGTATTGATGTTTTGTGACAACCATGAGGGATGACCCTTGGCGGAATTGCCTGTCAAAGAATCCACGATGCTGTTCAGTATCGTAGCTGCAAAGCATCCCAGTCCACCAGCAATGGCGGCGTACGCAGAAGCCACACTTCGCATGGCATCGGGGGCCTCTTGATATAAGAATTCCAGAAGGCCGACAAGGCAAAACACCTCTGCAATGCCGATGAGGCAGTATTGGATGAGCAGCCAATACGCACTAAGGCCAGGCATGGCTGTAAGGAACAGGGACTCATAGCCATGTTTGATTGCATAGTTTCTTCGATATCTCTCAAACAGACCAGCCCAGACCACTGAAAGGATTGACACCACCAGGCCAATGCCTACACGCTGAAGCTGGGAGGCACCATGGGGATGGCCGGTAATGCGGCGGGATAATGGGACAAATATGGAATAGTAAAGGGACAGAATAAGGAAGATGCTCAGGCCAGGAAAGACAGGCATGCAAGTGACAGGGAGTTTGAGGTGGCCCATGTAGGTGTTCAAAGTATATGCTTGCTGGACTGACAGCGTGAGATACTCTGTCAATAACAAGCTTAGTACGATTGTGCAGGCTGAGACTGGAAGGAGTTTAATAAGTATCTTCACCTCCTCCACTTGAGTTACAGTGCATAGTTGCCAAGGGCTTGGATTCGAACCGTCATCTTTGAGTTGCAGGGCTGCTTTGTCCAAACACCTACAAGGCACAAAATCAGGACAAGAAATCAACCTGAAACTGTTAATATATGGACCATTCTAGTTCATGGCTTTTAAGACCCAAGAGGTGTTCTTCACTTGTCCAACTTGACTCACATTTTTGTTGGATTTTATCCAGTTTGAACGGTCAAGACTCTATCAAAGGGCAAATCTTAAGCATTTTATATATATGCCCGTTGGTCCATTCCAATGAGTCAATTTAGATTTATTAGACAGCCTAATTGGGCACCATGCTATGAGGAGTGCAACTTGGGTAGGACAGCTGCAGGTCGACCCATTAGATAGCCTATAATGGGTAGGGTAGATTCCTCCAAAAAAAATAAAATAAAATAAATAATAGAAAAATAGTAGTGCAGTTAAGGTAAATTAAGTCCAAGGTCCAACTGCCCAAAACCAACTTAGATCGTCAATATATAATATGAAAAGTTGTTTATCTATTGATTAACGTATTTAATAAAATGCATTTTAAAACTATATTGTTATCATGTTGATTATAGATTTCTAAGTAAGATTTATGGTTGAATTATACTTTCAAAATATAATACAAAGGTCGTTTTAAAAAAAAGGTCATTTTAAAAAACTGAGTTAGAACAAAACTGCAATCCACCCAACCTTCAAAAGAACAGGGTAAGATAAGTCTCAAAATAACCCTGCCTAAAAGAGGATAAGATAGAAGTTTTTTAAAATAAGGGACTTGCACCCCTATGTTAAACATCCAGCAGATGTGACCATCCTTCTGTGCCTTGTCAAAGCTGGCTCCACAATCTTAACATAGAGCATGTGCTACAGCTGGCCAGTCTAGCGATGCAGGAAACAACGACAGTGACAAATGGATTTCTGGCAGCCAATGGAAAAATAATGAAAGATAGAATATTCAAAAAAAAACAAAAAAACAAAAATAAAAGAAAGAAAAGTACCTGAAGTCATCTGTGTGCTCTATCTTCCCACTTCCCTTAATGGCAGAGTGCTTGCCTGAAACCTCATACAATCCCACAAACTCACTGCTAGAGAATGATGCATTTCTCTTTCGGATTGCAGCAACCAACACCTGTGCAACACGTGTCAGGGGGCTACCTCCAGGCAATCTGTGTCTGTACAAAGGAGTACCTGCAAAGAAGACTACATTTGAAATGCCCATAGCTATGGCTAATGATCCAAAGGCTGAACCCCATCCATGTTCCATCTGAATATAGACAACCATGGTGAAGGCAATTATTGCACCAATGGTAACTGAAAGATAAAAGAAATTAAAAAATCTATCCAAATGAGTCTTGTAATCTTTGCTCCTCTCATCGAACTGATCAGCCCCAAAAGAAGAGACACAGGGCCTAATGCCTGCAGCACCAAAGGCTGTTATATACAGGACCGAATACAGGTAAGCCATCTGCCATGATTTTGCAGGTTCACAGCCACCTAATAGCAATGATATCTGGTCACAATTAGCCTGACTCGGTGTCAGTGCATCCATCGTCGCACACAAGGTTATTCCTGTAAGACCCTGGACAGGTGAAAAAAACAAATAAGAAGGAATTAATCAGTGAACCTCTCATTTGAAGCAAAATAATTGCAACTGATAAGGACAAACAGGTTTTCACTAGCATGACCAAAAACATTAAAAACAAAAAGCCAAAAATGCAGGCATCACATTATGCTCGAACAGAAGACAAAATATTTTGAAGCAGCAATTGAAAGATGGGCCCACTTTCATAGTCATAAGCAAACGAGAATGTCTGATTTGTCTGATTTGGAGATTTTCAAAGAGATCTGCAGAACTGCAATACAGTGAACTGGGTTGCAAAAAGATGGTCACAATTACCTGACAGCACTGGACTGGATGTCATTTCCTTGAACACTGAAATAGCATTTCTCCATAATACACTATCAACAATACAACACACTAAATGTTTCTGCCTAATGCAAAGGGTTCTGAGAAGGAGCACTGAACCAATACATTATTAGCAGCTGGGTACTAAACTGCATCAAATTTGAAATCTCAAGCCAACTATCTCTAATGCTACCCTTAATATTGACAATACTAGTATGTGCAAAGCATGCACAAAAGGGAGAGCTGACATCACTAAGGCGGGAATCAGCTTACGAGGTTAACAATGATGACAAAATGGGTAACATTGTGTACATTGTAGGGTGCTTTGCTTTGGCAAGTCAGACATTTCTACACCTCAATTCTTTCATTTAGGCTGATAAAACTTTTTGTTAACCTGTGATGCGGTGGGATGGTGGGACAAATATGGAATAGTAAAGGGACAGAATAAGGAAGATGCTCAGGCCGGGAAAGACAGTCACGCAAGTGACAGGGAGTTTGAGGTGGCCCATGTAGTTAGTGTGAGATACTCCGTCAATAACAAGCTCAGTACGATTGTGCAGGCTGAGACTGGAAGGAGTTTAATAAGTATCTTCACCTCCAACATTTGAGTTACAGTGTATAACAACTTTGAGCTGGGCACATAAACCCAATTGGACGCTATTACTCCATGCCTTTGAGAGTTCCTACTTTCACTGCTTCTCCAAAGATATAGAGGGTAGCATCAGCTTGTCAGCACTGCGTTCCTAACTATTGAAAAAAATGTCTGCAGTGAGATGACAGGACAATGTGAATAACAAAGGAGTTATTTGGCCTGGTTTATCAGAAGCATAAAGTGCTGAAATATCCCACTTTTCAAGGATGCTTGCGGTAAAAGCTGGAATAAGTGCCATAAGGATAAGCTCCAAATTGGTGCTCATCGCTTAAAGGGCAGCTTAACTGTAAGTTTACCGCAAGGCCAAACAGACCCTAAATGTGAGTCCTGTCACCATCATCAATTATAATGCATCTTAGTTGATTCCACACGCAAATTACACAGCAATTTCTCACTTTTAGCTCTTTATCAGGACAAATTATCCAAGAAATTTGAGATTTCAGTCAAATCATTTTGGAAAACTGGTGGTGAGAACTTCAACATGGATGCATTTTCTTTGCAGCCTCCTTGGAAGCATTCTCCTAATTGTAAATTTTTGAAGGATAAATTTATAATCAGCATCATCATATGCTGTTTCTCAACTATGTCAGCTTTGAAAACAAAAAAACGGCGACCTTATAATGTGATGAGGATCAGCAACACCTATGAAAATTATTGAAAACTACCATCAAAAGCTTCAGAGCAAACCCTTTTACTTTGGGAATAAAAGAAGATCATTGAGAAGAAGGTTATCTTTGAATATACCCCAATATAGCATCTACTGGAGCAACAAAACACAACCATCTCAAGTTCAACAGGAGTTTGACATGCAGAATGTTGCCAAACCATCTGATGATTAGTTAGTTACCCAGATTAACTAGATTACAACCAAGGTACATAACCAAGAATCTCCATAGCAAATTGAAACCATTCCTCAAGCACAGACAGCATCCATCAACCAGGAGAGATCCATTCTCTGAGTATTATCAGTTGGGAAAATTTTCCCTTCCATTGGGAGCCATTCAAAATGATAAATCCCAGAATCCAAAAGATACTCATTGATCTTCCTGGGGCAAAGAAAATTAGCTGAAAAGGAATCTGAGGAATTGTTCTTTATCCTCCTCCATGTTTACAAAATTTTCAAGCAGAATTTTGCATGAAAGTTGACTTGACAGTGATGTCCTACAGCTAGATAGAAACAAAAGAGGCATCCTCTTAGAAGATGAAGTACCTCGTTGGGAGTTCAATGAGAAATGTCTTAAAGAAATGCTGAATAGAGAATATATTTCTTAAGGACAAAATGAAGGAGAAGAAATTAGCTTTGAAAATTTAAGGCGTTTAATAGATGGTTAAATGCCACATCAATAGAGTAAAAATAAAATGATGATAGAAACTCTATTGTGCATTTGGTAATGGCTAAAACTTTTCTCCCTCCACAATTTGTCTATTTTCTCAACATTTCTTTACATTTTCTATACAACTATCCTACTTTTCAATCATTTCTGCACAACTTCTCATACAACTACCCTATCTATTTTAACTTTATTCTCTTTACACTTCATCATTACCCTATCATATCACAATACATTCTCCCATTTCAAAAATTTGCACAAAAAACTTTTCATTCGAAAGTTTTATCAAATACCAAACACCCTAAATTGTTACAATATCAAAAGCATGACCATTTCAGATTGTGACACTATAATAAAGTCCATGGAACCTACAAACTAATGTCAACAAATATATACGACTGAAACAGACAGATGGTTTATATTTTTAAGTTCTAACATCTAATCTTACCGCGAGATACATGGTTGTGAAAATAGCTATTGTCCAGTATCTACCAAGATAAGCATCAGCAAGAAACCCTCCAAGTACAGATGATGCCTGTGATATGCCCAAGAAAGTATTAACAGCATTTGCTGAGCGATTGAAAGGTCGATGCATGATGTAAAACATAAAAGCCACCATGTTAACAGAAAGCCCAAAGTATGCCATCCTCTCTGCCATCTCATTTCCTAGACAAGCAAACGACTACACTTAGAAATAAATCGAGAGTCTGAAGTCAATAGAGCAACTAAATTTAACATTAAAAGCATTAAATGCTTCTTCTTACCAAAGATGAAGAAGGCAGCAATCCAACCTCCCGTCTTTGACAGATTGGTTATGGGCTTCCCATGAATATTAACTGGGGTCGTTCCACCCACATATCCTCCACTAATTGCTGTCCGCCTATCATCACTCTCGGCAAAATAAATTCCAAGCTTCTTATGACTAACCGAGTCAGAATTAAGATCAGATCTAGCTGAATTCTCCAGTAAGTCTCCTGGTGACTTTATTTCCATGGATTCCATACCTGAAGAAGAACAGAACAAAAATTCAGGTTACCTGACACTTCAAAACAAAGTCAAAGACCTTGAAGTTTGACAACAGAAATCTTAAGAAACAAACCTCAAGAAAACCCAATCTGCAAGGCTATACTCAACTAGACCAAAAGGAAAGGTTCAAAGGAAGGCCCAACATACTAATTTAATTTATGGCCAAGAAAACAAAAATAGTTGCCATCCATCAGAGCATGGAAAGAAAGTGACAGATACTGCCCATATCCTGAAAGGATTACAATGTCATTATGGCATTTTGTTGAGTCACTATTATGATGTTATCATAATAATTGCCTCAAGATTTCTATGTCATCGCAGTTGTTATGTTGATGTAAAAAATTAGATAATATCACGACAACAATAAGAAGATTTCATAGCAAATAATAACAATAATAATAATAATAATCATCGTCATCGTCATCATCATAATCATAATCTCTCTCTCTATCTATCTATATCTATACATACATATAACAAGAAAAGCTACGGACTAGACCTTCAGAGACAAATAAATCTTAGAATAAACAAAATAGCTTCAATTGGTTTATTCATAAATATTTAATATTTACAAAAATTTATATTCACCTCTGTAAGTTTTGCCTATAATGGGATAAGAAAAGACATCCCTAGTTGAAACATCATCCTAACTATCAAAAGACCAAGCGAAAAAAATTGGGACAACTAGTCAACTACCTTCTTAAGTATCATGTGACGGTAAACAGGTTGGACGTTCACCCCTACCTTCTGAGGCCACCAATTTCAGCTACAAAGGGCCCAGCACCTAAAAAGAATATGCATCCCTTCAACAAGACCCTCAAAAAACCACGGAAGAACTGCAGAAAGAATTATTAAAGAATCCAAAATATAACATTTAATCTTCGTTATCACAGTGGTTTGACTTTAAAAAAAAAAAAAAGCAACCAAGTGCATAGAGCCCACGCATGTTGTAGGCTGTAAGGAGAACCATCCCCACACATGCACGCAGCCTTGGCCTTGCAGACCGTTTCCATGACTCACAAACGCAACAACTACTACCACGCTAAAGCCCGACCTCTATTTCAGTTGCTAAACAGCCTTGACTGCAAGCCCTCTATCTTCCATCCACTTAAATCGTGCATGCTCATCAATTGAAGGTCTATATACAATCATCCGCTGTCAGGAAGAGTGAATCATAAATCCTGCTGCTAACCCACTGAAGAAATTCTGAATGACAAATCCATATGTTTAGTAGCAATAAAGCTAAAAACAATAATTTTCAAAAACTACCCAAACAGGACACAAAATATAGCCTTCCACTTCCACGCTAATTCCATGCAAACAAGAAATTCCAAATTCCGGAATGACACTCACTGTCCCTGCTGAAAATGAATTGCAATAAACAAAAACCCACTTGGAAATGGCCATATGAAGATCAAGCTTACAAAAACAACAAAAAAAGTCAGCTTTGTCAAACTGACAGATCACTTATGCACAAAACTAAAAAAGCAACTTGATAGTTGACTAGAAAATCACAAAAATAAATGAACAAAAGAGGCAGATGGTTCAGAAGCATTGAATTTCTATCCCAATCTCAACAAATAAAAACTATTTCCATCCAACTGCGCCATAACAGAAACTCTAGAGCCTCCAAAAAGAAGAAGAAGAGGAAGAAGAATTTTAAACTTCTAGCAGAACCTCCTAGAAAATTCGGTTCCAAAGAGAGTCAGAAGTCAGAACAGAGCCTACATTCTCACTCTAACACTTCAATCTTCTATAAAGAAAAAAAAAAAAAAAACCACTTTTCCAATAAAACAGGCAAATTCCAGAAATCCACAAAACAAGAACTTAAGAGAAAGGAGAAAAAGAAAAGGAAAAAGAAAATATTGAAAAAAAAAAAAAAACAGAATTTTCATCTGAGAACAGAAACTTCTGCCGAAATTCAGTTCGGAAAGAATCAGAATAAAGCCTCCATTCTCACTCTAACACTTCAATTTTCTAAAAAAAAACTCACTTCTACTAAACAACAACTTCAGAGCAAGCAGGAAAGCAAAAAAGAAAATACCCGCCGGAATTTCTCAGCCACCCGGAAGGCCAGGAGATTCAACCACAGAAGCTGTCAATCCCCCCAAAACCAGGCAATTCAACTTGCAGTGCAGCACAGTTCAAAAACACTCGGAACACAGCCTACATTCTCACTCCCCCACTTCCACTTTCTGTCAAAAAAAACCCACCTTCCCAAACCAAAGCTAAATGACAAACTTCAGAAAAAGCAGATCATAAAAATCAGAGCAAGCCGAAAAAACAAAAGAAAACGAAAAGAAGGAAGCTAACCACTTGCCTAATCCGAGGCCACTGCGATGGAAGCGAAGACAAGCTGCTGCTGGTGCAGCGAGATTGGAGAGCAATGGAAAGGCAGAGCGCCGTCCCAACGGACACGTGGGCACTTCAATTGCGAAGGAGAAAATTGCCAGTAAATGAGAGAAAGACAGATAGAGTGATGAGTGAGTGAGTGGGCATTGATGAAGCGTACCTGCCAAAGATGGCGGAGAAGGGATGGCATTGAAGGAAATGAGAGGAATTTTTTTTTTTTTTTTTTATGCTAGGAAATGCATAGGTCCCCATCAGCTCTCGCTGTCTCACGTCACTTGTGGTGTTAGAGGGACTATGGAGTGGGGAGGGGGGAGACTACTGTGGGAGAGAGCGAAGAGAGGGCGGGGATGGGCGCAGATGGTTCGTCCGAGTTTTTTTTTTTTTTTACTCTCGTGAATACCTTCATTGTTGGAAATTTTTGGAATTGGTCCAACATTTGTAATAAAATATTAAAAACTGAGGAAGTGTTCGGTGACCAGTAAATAATATCCAACGTTTGTAATAAAATATTAAAAACTGAGGAAGTGTTGGGTAACCAGTAAATAAGACGAAATGCTAATGGAAACGTCAAAACCTTTACATTTGTAATAAAATATTAAAAACTGAGGAAGTGTTCGGTGACCAGTAAATATGATCCAACATTTGTAATAAAATATTAAAAATTGAGTAAGTGTTGGGTAACCAGTAAATAAGACGAAATGCTAATGGAAAATTTAAAAAAATAAATTTAAAATAGACAGGTACCTTTATTAGTTAAGTTAAAATGGACAGGTCAATTGCAGATAATTGTATATAAATGATTAAAAAGTAAGGTATTTATATCAGAAAATATAAAAAATAAATGAAAAATAGGATTATTATAAAGAGTAAAAATACCCTTAAAACTTTTCTCACTTTGCAACTATCTTCTTTTTAATTTTTTTCACATCTTTCTGTACAATTACTCTACTTTAAATTATTTTCTACAAAATTAGTCGGGCAACTAACTTATCTATTTTAACTTTATTCTCTTTGTTATTTATCATTACCCACGTCATATCTTATCATTTTCTCTCATTTTAAAAATTTTCATACAAAAAATTTTTCATTCAAAAAGTTTTATCACTTTTCAAATATACCCTTATTTTTATATTTCAATTATTTTTTCCATTATCTTTACATTTATCCATTTCTACTTTATTCTTACTCTATCCATTTTATTCTCACTTCAAAAAGAAAATTAGGAAAGGGTAAAGAAAAAAGTTGATATTAAAAAATAAAAAAATAGATAGGACCTTTATTATAAAAATTATAATTGTCAAAAAATGTTAAATAGTTAAAATTCCATTTATTAATGACACATAAAAAAATAAAATGCCTTGTTTTTACTTTATTTTAAGGTGTTGGGTTTTAAGCTAGCTGATTCCAAGTTTCGTGTAATTTTATTTATTTTTAATATGTTGATAATAGATGTAAGATTTAATTCATTCATTGTATTTAACATCATTTGTTTAATTAAGACAACAACTCATTCAAATAAAATATAAATTGATCCATATTTGCTTAAAAAGAGATATAATTATATATAAATTAGGGAAAATGCTTATATTCATCCATATATATTATAATATAATAATATTTTATAAAATCATTTATACATATATTAATAGATAGATTATATGATGAAAATAATATTTCTAAATTGATATTTAGTATTAAATCACTTTCGTAAATTGATTTTACACATTTATAGATAAGGTCGTACACAATAATACTATATAAATGAAAGTACTTCCATGATAACATAAAGAATGCTCAACATAGAAGATAAAATGAATTTTCTATCAATGATAGGTTTGCAATTTAGGTCAACAGGTTCGGTTTGAAATCAATCCAACTCTTATTTTATGCTAAAAAACTCCTATCCTACTTTATTTTAAATTGGATCAATTTTAAGTCTATCCTGCCTTATTTTTTAAAATCATGCCGATTCCAATTTTGGTTTCAAATCAATTCTTTAAAATAATGTTTATATTTCAAAATTATAATTTCATAATAAATCTTCCTTGAAAATATATGATCAAAATAATAATAATAATAATAATAATAATAATAATATCATTTTTGAAATAAATTTATTAAATGTATGAAATAATAAATAAATTAAAGAAGTTCTATACTTAAAGAATATATTATATCCTTGGATATAAAAGGAGCGTGATTATATACACCATGAAATATTATAAACTAAAATACAATATTTATTTATTTATATTTCATTTTTCATAAATTTATTTTTTAATTATATCTAATTCATATATCGAGTTTCGTCATTTCAAAATATTTTTACATTTTTATTTTTTATTTTTTAAAAATTCATCAATTTCGAGGGCATTTAATTCATTCTTACCCCTTAAAAAATTTAATTTTAAAAAGTCAAAAATAAATATATAAAAATGCTATAAAATGACAAAACTTTTTATATAGATTGAACAAACTTAAGAAAACATGTTTATAAAGAAAAATAAAAAATATAACTAATTATAAAAATAAATAAATGTTATATTTTAACCTGAAATACAACATAATGTATATAATCAGGTTCCACGTAAAAGATATTTTATAAAATACATATTTTTATTAGCATTTTATATACAGTGATAATTGATATTACAATCAAGTGCTTTCATATCCGTCACAACATGGAAGGATTTTTTCTATAAATACTTCTGCACTCAAAAGAGGCATCTATATCTAAAAAAAAAAAAAAAAAGACAAGCATCTGTAACTACTTCCACACACTCCAGAAGACTAACAAATATAAGGTTGCTGTTGTGGTCATTCTACCATGAGAGGCAATAATGCCCACATGCATTCCACTACCCCTCTTGCGGTGGATGCCATAAAATATAATATACAAATATATTAAATGTATATTAGTAATTAGAATCGGTTCTAAATACTTACACTTTAGAACCTGCCTTATCCTTATCTGATTAAGTTTTTTTTTTCTTTACTTAGCATCTATCCTAACTTATGGGTATAAAAATAAAAATTTATCCCAACTATTTTACAATAGGCAACGATTCCACTACGAACTCTTTGTCTAAGTTATACCTCTAAAATTCAATGGCCAAAATATTAAATGCAAGAGGAGTTTCATTGAAGCAAAAGCCCGAAGCTTGCATGCGTGAAAACGACAGTTTAGGTAAGCTGCTAGTTTCAGATAGGAAAAAAGTAAGCAGCTAATTAGCGGAGATACTTAGTTAACGGTGACAAATGTGATTTGCGAAATCTATATCATTCATCTTATCTAAAATCGTGTTTTATGTATTATGAATAAAAATCATTTCAAAAGAACATTTGCATATATCAAAATCAGTGAGCAGCTAATTAGCGGAGATACTTAGTTAACGGTGACAAATGTGATTTGCGAAATCTATATCATTCATCTTATCTAAAATTGTGTTTTATGTATTATGAATAAAAATCATTTCAAAAGAACATTTGCATATATCAAAATCAGTGAATGTGCATTGTCAAATTCATTTAATTTTATGATATATTATAATTATTTTATGGCGAAATTTCTTTCGTTTCCTAAGTGGTTAGGGTTTAAATTTTACAAAAATACCCAAGGGTGAATGGGATGTACACGGTTCAAAAGATGGATACAGACAATAGCCTCGTTAATCCATTTCTGAACTACACCTCGGTCAAGTGTCTGTTATCTAAAGTAAGTAAAACCATAAAATATATATATATATATATATATATATATATCCCTTTCTTGAAAATCAGGAAATATTTCCACTAAATATCTCAAGCATGTTGTTTTTTAAAAGAGAGTGTATTTGGTTAATTTGAAGTAAATTAAAGGGAAAACAAATCAGACCTAACGCAACCGGTTGCACTAGAATAGTGAAATCGGTTGTTTCTTCCGTCTCAAAATATTTTTTCAGTGAGCCACGATGGGTGAAAAAAAACTACTTTTTATAAATTTATTAATCTAGTTGTATTTAACCAATAAACTAAATTTTGCAAAATATATTTAAAAATTTTAAATACAGGAGTTTTTAAGTCATGTCTAACGGTTGAAAATGACTAAAATGACTTTATGTTTAAATTTTGAAAATATATAACTTCAAAAATAATAACTTAATTTATAAATTAAGTACACACAAAATAACACGCTTATAAAAAAGGGGAAAAAATTAAAACAGGCTTTTTAGCACTAATAAATGGATTTGTGAAATTGGAACATAAGTAAGTGAAATTTCGAACTTCACATTAAATGATATTAAAATTTAGCGCATAATAGTTGCAATCAATATGGTTTTTGTCATTATATACGGGGGGAGTATTTGATTCGTTGGGAATATTACTCACTTCCCTCAAATGTGGAAATGCTTGATTTGATTCCTACTAAACTTATTTTGTGAAATCAAAACCATTCATCTTATTTAAAATAATATTTTATATCATAAGTAAAAATCGTTTGAAAAATATATGTATATATGCATTAAAATCGAATTAAAATTTTATAAAGCCTATATAATATAATATTATTTTAGTTTTATGATCTCAAATGTGTAAATGCTTGATTTGATTCCTACTAAAACTTATTTTGTGAAATCAAAATCATTCATCTTATTTAAAATGATGTTTTACATCATAAGTACAAATTATCTAATTAAAATTTTATAAGGTCTATATAATGTAACATCATTTTATCTTTATGACATAATATAATTATTTAGTAGTGAAAGTCTTTTATTTTTGAGTAATGTTTCAATGCACTTGGGTGAAAAATCCAGTTTTTAAAACTCTTTCAGAATTTTTTTTTAAAAACTATTAATGTATGTGTGTTTATTCTATATATCAAAACTTACCATTTTTATAGATGTTTATATATTTTTTATTTTTAAAAAATACATATACACTTCTCCGAAATGGTAAAACTTAATACTAAGTTAAATATACTCAGATTAATGATTTTATTGCATTGAAACATGACTTTTTTATTTTCTAATTAAATATGATACATTAAACATGCTGATAGATTCGATGTTAAAAAATGAGCTTTGCGAAACTCTAACCAGGCATTTTTCACATTTAACCGAACCGCTCTCATATATCAATAAATGTTGATGAACAATATGATATAAAAGAAAATTCAATAATAGAAGAATCAAACCGGCATGGTTGCATTAGAACACCGCGAAAGAGTATAAAATAGCAATTTTTGAAAAATGTATAATGATAATATTATTTTTTTGAAAAATATAATGATAATATTATCGATATAGATAGCTAGTGATGTGATACTTAGAACTCGAAGAAAAAATCTAGGCTATTGGAAATAATGTGGAAAAAATAAATAATTTTAAGCACTTAAATATCTACCCAATTGTCATCACTTGAATGATCATATTGTTGATGCCAGCCAAATAAATAAAAGGTGTATTAGCCGGGAAGTCCATAGCTCTAAGTTGAATAAAAGTAGAGCTCTTATACTATGCACCTGGTTGCAAAAACTTATTTTTTTGAAATTTTTATACAACTGCTAATCTAATTCTATTTAACTTGTACATTTAGTTTTACCATTTTTGGAAATTTATAGATATTTTTTGAATTTTTAAAATCAATGACATTTTTGTAGTTTATAAATTACCAAAATGCCACTAATTTTAAAAATGCGAAAAAATCTATAAAGCTCCAAAAATGGTAAAACTTAATATAAATGTTAAATACACTTAGAGTAATAGTTGTATAAAAAATTTCAAAAAATAAAAATTGGTTAAATATACACAGGTGCATGGAGGCTAAATACAACTGAATGCATTTAACCCCTCTTGATAAAAGTATTTGTCTATTTACTTCTTCGTGAAGTTGTCTTTTGTCTAGTTAACTAAGGTGTATAACATGATTAACAAATCAAACTTCGATGCTTAAATTGGCGTCCAACCGGTCACATTTATTAGTATTATTTATTTTATCATATGCCAAAAATTATTTTAATTTTAATCTTAAGTGGGTTCGTGGAATCTAATCTATGTACAAAGAATGTTTGAGTCTTTTAAGCCATTTTAGAGGATTATTAGCTTTTGATTCTTTTAACTATGTGTATTTGCTTTTTAACACATGAGTTTCACATATTTGCTTTTCAAACCTTATAAGTTTACCTTTTTTCTATTTTAAACTCTATCATTAAAACACATTAGCAAAACAAATGAAAATTTGTCAATAGTTAACGTACAAATTTTTTAATGACAATATTGCCTTTAAGGGAGTCAATTCATTTTATAAGTCAACTCAACTTAACTACAACAAAAATTGCTCTATCTGTAAATTTAAGTTAACTCATTTCGTAAGTTGACTCATGAAAAATCATGAATCAACAACTACGCTATATAAAGTTGTCTTGATTGCACATATGAGTTGTCTCATGTATAACTCAGCTTAACTAAGTCATAAAAGCATTTTAGACTTTTCGCTTATAAGTAGTAGCCGTCAATTGAGTATTTTGATAGTAAAGTATAAAATACAAAGAGGACAAACTTACCCAATTTAAAAAGTAAATATGCAAAACTTGTAGATTAAAAAGCAAATATATATAGTTAAATAGATTGAAATACAAAAAACTACTGTTTAGACAAAAAAATTAACAATTTTGCGATTAATATGAGAATTAAGTACTCTTATTATATTGATTTTATAAATATCTTAGATGGGGCCATCATCTTCATTTAAATGAAACTTGATTTCCTGTGACAAAAACGATTCAGGTGGACTAGAGTTCAGGTCATCATGAAGTTGGACCCAAAACGGTTGGGTTCCGGCCAATATTATGGTGGGAATATAGACATTTCTTTTTTGTAGTTGATATGTATTTTACAATCATTTCAAGTTCTATTATAATCATGCCCCAAGATATTCTTATAATTTTTTTAAATTTTTGATGAGGGAGACAAACAGTATACTCCATGCATCAATTCAGGGACGCTCCCATCCCATCAAATACCTGGACAGGGACTATGCCCGCCCCGACTCGAATGCTAGCAGCCTAGCATGCTGCTTTGCAGCTCACAGCGTTGCCAACCAGACACCGCCAAGTTGGCTATATAGACAGGTTTTTTTTTACCCGAATAATTTGATGATTGCAAAGAGTGCGTGTGATTAAGTATGTGCATATGTAAAGAAAATTCGAACTTAAACATAAGCACTAGGCTCCAAACCAAAAATAATAATAATAATTTGCAAATATACCGACTTACTGTGACTACATTGCTAATATACTTATATAGTTTCAGAAATTGCTAATAATCCTACATAATTTGACCATAATTGCATATATATCAAGTTATTATGAAGTTATGGCTACACTATCACATTGTCAGTATATTTGCAAAAATCAAATACACCTACTCAATTTTTAAAATTGCAGTTATACTCATATAATTTACATATCTTTACAAATATACTCATGACGTGACGGTGTAGTAATAGTCATATGACAGTATTAGTATATTTGCAATTATGGTCAAACTATGTTAAGTTATTTAACATTTCTAAAACTATAGAGATATATTTGAAATTATAGCCAAACTAAGTAAGTGTATCTACAAATCATCCAAAAACTAATAATAAAGACATCTTAGATTATAAACTTATGTTGCAAATCGAAGTGCATATAAATAAATTTGACAATTAAGGCCCAATTTTGGCTTGCATCATCTTCAACTACAAGCACTTTTTGAAAAAATTGCATTGTAAACCCTCTAACTTTGTATTTTTGGATTTTACACATTGAGGTTGTGTATAGCATTTTAAACTCTCTAAAGTTTAGCTATTTGCATTTTATGCCCTCGGCCCTAACAACCTTAAAACCACCATAAAAATCTTATAAAATGTCTAAAATTCCCTTTGAAGGAAAATTACGTTTTAAACCCTCTAACTTTACATATTTTCATTTTAAACCCTAAAGTTTGCAAATTAGCATTTTAAACCCTTCAAAATTTTATTTTTTATATTTTAGACCCTTGACCCTCATGGCGTTAAGAATACCATTAAAATATTATAAAATATTATTGCATTTTAAACACTCTCATTATATATATATATATGCATTTTAAAAGGACTAGGATTGAATTGTAAAAATTAGATTCTAGGTGCGTTTGGGAAGTGATAAAATTTTTTGGATGAAAAATTTTTGGTGTAAAAATTTTTAAAATGAGAGAAACGATGTGATAGAATAGGAGTAATAATGAGGAATTAAAAAATAGAATTCAAATAGATAGATTACTTGTATGGATAATTGTATAAAAATGATTGAAGAGTAGAGTAATTCGTATAGGAACATGTGAAAAATAATAAAAAATAAGATAGTTGTCAAAAGAGAAAAGTTTAGATCGAAAAATTTTTCAACAACAAACACGCCTTCTATATTAAAAATAGGCAACATGTGCACGAAGTGCAATAAATTATTAGATCACTAAAAATTTTAACATTCTTCCTCATCATGGGATTAACCATGATTGTCAAGAAATTAAGGAACAAATTTACTACTTTTTCTCTCTTTTAAAGATCCATCAAATCAAGTATCAAACAAAGCTTCAACAGCGGTTCGCAGAGGTTGACACCTTCTTTAGTTTTGGGCAACAATCGGTCTTTATTTTCTTAATTTCTTGGCAACCATAGTCCACTCCATGAATGAGAGAAAAGATTAAAATTTTTGGTGATCTAGTAGTCTATTGCACTTTGTTCACTTATGGGCTAATATTGCAAAAAATGAAATCCAATTATTTTAACAATTAAACCCTAGTCATTTTAAAATGCAAATAAGTAAAGTTAAATGATTTAAAATGCAATTAATATTTTAGATATTTTTCATGATTTTAATGATATTTTTTAATTCCATAAGGGCCAAGGGTCTAAAATTCAAATATGCAAAGTTAGAGGATTTAAAATGCAACTTACTGTACAAAGGTAATTAGACATTCTAAAAGATTTTAATGGTGTTTTTTAATGCCCGCAGGTCTAAAATACAAACAGCAAAACTTTAAAAGATTTAAAATGCCAGTACACAAACCTCACAGTCTAAAAATAAATATGCCAAATTAGAGGGTTTACAGTACATATTCCTAGTACTTTTCAAAAGTTTTAACATGTTTTGGCCGAATTCGGTGAGTACGTCACTTCGTGTAAAATGGCTATTATTTGCGAAAGTTCATTGATACTTTCTACAAAAGGTAGGATCCCTCAAGGTGCGTTTGGTTGGGCACGAATCAAAACTTTTTAATTAACAATTTTCTGCATTCCATAACTATCATATTTTTAATTATTTTTTTACATTTTCCTATACAAGTTACCTTCTTTTCAATCATTTTCACAGAAATACCAATACGACTAATATATCTATTTTAACTTTATTCTCTTTATATATCATCATTACTTTTATTATATCACATCATTTTTTATCAATTTAACACTTTTATACAAAATACTTTTTATTAAAAAGTTATATCCTCAACCAAACACACCTTAGTAAGGCCCGCTCTGATATTTTAGTCAAAATTCATCTGAGCCATAATACAATGCACCCCAATGCAAAAACTCATTTTTTAATATTTTTAAAATTTTTATACAACTATTAATCTATGCATTTAACATATATATCAATTTTTACCATTTTTGAATACTTTTAGATATTTTTTATTTTTTAAAATCAATGATATTTTTCTAATTTTTGAATTACAAAAATGCCACTAAATTTTAAAAATAAAAAAATTTAAAAGTGTCCAAAAATAGTAAAAATTGATATACATGGTAAATAAAACTACAGTAACAGTTTCATAAAAAATTTTCAAAAAAATAAAAAATAGGCGAAATACACCTTAGTACATTTGGTCAGGCGCCAAATTCATCCAGCAAGATTTGACTTTGTTTATTTACCATGTAAATAAATATAATGTTAATCGAAATTTTGGGTGAGACACAACCTCTCTTTTTTGACAAAGAGACATAACCTCTTAAATATGTAATTATGTCTAACATAGGAAAAATACTTAAATTTATTCATATATGTATTATAATATTACTATTAATTTATAAAATTATTCGCCAACCTATAAAGAATATTTTACCACGTTAGCTGGGTTGGCAAGGATGTTCATTGTTGACATCCCTCCGACGGCCTTAGTGGTACCAGTCTTCACCATTTCACTAGGGGTGTGTTTGGTTAGGGGTAAAACTTTTGATGAAAAGTTTTTGAAGTAGAAGTTGTCAAATTGATAGAAAATAATGTGATATAATATGAGTAATGATGAGGAATAAAGAGAATAAAGTTAAAATAGATAGGTTAGTTGTATGGGTAGTTGTGTAGAAATGATTGACAAGTAGGGTAGTTTGTATAGAAAAATGTGAAAAAATAATTAAAAAATAGAGTAGTTATGGAGAGTGAAAAGTTTTGAATTGAAAAGTTTTGGTTGACATTTTTTTACCCCAAACAAACGCACCCTAGAGATGCTGGCAGAAGTCTCTCCATGAGCAATTTTCAAATGTTAGTTGGTGGAATATTTTTTTTCTCGTGAATTTCTGTGGTAGCGTTCACTAATTGAGTTTTTAGGAATATCGTAAGGAAAAATTAGAATATTGGTAAGATATTTGTAGAATAGTGCTTGGATATTGTAAGAATATCTCAATGCTTTATTGTAATTTTTGTTGTTGAGATGATTTAATATATGAATATTCATAAAAAAAATCCCGGCAACAGTTTGACTATCGTGTTCCCCTTGTTTGTCCATTGTGGTGGGAGCAATAGCCCTCCTTTTCAGTAGATGTAGCCTCCTCCTTAATATTGTAAGAAAAATTGTAAAGATTTATGAGAATACGGAGTGGATTTCTAAGGAATGTTTTAAGGATTCGTGGTCTTAATTTATAATAATGAAATCGGCAAAATGAGATATTGTAAATTATGATTCTAAATTGGAACAATAAAAAGTATTTTAGTAGTTTAGATATTGAATTCACTATTTTAAAAATAACATATTTAAAATTGACATTTAAATTATATAATTTTATCATGATGATTTTTCGTATATGTTGGGTTCATGGGTTGGATTATGCAGTTATTTGATTTAGATGCACCTGCTGGCTAGCGTTGGTGGCAGGGGCAATGGGCCCCTTAAAATGGAGCATGATCTGATGCTCCTGGGAGCATGCGGTGCTGCATGCTCCCGGGCACATACACTTATTTTTTTTTTTTGAAATTTTTTTTTATAAACTTCTTAGCCCAAGTGTATTTAATGTGTGTGTAAATTTTTACCATTTTTGGAGTATTTTAGATATTTATTTTTTATTTTTAAAAATCAGTGGCATTTTAGGTAATTTTAAATTACTAAAATGCCACTAATTTTCAAAAATAAAAAATAAATATTTAAAAATCTCTAAAAATGGTAAAAATTGATACATAAGTTAAATACACTTGGGCTAACAAATTTATGGGTGTGTTTGGTTGGAGGTAAAACTTTTGATGAAAAGTTTTTGGAGTAGAAGTTGTCAAATCAATAAAAAGTGATGTGATATAATAGGAGTAATGATGAGGAGTAAAGAGAATAAAGTTAAAATAGATAGGTTAGTTGTATGGATAGTTGTGTAAAAATGATTGAAAAGTAGGGTAGTTTGTATAGAAAAATGTGAAAAAATAATTAAAAATAGAGTAATTATGGAGAGTGAAAAGTTTTAGATTGAAAAGTTTTAGTTGACACTTTTTTACCCTAAACAAACACACCCTATGAAAAAAAATTCAAAATAAACTAAAAAAAATAGGTGTATACGCCTGGAAGCATACAGCACTGCATACTTCCGTGAGCACAGGAGCATGCTTCCCTTAAAATAGGTTATGAGTTTGAAGTCCCCTCCCTCCTTGGGTGGAGTGGCATTTTTTTACCAAAAAGTCCCCTCATAATAGAGGCTTTATAATTTTTCCTCCCATGGTGGAGTTTTTTTAGAAAAAAATTTTCCTAGCATAGGGGTGCTTACAGAAAAATTCCCTGAATAACGTGAGGGTTTTGAATATGTAATATCCGGTATAATGGAGCATATGTACATATAAGGTCTGAAATTGCCGGTGTATAAATGCGCAATCCTTTCCCATTGTGCTCTATGAAGGGCGATTTTTTCGCACTTGGTGAGGGATGATCGTAGACGAGTTTCTTCGGCTAGATTTCTACAGACTTCCTACGGACGATCAAGGAAACTCATGGTTATCATCCTAACAAAAGTCTTTGGTCTGCTGCATAAGGATATTGGAAGGGTCAGGTATGAGGAATAGAAAATTAAGGTTTCAGATTAGGGGCGAAATGAGTCTTTCCAAGAAGACAAACTACTCGTAAAGGAGATAAAAGAGCTAGAAATCTCAAACGGACAAGACAAAGCAGCCGCCTTACGTACGGTCAAAGAAGACTTACAACAGGAAAGTTTTCAAAGCAACGCTAAAGAGAATCTAGCGTTTAAGGGGCAATGTAATTTTATGATAGCAAATATAAACCTTTATATGGTCACGTTTGAACGAAAAACATACCTTCATAAAGATCTGAATGATAGGTCGTAGTTGTATAACAAAAATCTAGCTTTTGGCGGAAGAACTAGAAGCACCTTCAAGTCCACATACAGTGTCAATTCAAACAACCCTAACATGATTGTACATCAAGGATATTCCCTTCTTGTATAAAAAAGAAGCAATAGCAAAATTTGTAGAGTAGACTCTCAGAATGCTACGCAAGGTGAAAATCGTAGGAGATGAAGTCGGGGTCAAAGTGGTGCCGGGTGTAAGAGAGCCTTTAAAAGTGGCATTTGTACAATTAATCTTTAGAAGAGGAAAAACTGGTTGAACTTCAAGTATCATAGATTGCACCTGTTTTGCTTGAGTTTTGATCATTTCCGACCGGTCGTTCAAACGCCCCTCCTCCGACCAGCGCTCGCAGCCGTCCGATCATGCGCGGCGATTTGCAACCGTTGGATCCGCTGGCTGGTTGACTGCGCGAGGACAGGCGCATTAAAGGCTGGAAAACTACATCCCAGCCCCTGTCAGTGGAAATATTGCACTCCCGCACCTCGCCCCCCTCTCTCCCGCTCGCTCCCGCACGCCTCTCTCTCTCTCCCTCTCTTCGTCTCTCTCCCGCACCTCTCTCTCCCTCTTTCTCCCTCTCCTGGACCTCTCTCTCGCGATCTCTCCCTTTCTCTCCCGCACCTCTCTCTCCCTCGGTCTCCCCCTCCCGCACCTCGCCCTCTCTCCCGCTCGCTCCCGCACGCCTCTCTCTCTCCCTCTCTTCGTCTCTCTCCCGCACCTCTCTCTCCCTCTCTCTCCCTCTCCTGGACCTCTCTCTCGCGATCTCTCCCTTTCTCTCCCGCACCTCTCTCTCCCTCGGTCTCTCTCCCTTGCCACTCTGCTGCTAGGCTGCTAGGGACCTCTTCTCCCTCGCGGGCTATCAATGCCGGATCTGATGGTTGCAAATCTCCTCCCTCGTCTTCAACAGCGGATCTGACGGGCTGGTCTCCTCCCTCATCTTCGACAGCAGCACCCTCTCTCCCTTGCTCCCGGTAAATGCTTGCTAGCTTGCATTTTAGGGGAACTACTGCTCCATCTGGTTTGGAAGCTTTTGATGGTGGATTTCACTGGCTGGTTTCATAGTTTTTTGTGAAAGTTATCTTATAATTTGTGATAAACAACATCTTGTATCATCTTAGAATTTATATTGTATGCATGCGAGTCCTAGAAAAATTTCATTCGACGCTATCATGGATAATTTGAAATTTGCTTCTGGTTTGAGCATAGTGACTAGGTGAAGCGTCAGGTACAGCATTTAGCATCCAAGTCTGTTGTGTTTTGAAATCTAATATCTTTATCCCAATGTCATAGTGATTATAATTTTCTTCTTTGAAGGATATTAGAAGGGAGCTGAACATTGAGCCTTTTGTGAAAGTTACTGCATTTCCCACAGAAGTGGAGATGATTAGGCCAACAGTAAGTAAACTCTATTTCATTACTGCAGAAAGCAACTGGGCTTAGCCATCTAGTATTCTAGTCTCTCCATTGTACCCTTGGGCCTTTGGCTTGAGTTTTGAGTTAAGCCTCATGCTCAAGTGGCAATACATGAGCTTCACCATTTGCTTGGATTCGGCAGAAGGCAACTCTCATTCTTGTGGCCGTAGTTTATCAATGGGTTGGATGTGTGTGTGTTCCCCTCACCCTGCCCAAGAACTACTTGAAGAGCCAGTTAAAAAGCTATCTTTGGATCTTTAGACAGGCAGGTGTAAACAAGCTAGAGAATTTAAATCCTATTTATGAAACCTCTCTTGCAGCTTGACATGAACTTATTAAAGCATGGCTATGAAACAGAGTTATAGATTATTTCTAAAGTTAATAGAATATGGAATGATATGATGAATTTTGTTACTGAAATTCTGGCTGTGATTATTTGTAGCTGTGAGTATGAGATCTCATTATCAAGTATTTCAAGATGAGGAAGATGCAGAGAAATACTGTCACAAAATGAGAGGACTTGCTGTTCTTCTTCACCACGGAAGACTATCACCTTTGCCTGAAAGCCTCAAGCAAAATGTCAGAGCAAGAAAGAGGTCTTTGGAAGACCAAGAGATGTGAAAATGAGGATTATCATTTTCATTTTGATGTTGTTATCATTTTCATTTTGATGCTGTTGTAAGTTTGTTGTTATCATTTTCATTTTGATGCTGTTGTAAGTTGTAACAGAAAGGAAAGGGGATCAATTTCTACCCTGTGTGGGCTGTCTGTATACCGAAAGATGCAGTATAATCTGAAAGTGAGAATTGTATCATTGTTTATAGTCATTTTTGCAATGCCAAAAAATTGACGATTTTTGATGTTATAAATGAAATTTCATAACATCCAGCCTTGTCTCAAGGTGCATAAGACTCTTAATCTGTAAGCCCATGGGATACTTGCCTTTCAAAGCTATTGAAAAAAATGAAAAATCCAGGCCAGCTCGGTCCTAGTTACAATTCATCACACAGGACAGAAAACAAGTCAGCCTTATTTTCAGAGAGACAGTGTAATTACCTAAAGGAAGCCACAGAACCTGCACCAGGATCAAACTTTTATTAGTGTAGGTAATATTTGGTTGGGGAAATAGAACCAGGTTCTAGTGCAATTCTTCTCAATCAGCCATCGTTATCTTGCCTGCCTGCCCGCCTGCCTAGTAGATGACAATTTCGATTCCCAAGTATGTTTCAGCAAATCCGACAAGATTTTCGATCTCTTCATCGTTGATGAATCCGTCTCCATCGGTATCTACCTCCTTCAACGCCCGGCCGCTCTTCCATGTGCTGAACCACTTGCACATGCGGCGGATGGCGTTCTGCAGCTCGTCTTTGCTTATTCTTCCATCATGATCTGCTTCAACCAATCCTTGAACTCATCGACCGTCAGCTCGCTGTTGGACCGGCAGATGCCCCGATGCCTGATGATCATCGCTGGGAACAAAGGATGCCTGAGAATTCTTCAATTGCCAGTCTTTGCTGTGGCCCTCCCTCTTTATATCTTCGTATGGAGTGGGAATCTTATAAAAAGCAACCGGATGCAACTGAAAACAAGGAGCATCCCGGAAAATGAGCTGAGATGGATTCCCTATTTGTATGCGTAAGAAGATGGAGAAATTGAAGATTATAGTATGAAACACATGCAACAGAAGACAGAAGCAGGATATCATGAAAGGCTGGCAAATGACAAAAATTTGTCATCTTTCCTGAAACTAAGTGAGAAAAGGGCCCAAAACGACGCTTTAGAATATCGCTTTCCGAAAGAAGGTCAAATGCATCTCATAAAGATAGTAGAAACGAGCCAAAAGGGACTGTATACATTATGTGATTTGCATGCAAGGTGGGTTTTATATGTCCGGGTGGATAGAGCCAAAGGGCTGTCTAAGTTCTGCCTGATCGAAGAAGAATATTCAGACGTGTGGGCTAGAAATCCCACACTTGGATTTTAAAATAGGAACAAAAATGTGAAAGATACGAATAAGACTAAACAGAATGTCAAATGAGCAGATTCAAAAGTCCTGACTAAAAAGATATTACGGGAAAATACTTAGCTGTTTAGCACATTTAGAAAAAAGAAGAAAAATTACCTGTCCAGTCATTCATGAGAAGATATTAGATTGATTCACATTTATCAATGAGAAGCATAGATCATGGAAAACAATGAAGTAGAAAGAGAAAAACCTACCACATTGATGATTTAAAATTTGATTACAACACCTTCCAAACACAAGTTAACAACAAAAACTATGACAAGAACGTAAAGTTGTTCCACAAGTGTGCTTCTAAAATTAGTTAACAACACCTTGCAAATGGAAGCTAACAACAACAACTATGACAACTAAAGCAATAACAAGCATCATAGCTCTCTTCAAGTTGAGTATCTCTCTGTCTCTCTTTTCGAACGCCTTGTTGAGCTCTGCATCCCTTACGACGATAATTTCCTTCAGGTGTTGGATTTCACCTTTCAGTTCATCCGCTGAAAACTTCTGCATTTGTTTTAATTCATTGATTTCTGCAATCTGGATCTCCCGCAAATCAGTAACGCAGTGGACCACCTCTCCAATATCTGCCACAATGTCATCATGGTTGCAGGGAAGCAGCTGCCTCTCATCTTGCAACTTCGTGCTACTTCCCTCATTTGATACAACACCACTCTTAGGAGCTACGACCTGGTCCACCCATCTAAAAAAGTTGCAATACCGTGCAGGATCCTATTCAATATACAAAAAAATAGATTTAGGTATGAGAAGCAATGCTCCTTAATGTTCCTGAAAAAAGTCAATAATAGCATACCCTGAAATAAGGACAACGCAGAAAACGCCGACCAGGGTTTCGTTTTGTATTTGATGTCAACAAAATGACTGGTGCACCACAGGAACAAGTACAGTTTTTCACTGTATTGGCATTGAAAAATTCACTGGAAGTTGAAGCCATTTCAACTATGTCCCCCTGGTGAACACAATAAAAAAATTGTATTAGATATCTGAGGCATACCATTAAATGCAAACCACTATAAGAAGTCAACAATTTTAACAATGTGGCTGAGAATATAATTAAGTCAGCAATCTAAACAATGTGGCTGAGAATAATTATGAATCAAATGACATGCAAATGCTAAGTCGAAATCATATTATAAAATAAGAAAAATAGTGGAAATACCTCGTCGTCCTCGATCCCGACCTCTAGAAATGCATGTATCATCAACGGATTCAGACACAATAGTGACAGTAGGATTATTAAGTGTTGGACAGTTGCGTTTATCATGCCCAACAACAAATTTATTACATCCACGACAACGTTTGGATCCACCACGCAACGCCTCCAATGCACCTTTCATTCGCTTCGATGATCTGCCCTTCCTCAGTGTGATATGTGGGGACTCAATGTTGTACGACTGAGAAGATTGCTCCTCAATTGCAACATCACCTCGAACACTACTTGGAGCATCTAGATTTAGGTAACAATTGTCATTGGCATCTGTATCTCCATCGACTTCAACTGCATGGTTTCTACGAGTCTCTACACATGGTGGCTGCTTAGGCAGTGCATCAAGTGCAGTAATCGTTTTCTCCATATTGAGTTTGACAATTTCAAAAGCATCCGAGTTATGTAAAGCTTCGCGTCTAATGTAACACCACCACTTCAGCAATGCATGATTACGAACCGCAACAGACTGCCTACTCTCATTATCATTTGATGACGACGGACGTTTGAATTGAGACTTTGCACTTTGTGTCCATCGTGGCATTATGTGGAAAGGTGGCATGGACTTTACTTTATGAAACCGTAGTAATGCGAGGATATGTTTGCAAACAATACCAAATGATTCAAATTTCATGCACGGACATGTCGCCACTAACTCCTCCGCATTCCATGCTATAAACTTCTGTTTATTTTTCTCCTCATCGTCACAGTGGTGCACTCGCCACTGTTGGATTGTACTTTCTCCTTCAACTCTATCAGCAAAGTATAAGAGGCTATGCTCCAACTCCTTTTGAAATAATAAGAACACATTGAGAGTATACACTTTAGCCATTTGAGCTTCAAGCGTAAGTGTAGTTTTTAACAAGGGTATACCATGCAAAGTTCGAAAATCTGCCTCCCCCTCAGCCTCGCGTCTGCGCTCTAGTGCTTTTTCATACCCATGCGCAAAATCAATTAGATTGGACTTGTGATTTACAAACCCATCAAAAAATGCATTCATACTTTCGCTTCTAGCCGTAGTCCTCATTCCCGCACTAAAATATTTCTTAGTGAATGTTGGAATCCATTTATGACGTATTTCATACATGTGTGCCAACCACGCATTGTCTTGCAAACTGAACTCATCAATCATCGCTTGCCAACATTCCTCAAACTCAACCTCGCTATCGGTTGCATATAAACAATGATTCCACTTACTCTTGAAAGTGGGGTGCTCGTGGATGACATGAGATAACTTCTCAGGCAATTTTTTACATATATGCCACAAACAGAGTAAGTGATTAGTGTTGGGAAAAATGGCTTGTACTGCTGCCCCGATAGCTGCATCTTGATCTGTTATTATAGTCTTCGGATGGATACCTCCCACTGCATTTACCCATGTTTGAAATAACCACTTGAAGTCCTCAATTGTCTCACCAAAAAGCAAGCCTGCACCCAGTAGAATGGATTGTTTATGGTGATTGACACCAACAAATGGCCCGAAAGGCATGTCGTACTCATTTGTCTTATAAGTCGTGTCAAAACATATAACATCACCAAAAATCAGGCAGTCTTCAATTGATTTTCCATCAATCCAGAAACAAGATGTGAATCTCATATCCTCATCGACCTGAATTTCGTATGAGAATTGAGAACTACCTTGACTCCTTTGCTGGAAATAGCGCAATAGAGAGTTCGCATCCCCTCCGAACATCATTTGTCGCTGTTTCCTGAGTGCATTCCTAGCATCTCTTTCCGAGAAGTGGAGATGGGAAGGTCCTCCTACTTCATGTCTCATGAAATTAATAGATCGTGCCACACCAATTCCAGATGCCTTTAATGACGATATGAGACCTAAATCATCTTCGGTTAACTTCTTGTGTGAGCGCAATTTTTGAGTCTTTGTTGGAGTACATAGTGCATGGTTATGCGTCGGAACGAACTGGGAAACGTGATAACTGTTCCCTTCCCTATTTAAATTCAAGTACACTTTAGCAGGACACGAGCAACGAGTCATGAATCCACCTTTAGTACTCCGTTTATCTTGTCCAGAGCCAGCTCTAGAGCATGTTAAGATTTGCCGCAATATTTCACCAGATTTTGCCTTACGACTAGTATCCTTCCTGGTGCTAAAACCACAGGCCCAAGCATAATTATTATAAAACTCGTAAGCTGCATCTATAGATACGAAACTCATGCCGACTCTTGGTGTTATCTCATATGGGGCATAAGGCGTGAACATACCATCCATAAGGATGTTTTCAACATTTCCTAATCCACTAGGAACTGCCTTGCTCGCTGACTCAAGTTCAATTGTCACACCCTCAACTAAGCCATGTTCCTCTGCATTCGATGAATCCAACTGCATTGACTCAATAGTGCAATCGACGTTTTGTTCCATGTGAAACAAACGAAATTAATCTGCCATAGTAGCGACAATCGTTTAACACATCTCAGAGGTTAGACCAGTAATTCTTGTGAACGTCAACAAATATTTTCGTAAAATACAAATATCAACACAGCACAAAAAATTATAAAACCATTGGATTCCTGACCTCTTTTAGTCATGCAGTTACCTTCACAGTCTAGACTGTTCCTCAGTAGATTTGACTAAAATATATAATTCTCATCCTAACTAATGCAAATCTGATGAAAGTATACATGCTTAATATGCTAAGCAAGTCCCAAGATTTGATTGACAAATAGTTAACAATAATAATATGAAAATAGATATAAGCATGTCAAAACAACATATTCTAGTAAGAATTAATTTTGTTAACAAAATCAATTATCTCAATTGAGAATCGTTTGTACGGAGCGAATTAAAGCTTAGTTAGCCATAGCTAAGGAGACTAAAGTCCAAATTGACTAAAATATATAATTCTCATCCTAACTAATGTAAATCTGATGAAAGTATACATGCTTATGAGAATAATAAATAAAAAGAATAAACTGAGAATAAATAGTTAATCATATGAGGAGTTATGAAAAAGGGCATGATACGGTCAATGTTGAGTTTCCATTGCATCTTGCGTGATGCTATTTTGGCTTTTGCGTTAACAGACTGCTCCACATTCAGAATGTAAGGAGAAGAACGAAGTTCTATTGGTCTTCTTGGCCAGAAAAGAAGAAGACAATGCCTAGTCTAATGAAAGAAAAAGAGACGGGATCCTTCGTAAATGGATTCTAGCTTCGATTTGATCATTAGTAATTGGTGTTTTCTAGATTTTTCTTGCTCGATTATGCAAAAATCCTAACTGGGAGAATGTAAAACATTGTTTGTTCAAAATCTATGACCCACGTCTAGACATTGGTCCTTAATGCAGAGGAATGCAAGCTAATTCTGAAAGAGTTGGTTTAGCAGAGGATGAGCGGAAGCAGAAAAGCAATGCAGTGGGGCGGAAGCAGAAAAGCAATGCAGAAAGTTCGGAGCAGGGGAGAGAGGGACCGAGCATTTACCGGGAGCAAGGGAGAGAGGGTGCTGCTGTCGAAGATGAGGGAGGAGAACAGCCCGTCAGATCCGGCATTGATAGCCCGCGAGGGAGAAGAGGTCCCTAGCAGCCTAGCAGCAGAGTGGCAAGGGAGAGAGACCGAGGGAGAGAGAGGTGCGGGAGAGAAAGGGAGAGATCGCGAGAGAGAGGTCCAGGAGAGGGAGAGAGAGGGAGAGAGAGGTGCGGGAGAGAGACGAAGAGAGGGAGAGAGAGAGGCGTGCGGGAGCGAGCGGGAGAGAGGGCGAGGTGCGGGAGGGGGAGACCGAGGGAGAGAGAGGTGCGGGAGAGAAAGGGAGAGATCGCGAGAGAGAGGTCCAGGAGAGGGAGAAAGAGGGAGAGAGAGGTGCGGGAGAGAGACGAAGAGAGGGAGAGAGAGAGAGAGGCGTGCGGGAGCGAGCGGGAGAGAGGGGGGCGAGGTGCGGGAGTGCAATATTTCCACTGACAGGGGCTGGGATGTAGTTTTCCAGCCTTTAATGCGCCTGTCCTTGCGCAGTCAACCAGCCAGCGGATCCAACGGTTGCAAATCGCCGCGCACGATCGGACGGCTGCGAGCGCTGGTCGGAGGAGGGGCGTTTGAACGACCGGTCAGAAATGATCAAAACTCGTTTTTCTTTGCTTGCATAATGTCGCCAGTGTGGAAAAGGCAAAACAAGAAGAGGATTTACCTTGTAATAACCGAAGACTGGTGGGAACCAATGTCTCGGGAACAGAAAGATGGAAAGGAAAAGGTAACAGAGTGTATCCGATTGTTTTGCATTTTGATCTCTATAATTGAATGTGTGTATTTGCTTTCTAGGCCACGATTTTTACGTGTTTACTTATTAAATCATGTAAATTTGTCCTATTTGCATTTTAGACTTTTTCGTTAATAACATATTGTTAAATGCATATATGAGTCGACTCGTATATACATTTAACAATAGGGTTTCTAATGTGCATTAACGACATGAACTAAAATGCATAGAGGGCAAACTTATAAGGCTTGAAAAGTAAATGCGTAAAATTAGTGAGGCTAGAAAGCAAATATGCATAGTTAGAAGGACCGAATCTAAAAATCCCGACTGTATCCATGTATGTATCTGGTAGGCGTTAAGGAAGAGAAAATAAAAATGAAGCTGGGTGTAACCTACTGGGCCGTATATTTAATACAAAGTATCAAATTCAATCACATATTTATGACATAATTAATATTATAATTAATAATTTTTTATAAAAATTATTATTTACTTCCACTAGTCATGTTCCCATTATTATATCAAGACATAGAATAAAATTAAAAAAAATTACAAATTCATCATTTTTAATATATGCCTTTGTATAAATAAAAGTAATTAAATATTCTTTAAAATCTTTAAGCAATTTAAACTTTAGTGTCTCATTTAATTTGATACACCTGTAAAAATAATGGGTTAGTCACGACATTACTAAAATAGAAGATTAATTGAAAATATATAATGACTAAATTAAAACTTAACTAAATAATAAAATTGATTATTTAATTTAATATATTAAAAATTAAACCCTTCCATTGAGTAAAGAAGCATAAAAAATATAGAATTGAATATTTGATCATAAAAATCAGAGTTAAGGTAATCAAGTTATGGCAAAACAAAATAAATGGCTTAGAAACCACCACATCAGCTCTAGACTATATAGGCTTATCTCCTTGCACTGGCTTCCCTAATGCTACGAGGTTAATAAGTGAAAAGATACGGTGACCAGAGTTAAAACTCACCACGAATAGGGATTTCTGCAATTAATATGCCAAATAGTCCTTTTGCAAAATTCCCTAAACGAGTTTATAAAAAAGCCAAGTCACACCATCAGAAGCAATAAATGCACACGAAAAGAAAATTTCACAAATGGCCAATGCGTTCTTTTCAGCCGGGGGTAGGAACTGGTGCATGTTGAACCGTTTGACCTAATTTATTTTCGACGGGATAAAATTAATATATTTTTAACTGGTACAGGGATGGGTTATAAATTTTAATCCGAATTCAAAAATAGAGACGGGATGGGTCGTCCATGTCCTGACCCAAAAAGTCCGACCTACCCCACATATATTAATTTATTAAAAATTATAAGCCTATATTTAAATATTATTATTATTATTTCTTTCAAAATTCTCATTTTTTATAATCAACTCTATCAATAATAGAAGAATCAATTTATTCAGAAAGCAATATAAGAATCAATAAAAAGAATTTTTACATATATAACTCTTATGTGTAATTGTATATTAACCTATTTTAATAAATTTATACTATATTTTCAAATGTTTTGTTTTCTTAATTATATTTTTTTAATAATTAATGAAATATTGAAGCATGTAATATTTAAATTTAGTATTTGTGACCTGTATTTTTTACCATACCCGTTATCCCGAAACCGGTCTAATACCAACTCGAAGTTTTCCGCGGAACCTATTTAAAAAAAGTGAGGTCAAACTAACTTTATCCGAACCAGGTATAAAAAGAGAGTCAAACTCAATTTTTAAAAAGTAGGGTTAGGGTTGGGCAAACCTTGACCCTGTATGGCTCACCTCAATTCCCACCCATATTTTCAGCCATTTATATCTATTATTTAAATAAATGAAAAAGTACCCAAGTACAAGTGTACAGCATCTCTGGACGTTTTTATTCCACTTCATGCACCACATTAATAACAACAACAGCTTGGTTGCTGGTTTAAAATCTCATGAACAACCACCCCTTTTCCAATAAAAAAAAAATCTCATCAACAAAACAAATCCAGCCATACGACGAATTGGCTTCAGCGAAAATTCAAGCTACGTAAGGCGGTAAGGGCTGAGGTTAAATGCACCCGGTTGCACTTAAGTTAATCTATTTTTCTATTTTTTTAAAAAAATTTATACAACTGTTAATCTAAGTGTATTTAACTTGTACATCAATTTTTACCATTTTTAAGTATTTTACATATTTATTTTTAATTTTTGAAAATCAGTAATATTTTAAGTAATTTAATATATATATATACCACACATGAGAACTTTTCCTGTGCATTTGTCCACACTGAAATTATCAGTGCATTTGGCCCAAAATGGGTCCCATATGTGCTTAAATATATTAATATTTTTTACAATCATTTATCTATATATAAATTTTATAGCAAATGGTTTACATGTTGAAAAAACAACTTTAAAATTGTTATTTACATCAAACTATTTTATTATATTAAATTTGTACCACTTTTAAATGAGATCCATACACATATCCAATTAGAATGAAAATTAGTATGGTAATAGAATACATAATTCTAAATATAATTGGTGGAATAACTTATAATTTTATGATCATATGAGGCTCATTTTGAGGTAATCGCGCCGTAACTTTAGTACAATAAAATTGCACCTGAATATTTATTTATGTATATCTATGTGCTTATATATTTACTAATTAAATTCTATGCTAATAGTATATATTTTCAATGTTGACACTTAATATATTTAAATTTATACCAATGTCTTTATAAAATAAAATGCACAAATAAATGATCACATGTACCTTAAGCATAAATTTGAGGCATAACTTATTCGTATAATTTTACGTCCTTATAAAATTAATTATGCTTATCATATGAAATCTCATAGCCTAAAAAAGCAACATATACGTACTTTATACAATTAATTAAAATAACCCAACTAATTATATAAAAGTAATTATAACACAAGATACATAATTATTGAACCAACAAACAAAATCTCACTTGCCTATGAATTTCTACTAAATTTCTAAGAAGGGGATAGAAGCAATAAAATCTTATTGCTTATCCTGAGTTGGAATTCAAGCCATGTTATCCGAACGAATACTCATCTTATCCTATCAGTGGGGCCAACATGTTTGGAGAGACAAAAGTACAAAAATTAATTATTTTTTTACAAAACCCACACTCGAAACCTAGACCTCTAGAACTTCTTAACCTATTGTATGCCAACCAAGTTACACAGGTTACTAAAATAATATTCAAAAATAAAAATACTAATCGCAGCATATATAATAATTGGGCCAGGCTTATTATTAACCATCCGGCCTAATTGGTCAAAGGGTCAACCCTAGTCATATAAGCTATCATATATAGACTTCAACTGATCAACTCTAAAATTTTTATGGTATTTACACTAGGCAAAGAAGAATATGCCCAGAGGAGGAGTTATAAAAATCTAGAGATAGAATCTCCTTTTTTAAATTTGGAGATTATAATAGTTTTAGAAATAACCACAAAAAAACTAAGTATAAAATACAACTTTAATAATAGTAAGAACTTAGGTGAAGAATCAATTAATATTTCAAATAAAATAGCACCAAAAAGTGATCACCCTCAAGAAAATGGGAAAATTGAGAAAGTAGTCGTAAATAGAATTCAAGCATAGTGTAAGAAATAACGAAGTACTTCAGGAATTTATGTGACTATTGAGTCCTCATAAATTAAAGAAAAATTTTATATATTGCAATTAGACAAGGTATGCTTTATAGGGTAGAGTGTTCGACAATTACAACAACATACACATTAAATGAGTATAGCACAAATAAAAATTTTAAGGTGGATGAATGGTAAAATAAGAAAAACTAAATAAAAAATGAAGTAATTCGAAATAATCTAAAAATGAAGCTAATATGTAATAAAAAAAAGAGGGAAAATATGGGTGTGTTTGTTAATGAATAAAACTTTTGATGAAAACTTTTAAAGAATAAAAGTTGTCAAATTATGTGATATTGCAGGGGTAATGATGAGGAGTAAAGAGAATAAATTTAAAATAAATAGGTTAGTTGTATTAGTAGTTGTGTAGAAATGATTGAAAAGTAGAGTTGTTGTATAGAAATATGTGTAAAAAATAATTAAAAAAAGAGTAGTGATGAAAAGTGAAAAGTTTTAAATTGAAAAGTTTTAACTTGACAACTTTTGTAAATTGCCAAACACACCCTATATTGAAGTAGTTTGGTCATGTTAAACAAAGAGTTGAAATAACACAAGTTCAAAAAGTTGAATTTATTGACAAAATTAATTAAATAATATACAAAAACATTATCTACTTGTAACTTAAATAGAATAAAGATGGGATGGGGAAGAGGTATATTTTTACTTATAACTTAAATAGAATAAGGTTGGGATGGGGAAGAGGGATGAAAAATAATATTATGTGTATTGGAATTAGGAAAAGTTATATTAGAAACGAAAAGTGATTTTTTACTCTTTGAATTTTTTTTTGTCTGAAACGGGAGATCACTACGTTATCCTAATTCGAGCTTAGTTATAAACAACCCAAAGGTTACTAGAAACTTAATTAACAATCTTCAAGAAAGGCACAAAAGAATTCATGTAATTGACTTCATTTAGGCGGAAAGTGACTTATGATGATAATAATGACCTATTTTTAAAAAATATATGAACTTTTTATATTTTACGTGTATTAGGAAAGTAATAAACATTTGGATGAAAAGTTTTTAAATGCAAAAATTTTTTAAATAAAAGAAAATAATATGATGTCCCAAGTAATGATGAGGAATAAAGATAATAATATCAAAATATCTAAGTTACGTGTATGAGAAACTGTGTAAAAATACTTGAATAAAGAAATGATTAAAAAATAGAAGTAATTCTATTAGCAAGGGTTACTTAGCCCACTCCAATAAATTTTTTGCTTTTTTCATTAGCTTGTTAATTTATTTGTATTTAATATACAGACCGAGTTTGTCCATTTTTGGAGATATGTATATTTTTTTCTGAATTTAACATAACATAGGGTATTTTAGCCATTTTAAATTGTTAAAATTACTAAAAGAATCTATGTTTAAAAATCTAAAAATATATACACATCTTCAAAAAATGGTAAAACTTGGTGTACATATTAAATACAAATAGATTAACAAGTTTATGAAAAAGAAAAAATTTAAATGGGTTTATTAAGGTGGTTATAGAAAGCGAAAAATTTTAGATTAAAAATTTTTAGTCATAAAATGTATTTGAAAAGTGAAAAAACTTTCGAATGAAAAGTTTTTAATATAAAAGTTTTTTAAATGAGATAAAATAAGGCAACATAATAAAGGCAATGATGATGAGTAAAGAGAATAAAATTAAAATAGATATATTAGTTGTATAAGTTGTAGTGTAGAAATGATTGAAAAGTAGAGCAGTTTGTTCACGAAGATGTGATAAAATAATTAAAAAATAGGATAATTATAGAAAATAAAAAGTTCTAAGATGCGTTTAAAAAGTGATAAAAAATAAAATGTGAGAAAATGATCTAATAATGATAAAGCTCAATTCTATGCTTCCGAGTGCACATACCTTTTTTTAAAATTTTTGAGATTTTTGCAAATATACCTATAAGGTTTGACCAATATTGCATCATTGTCTCTAAGTTGGCCTAATTTGCAAATATGGCCACAAAATTTGCATAAAATTTTAACTGTGTCCTTCCGTTAGGAAGCCGTTAGATTTTACGTCAAATGACGATAATGATCTTTAACTCAAGTGATAAACCTGTAATTTTTCAAATATTGTAGATATATTTGTTATTTTGTTATTTTGTATATTTTCGAATGTATTATTGTTTTAGGTTTTTAGTAAAAATGCTTATAATATTTTCAAAAATTGAAAGTGCATAATTTAGCTTAAGGGCATTATCATTATTTTACATAAAAATCTAATGACATTATAGCGGAAAAAACACAGTTGCAATTTTATACAAATTTTGTGCGTATATTTGCAAATTCAGCAAATTTAGGAACACAAACGCGATATTAGTCAAACCTTGTAGGCATATTTGCAAAAATTCCTTAATTTTTTTGAATTTTTTTTACGAAACTGTTAATCTAAGTGTATTTAACATGTGTATTATTTTTTCTATTTTTGGAGATTTTTAGATATGTTTCGAATTTTTAAAAATCAATGACATTTTTAGTTATTTAAAATTACTAAAATGCCACTGATTTTTTAAAAATTTGAAAAATATGTAGTAATTTCCAAAAATGGTAAAAATTGATAAATATGTTAAATACACTTAGATTAATAGTTATGTAAATAAATTTACAAAAAATTAAAAAATAGGCATATGTACCCGGGAGCATTAAAGTTCAATGCTCCTAGAGAATACAATCGAGCTCCTGATATGATAGTGATGAAGAATAAAGAGAATAAAGTTAAAATTAAAGTTAAAATAAATTTATTAATTGTGTAGAAATAATTAAAAAATAGAGTAGTTGCATAGAAATGTTAAAAAATTATTTAAAAATAAAATAACTGGGGAAAGTGAAAAGTTTTAGATTAAATTTTTTGAAAACTTTTGAGTGTAAACAAATGCACATTTAGATGAAAAGTTTTGTAATAAAACAAACCCACCAATAGTTAAACGTTCTTTTTCTAAATTCCTTGTGAACGTTTTATTATTTATTAAGTACACGTTTTCACTATAAAAAAATTTTCCTTACTTTCAACTTACTTTTTATTTTGAGCACGATGAGCAACCGGGAAGATTCCCCATGGCTGGTCATGGGAGACTTCAATGAGGTGACGGGCCCTAATGAATACTGGAGCCAAAGGAACCGGCCTCAATCACAGATGAATTTTTTTTGTGACATTTTGGATCGATGCAGCTTGTTAGACCTTGGCTTTGTGGGACCGCCCATGACGTGGAGTAACAACAGGAGGGGGCTTGATTGGGTGGAAGCCAGATTGGATAGGGGGGTGGCAACGCCAACTTGGTTGTCTCTCTACCTGTACGCAAAAATCTTTCACTTACCTGTGGCCTCCTCCGATCACTACCCTTTATTGTTGGTATTGAACACAATGCTTAGCAAAAGGAGACCACCAAGGGAATTTAGATATGAGCTGTTCTGGGCAAGAGACAGGGAGAGTCACCGTATTGTCCATCATGCCTGGACTTCGTAACCATGTCGGGATTCTTCTTCTCCGGTTCACCTAGACAGAAAGATCAAGTCTTGCAGTGTGGAACTCTCAAGGTGGAATCGCTTGAGGAGGGGGAATCTAAGACGAGCCATTGAGGAAAATCAGCGGGAGCTTGCAAATCTTATGTGTTAAAGACCCTCCGACCATAGAGATGAAGCCATGAAAAGAACAAAAGCTCAAATTCACATTCTCTTAGAAGATGAGGAACAACTGTGGAGGCAGAGAGCGAAGACGCATTGGTTACACGAGGGGGATAGAAATACGGGGTTTTCTCGCCATATGGCGTCAAATCGCAGAAGGTGTAATACCATCGAAGCCCTAAAAGATTCAAATGGTCATTGGGTCCGCGATCAAGATAAACTGTTGGACATAGCAGTGGCACACTTTTCATCTCTTTTTACCTCATCTGGCCCAAACCTGTGTGATTGGATGAATAATCTCATTTCTTCTAAAATCACAGATCGGCAGAGGCAATCCTTAACTAGGACCCTTGAATTTGATGAAGTAGCCAGGGCAGTAAAGGCAATGAGCCCAACAAAGGCTCCGGGCCCAGATGGGATGTCTGCGGAGTTCTTTCAAAAGCACTGGCAAACGGTCGGCCAGGATGTATTCTTGTGGTGCAAGAACTTCATGGAACAACCAAACGTGGCCCACCAGCGCTTACAAATTGAACAGCTGAACTCCACAACCATTGTCTTGATCCAAAGTTGGCGGGAGCTCAATCTTTGGCTCGGTTCCGCCCGATTAGCCTCTGTAATGTCGCTTATAAGATTTTGGCAAAAGTTTTTGCTAACAGACTGAAGTTGTGCCTCCATGATGTTATCAGTGAGCATCGAAGTGCGTTTGTCCCAGGTCGGGTTATCTCTGATAATATGTTAATAGCATACGAAGTTATCCACTCGCTCAAGAGGAGAAAGGGAGGTATGAAGCATGAGGTGGCTATCAAACTTGATATGTCTAAGGCATATGACAGGAATGAGTGGGCTTTCCTTCAACAGATCATGGAAGCTATGAATTTCGGCCCGGTATGGATTCGATGGGTTATGTGCTGTATCTCAACGATGAGATATAGGGTGGATGTGAATGGTTTCAAATCAACATACTTCAAACCCCATAGAGGACTAAGGCAAGAGGACCCACTATCCCCTTACCTTTTCCTTTTATGTACTGAAGGTCTATCTGCTCTCATTGCAAATGCGGCTAACCGGGGGAGCATTCGTGGAATCAAAATAAATTCTAGGGGTCCACCCATCACCCACCTTCTCTTCGCGGATGACGCCCTTATTTTCACTCGAGCGGAGAGGAGGGATGTCCAACATCTCATGGCGATTCTTCACCAATACTCGGCGGCATCGGGCCAAGTGGTAAATGTGGATAAGACAACTGTGTTTTTTAGCTCAAATGTCAGGAGTAACTTGAGAAGCGATCTCACCCACCTGCTCGGATCCACGGGTCATGACTTTGACCACTATCTGGGGCTTCCTGCATGGCTCGGTAAGTCCAAAAAGCGCATGTTCAATGGACTAAAACAACGCATTTTGAACAAAATCCAAGGATGGAAGGGTATGCTTCTTTCTTGGGGGGGGAAGAGGTCCTCATCAAGGCAGTCGCCCAAGCCATTCCGACTTATACGATGAGCATCTTTTTGCTTCCAAAATCATTCTGCAATGAAATCAACGGAAGCTTAGCAGATTCTGGTGGGGGGAATAGGAAAATAAATGGAAAATGAGTTGGGTTGCCTGGAAGAAAATGTGCACATCAAAGCTATCGGACGGTTTGGGGTTTAGGGAGTTACACACTTTCAATTATGCTCTTCTCGGCAAGCAGGTCTGGCGCCTCATCTCGCAAACAAATTCGCTTTGCTATCATGTTCTCAAGGCCAAATACCTCCCGTTGGATGACATTTGGAGCTGCGATGCAAAACCATCTGACTCTTTTACTTGGAAGAGTATCCTGAAAGCCAAGGAGTTGATCCGACATGGTTGCAAATGGCACATTGGTAATGGGAAGTGGGTGCATTTTTTCAAGGATGTATGGCTAGATGACCGGTTGATTAAGGCGGGGCCCCTCCCACGGACGATCCCAGAGGAAGTGCTGGTCAATCATTTTATAAATCCTGCTGGACACTCATGGTATTTGGACAGGGTTGTGGCGGCCGTGGGGGAAGTGGGAAGGCAACAAATCTGTCAAGTTCCCCTTCCCCGCACTGATGAGGAGGACAAACTGTTCTAGATATACGAACCGAATGGCATCTATTCTGTGAGATCCGCCTACAGGATGTTGAGTATGGTTGTGGACAACCCGTATAGCGCGGGCATTTACAAGGCGATATGGAAGACCAAGCTGCCGAGTAAAATTATAATTTTTGGTTGGAGACTTTTCAAAGATGCTCTTCCAACAAGGAGTAATCTTCTGTCACAGTGTATCGATGTGGATCCGTGTTGTCTTTTTTGCAGGTCTGAAACGGAAGATACCACCCACATATTCACGGCGTGCCAGTACATAAGGGATTCTTTTCGGAAAGCTGTGAGAATTCCCAATCCTTGGTCAACTATACAGGATATCTTTCAGTCCCCGGTCGCAAGAAACAAGCCGGGGAGCCTTGCTTTCTTCATCATCTTCTGTTGGCGGGTGTGGAACTTGCGCAATAAGCTCAGGGAGGAGATGGTTCAACCGATTTTCGACAATATTATTGAATGGTGTGAGGATTACCTCGAGCAGCACTGGAGAGCAAAATCCCTAATTCTCGGTGGGGCGATCACGGGCCTCTGGTGGCAAGATGGTCTAAACCACCAACTGGTTTTCTCAAGATGAATGTCGATGCACGGAAACATGCTCACAAGCAGGCCCTGGGTTTTGCTGCTGTCATTCGAGATTCTAATGGGTGCTTCATTGCTGCAAAGGGTTGGAGACGAAACGGTAATATGAGACCTTTGTGCATGGAGGCGACAACTATTCTCCTGGGGCTCAAATGGGCTCTCGACTTCGGGCTGGGGATGGTCCAGATTGAAACTGATTCTCTTCTCCTAGCCAACTACATCTGGAAGGATGAACACAACCTTTCACCTGTTGGGATTCTCATTGCGGAAATCAAGTCCCTTCTATCTCCCTCCCGACATCTTTCAGCCCATCATGTGTTAAGACAGGGAAACGCTGTCGCTCATGCATTAGCAGATTTTGTGTCTAATTTTTTGGTGGATATCAGGAATGGTGGGGAACCCCCCCTCAAGTTATTCTAGCAAAACTTTATACAGATAATTTTTTGGCAATGAACTGCTTGGATCTCCTTATCCCTCCTCCCCTCTTGTTGCAGGGGAGAGGAGATAGGGTGTATCCTTTTCATCAAAAAAAAAAACTTACTTTTTATTTTTTATTAATATTATATATGCTGCGACTTTTGATATTAAAAATCAATCTTAGTTGTAACTTTCACTATGGCGTGATCTTCTAAATACATTGTTACTCAAGAGGCCTAATAATAAATGTGTATTTGACAATGAGTATAAAATGTGTAGTTAAAACTTTTCGATCTAAAATTTTTATTTTTCATAATTACTATATTTTTAATTATTTTTTAACATTTTTCTATGCAACCATCCTACTTTTTAATCATTTCTACATAATTATCAATACAACTAACCTATCTATTTTAACTTTATCCTTTTTACTCCTTATTATTATCTCTATTATATTACATTATTTAATAATTTATACTCTACAAAATTTTACCGAAAGTTTTATCCATTGGCGGACACGCAAACAAACAGGTTGACAGGAATACAGAACCCTGCGACAAATAGAAAGCCGTGGTTTCGATCCCACGAGCGGAATGACATCGCCTGCAGACATAGACCCAGTTGACAACTTTGTTTTCTATTTATTTCTGATTTTTTTTAAATGTTCCCTTCGATAAATACATAGATATTTTTTCGCACGCGTACTCAATTTATGACGATTGAAAAACTATTACAGCTCCTTCCGGTGAGTTCATGCGAAAGAGGCAGGAGAAAGTCCCGGCCTATCTGAGCTGGCACCATTCAAAGCCACGCGCAATCTGTAGCTGCAATTAATCAACCAAGGCTGCAAGTTCGCGGCGTGACGGCTGTTTTGAGAACGAGTGCGGGCCGCTCCTGAAAGTGAAAGTTGTTGGAAGCGCGGACGGGGAGAAGTGGGAGGATGCCGTGCAGCATGCTCCAGGGCGTATATAAGTCCTTTTTTTATTTTTTTTTCAAATTTTTTTATAAAAATATTAATATAAGTATATTTAACATGTGTATAAATTTTTAATATTTTTAGAGTATTTTAGATATTTATTTTTGATTTTTGAAAATCAATGTGTCACTGATTTTCAAAAATAAAAAATAAATATCTAAAATACTTTAAAAATGGTAAAAATTCATACACATATTAAATAGATATAGATTAACAATATTATTAAAAAAATAAAAAAAATAAAAAATAGGTGTATGCGCCTGGGAGCATACGGCGCTGCATGCTCCCAGGCGCATGCAATCGGCATCCGAAGTCGGATGGGTAGTCGAAATGGGGTGAAAAATGAAATATTTAAAAAAATTTGTGCTTTTTATGTAATAATTGAAATAAAGTTGAAATAAATAGTTATTTTATATTTTTAAAAAATTTTATACAATTATTAATCAAAGTATATTTAACATGTATATTAAACTTTATCGTTTTTAGAAATTTGTAAGTTTTTTATTTTTAAAATCATTGATATTTTCATAATATTTTCCTAATTTACAAATTATGAAAATTCCACTGATATTAAAAATTATTAAAATATTTACAAATATCCAAAAAGTGTGAACTTAATGCAAATATTAAATATATGTAGATTAATAGTTATATTAAAAAATTAAGAAATAGAGTAAATCTACCCCGAGTGCACTGAGAGTAAGTGTACCTTAGTGCATTTCTTTGCTCATATAGGTAGATGGAAAGCACAATGCGAACAACAACATTTCAATCATTTTTCCAACAAACTACACTCTAATAAATTTATTTATTCCAACTTTACCTTTATGATTTTGTATCAATTACATAATTTTCAAAATATTTTATTTCTCATTTCCACCCTACCTTACAATCACCACAAAATTCAACTGAACAAACGTCCCCTTGGAATAGTTACACAAATTGAAGGGGCGGGTAAAATGGAATTTGTTATTTCTTAATAATACTTTCTTAGCCACGAAGTCGTGGTACAATGCCATGGCCAACATAGCGTGGAAGCAATAGTAGCACATGTAGTCTCTTTGATTTCATGAGAGTGTCCACCGAATAGGAAAAATGAGAATATTATTAGATATTTGTGAGAACATTATATAAAATTTATTAAAATGGCAAAGGCTTGACTGTAATACAGTTGAAACACTTGTAACTACCCGTAAAAAATAATACTTTTGTAGGGTACGTTTTCAATGCAAAATTTTTTACACTAAAACTTTTAATTTAAAATTTGCATCTTTCACAATTATCTTATTTTTAATTATTTCTTTACATTTTTCTATACAATTATATAATTTTTCAATCATTTTTACACAATTATTCCATACAACCAGTATACGTATTTTAACTTTATTCTTCATGCTCCTTATCATTACTTTTATTATATCATATTGTTTTCTCCTATTTTAAAAACGTTTATCTTAAAAAAATTTCATCTAAAGATTTTATCACTTCTAAAACACGTTTTTATTGCATAAATTACTTTGGTATTTTTCATATGAAGTGGTGGCTATCAAGTCTAATATTTTCAAATAATATGATAAAGTACCAATCGGGCAGTGCATGTGGTCATTGAAGCCAAAAACGCAGATTTGACTGTGTTGTTGAATTTGTACAGGGAGTTCGTTAATTCCTTTGTAAATAAGTTGGAGTTTATTGTGTCGTCTATAGATAAGTGAAAGCTATTGTCTTTTCGATAGACTATTGAGCTTTATTGTAACGAAATGAGATGTAATATTATACACTTAATAAAAAAAAGCATACGACAAAATGGAGCTGAAGTTCCTATGCAAAGCTACGAGAAGTATAAGAGAAATCAAGATTGAATAGGTTGCTTGCTTGCTTTCTTATCAACAGTCTCTTATTGTGTGGTATTTAATGGGTACAAATCTGAAATGTTCATGTCAAGTAGAGGCATTGAACAGAATGATCCTTTCCTTCCATACTTATTCCTATTATGTGCTAAGGGACCATCATCCCTTCTTGGGGCCGCCTAAGTTTGCAAACAAATTAGTAATACTAAATTCAACAAATTGGGATCATACATTATGCATCTTTTCTTCGTAGATGATCTGCTCTTAATTTAAAAGGCTAAAAGAGAGGAGATTGAACACCTGAAGAATATTTTGGAAGTTTAGAGAAATGCATTGGACATTAGGTGAACATGAGGAAAATAACTATTTTCTTAAGCAGTAACATTATGGGAACTACTAAGACTTGTGTGGAGGAATCTTCGGGGGGCATGGAAAGAAGATCCATGTTTTCTTGATTTACCCACTTAGCCAAGCAGATCTAAAGTGCGGATGTTTTAGAGCATTAAGGAAAAAGTTTGGGAAAAGATCCAAAGACAAGAGGCTAAATTCCTTTCGTGCAGGGGAAGGAGGTGATGATAAAAGTTGTGGCACGTTTTCTCAAATTATGTTATGAGTCTTCTTGTTCTCCTAAAGAGGCTATGTGAAGACATCAACGCTATGATTAATAAGTTCCGATAAGGTGAAAATGATGGAAGGAGAAGAACTAGCTAAGCTTCATGGGATAAAATGAGTACATTTTAAGCAGGAGGAAGTTTGGGATTTAGAGATTTGCTTAATTTCGACATAGCTCTTCTAGCAATGCATGCATGTAGGTTAGCTACAAATCAAAATTCACTTTGCTACAAGGCTCTCAAAGCTAAATACTTCAAAAAAGTAACTTTTGGAGTTGTAATCTGCCTTCAACTCCTTATACATGGAGAAGCATTTGGACTGCTAGAGAATTGATGAAAAAGTGCTGCCGGGGAGTTGAAAATGGTAGAAAAATAAATTTCTTTCATCATAAATTGGCAGATTCTGAGCTTAAGAAGGTTGGACCACTTGCAATGGGTATCACTGATGACTCCAAAGGGGCTATTTTTATTGACAAGGAACACTGGCGGTGGAACGATGAATTGTAAAGAGGGCCAACCCATGGGAAGCAATTCCCATGAGAAAAAAAAGGAAGCAGGGGTAATATGGTAATTTTACATCGTGAGCATATTTTAAAAAAAACGTATGTTTGGTTTTTTGATAAATTTTGTATTATATACATACAAAATCTGAATCTATTCCATTCATTTGATAGATCAATTAGTAAAATATATGTAAACATAATTTTTCATTATTAGACAATTTTTAAAAAATATTAGTGTAAAAAAAAATAATTTTTTAATAAGATTTCATTATAATTGGTAAAGTTGAAAAATATAAATTTTATTAAGAGTTATGTTATATTATTTAAAGTTAATGTAATTAAGGTACTCTCAATAATAACAATTTCTTATATTTTTCTTGATTTTTTGAAAGTTTATTAATATTTTTTTATTTTCTGAATGTAATAGAATCTAACCGTGTCTAACAGCGTCTAATCGTGTCTAACCGTATCTAATCGAGTCTAATCGTGTCTAATCATGTCTAATCGTGTTTAACTGTATCTAACCGTGTCTAATTTTTGAATTTAATAATTTAATCCTAATTTAACACCTGTAATGTGTTCTAGGGCCCTTATAAGGCCATTTATATCTTACAACCAAATTTGAAACATAAATAATATGATTTAATTAATCACCATAATCTAACCGTGTTTAACCGTATCTAACAGCGTCTAACCGAGTCTAACCGCGTCTAACCAAGTCTAATCGAGTCTAACCGCGTCTAACTGTGTCTAACCGTGTCTAATTTTTGAAATTAATAATTTAATCCTAATTTAACAACTGTAATATGAACCTAGGGCCCTTATAAGGCAATTTATATTTTAACAATCAAATTTGAAACCCAAATAATATGATTTAATAAAATAATCATAATCTAACCGTGTCTAACCGTGTCTAACCGCGTCTAACCGTGTCTATCCGTGTCTAATTTTTGAAATTAATAATTTAATTCTAATTTAACACCTCTAATATGATCCTAGGGCTCTTATAAGGTCATTTATATCTTAACAACCAAATTCGAAACCCAAATAATATGATTTAATAAAATCACCACAATCTAACTGTGTCTAACTGTGTCTAACTGTATCTAACCGAGTCTAACCGCGTCTAACTGTGTCTAACCGTGTCTAACCGAGTCTAATTCTTTAAATTAATAATTTAATCCTAATTTAACACCTGTAATATGATCCTAGGGCCCTTATAAGGTCATTTATATCTTAACAACTAAATTTGAAACCCAAATAATATGATTTAATAAAATCACCATAATCTAATTATGTCTAACCGTGTCTAACAGAGTCTAACCGTGTCTAACCATGTCTAACCGTGTCTAACCACGTCTAACCGTGTCTAACTGTGTCTAACCGTGTCTAATTTTTGAAATTAATAATTTAATCCTAATTTAACACTTGTAATATGATCCTAGGGCCATTATAAGACCATTTATATCTTAACAACCAAATTTGGAACCCAAATAATATGATGTAATAAAATCACCATAATCTAACAATGTCTAACTGCGTCTAACCGTGTCTAACCATGTCTAACCGCGTCTAACCGTGTCTAACCGAATCTAATTTTTTTATAATTTACGAATTTTTTACCTAATCTATGTATTTTACAAATTAATAACAAATTATTATTCAATTAAATATGTAATTAATTTAAATTGAATAAAATAAAATTTAAATAAATATATAAAACTATAATTATTATATTGACTTTTAAAAATAAAATTGTATAAATTATATTTATTTAAATTATATTACTATAATTAATTAGTAAATATATGCTACTTTATTGTATTGTTAACTATAATTATGAAATAAATACATGTTGACTCTTTCGAATATACGTTAGGATTTTATATAATTGTAATTTTATAAGAAAATTTCTTGAAATTATAAAATATTATTATTATAGTTTATATTATAAATTTTAAGTAATAATATAATAATATTCATTTTTGGAGGCCCGCGGGACACATATATATTTTAGAAAAACAAAACACACATTTTTGGAGGCTCGCGAGACACATATATATGTTTTAGAAAATAAAATATTCATTTCTGGAGGCCCGCGGGACATATATATATTTTTAGAAAAACAAAATATTCATTTTTGGAGGCCCGCGGGACACGTATATATTCTTAGAAAATAAAATATTTATTTTTGGAGGCCCGCGGGACACATATATATATTTTAGAAAATAAAATATTCATTTTTGGACCCCCGGGGGACACATATATATTTTAAAAAAATAAAAAATTCATTTTTGGAGGCCCGCGAGACACATATATATTTTCGAAAGCAAAATATTCATTTTTGGACGCCCGTGGGACACATATATTTTAGAAAAACAAAACATTCATTTTTGGAGGCCCGCGGGACACATATATATTTTAGAAAACGAAATATTTATTTTTGGACGCCCGCGGGACATGTATATATTTTAGAAAAACAAAACATTCATTTTTGGAGGCCCGCGGGACACATATATAAATTTAGAAAATAAAATATTCATTTTTTGAAGCCCGCAGGACATATATTTTTAGAAAACAAAATATTCATTTTCGGAGGCTCGTGGGACATATAGATATTTTTAGAAAATAAAATATTCATTTTTGGAGGCTCGCGGGACATATATATTGCTTACTAATGTTCAAATTCTAGATATAATTAAAATTATCAGTTTAATAAATATTTGTATCAAATTGAGACTTTATAAAAAAAAATTTCTTTAACATTGCCAAGGAGCTATTGCTCCCTGACATATGTGAGAATCAAAACCCGGTTCCTTGGAATATAAGCCTATATGTGAAAACAACGTGCACTTCATTATTATGTTACCTATTTTTTAAAATTATGAATGTCCACATGTAATAGACACACCATACTATGGCCATGATGTCTACATTTTTATTTTTGGCTGTTGAGATATAAAATATGCTTCATTTTTTATTTTTTGATTATAATTTAAGCTATAATAATAAAATTTTAAAAAACTAAATATTAATTTAAATCAAATTAAGTCAATATAAATATTCAATTTAATAAATATTCTACCAAATATAAACTTTATAAAAAATCTTTTGCAGTGGCCATAGTATGGGTTACATTTGCAATAACTCATATCGTCAGTATATTACCTTTGTTGCCTATGCAGTGAACTAAAACTAATAAAACTAAAGTAATAATAAATAATAAGTTCAATGAAATTAAAATTGAAATAAATTGAATGTGCTGTAGATGATTTTTATTTTTATTTTTAAATTTGTTCTAAATTGAATATTAACAAATAAAATTTTATAAATTTGCTCGGCCACCATCATCATAAATAACAGCTCAATTCCAAGAGAAGTATCAAAATTATTATATTGACAAAAACTATATCGCCTTTGCTTTTTATTTTAAAATTCATAATATTAAAATTCTAGATATAATTAAAAAATATTCATAAAATAAATATTAATTTAAATACAATCAAAAATAAAATTGAATAGATATAAAATAATTATTTTGATATTTTAGATCAAAATAAATAATTTTACTTATTCAATCAAATAGTAGGTTAAAAATTATCATGGATAAATTTAAACTATATTTATTTTGATCGATATATCATGGATAGATAAATTCCACCTACTACAATAGGGGGTATATTTTTGAATGAAACTTATAGGTTAAAGATGTTTTTAAAAAGCCAGTAATTTTTTATGGGTAATGTAGAACATCACATTTAATATTACATATCAAGCTCATTCATATACGGAAAATACATTATGCTCCACAAATTCTCTTTTAGAGGACAAAGCTCCACCAATAATAATAAGGATCTCCCACAGCGGAGAGACTCAGTATGAGAATCAATGCACGTACCACGCCTAATTGGCAAAGTCAATAGTTATTAGGTAATATAAAAAACTATGAAAATAGAAAGTAAGTATTTTGTTAATATATATTTTAGAATTTTTAAAAATATTGAGGTGATATTATGATTACATTTAATATCCAACTTTTTTATTTTTATTTTTCAAACAAACTTTTAAATTTATAAAATATATCTTGCTAATATTCTTTAATTTTTTTGATATACCTAGTAATGTATAATATATTTTTAGAAGAAATTTAACTTTTAAAAATAATATAAAAGAAGAAAAATAATAAATATAAAGGTAAATAACATAAATATAAACATAAATGTGTATGAAAATAATATAATTTACCTATAATATAATTTTGATATATAAACATGCATTCGAACGTAAAAAAATTGCCCTTTTATTTTTAAAAAAATTAAGAAATCTAATCGAGATATATCCAACAAATCTTTAGAACTTTAATTGCTTATTTATTTTCATGTAAATGCTACCATGTAATGATTCTTTTTATAAAAAAAATACAAGGTAATCCCATCAACCTTTATCCAACATGGCTTTTTCCTTTTCTACCCTTAAAAGATTTAGATTAAGATTACAAAACTAATTAAGTAATTAACGATATATAAATAGGCATGAATATGATTTCAGATAGGCCACAAGAGCATGTAATATGGTGTTCCACCATCTTCAACCTATTCCCGTTCTCAACCCATCTGTCGGCGATGGCAAGAGACATCTTCTCCAGCTAACAAGTAGCATGGATCAAAAGCTAAATCCTTTTGCACCTTCTCCGACATCAATCGGCGATGCATGTCTTAAATCCAACATCTGAACAATGTCACCCCCTTTCCAAAGACCCATCAGCCATGAAAGCTAGAGCTTGATTTTCCTCTTAGAATCAGCAAATTATTAGCTTCAACAGAAGCATGGATTATGTGGACCATCGATTAGGAAAGCTAGAGCATCTTCATCATCCTAAAATGAGGCATCTATAAAAACTACAAAACCATATTGTCACCAGCCTCCGTCCACATAGCAGCAAATTGTAGCTTTCTAACAATCCAACCCCTGTTTCCATCTTAGAACAGCAGCTTTCGGTCCCAAATCCGGCAACAGATCCAAGCAGTCCATTGCCAGCAATGCCTCATTCTTCAAAGACGGTGACTACGAAAACTTTTCCGGTTTCAACAGCCATAAAGTCAACCAAGATCCGATTGGCCAAACATCCCTTTCGTTGATCTCTAATCTACTACCCATCTGAGTTTGGTAGCAGATGGAGGAGGAAAGGACTTGAGAGAGAGGAGGCGACTGGCGAGCAGAAGCACACGAATACCCCCTTTCCAAACTTTCGACTACCGAAAATACCCAAGTACATTTCATCCGTCAAGCTGAAATCAACGGTGGATATGACGCTTCCCATGAGAAAAACGCAGGAAGCGCTTCCTATGGGTTGGGCGTCATTGGAAAAAGATGCGGTGGGCGAATATGGTTGGGATACAGTAAAATGGACTCATATTACATCACATGAGTTGAGGATATTATCTTTTGAAGAGCAATTCAAGGTAAATCAGCATACAGAATAATCTATGATGATGAAGGGCCAGAAATTACAAAAGGAGAATCATCATGCAGAAATAGAAAATTAGATATCCTCAAATCTCTATGAAGGATGCAGTTACCACAGAAGATTTTGATTTTTGGGTGGAGATCGATCTCAAACCTTCTACCATAAATTCCAATCTAGTGAGAGGGGTAATAGAACTGGGGGATAGGTGTGTATTTTGCAGCTTAGGGAAAGGAGAAAATCTTAGTATGTGCTTGACATGCTAAAAAACAAGAGAAGCCTTAGATAAATAGCTGATTGACGAGCTGGCCAACATGAATTTTGGGCTTTAATGATTTCTACCAACTAAAGGCAACGAACTCGATGAACCTTTTTAGTCTTTTTTCGGTCTCATGTTAGAGGATTTGGCACCATAGAAATGCACTCATTCTAACCAGAGAAAATCCTATTTTCTCAAATGTGGCTGATTGGTGTACGAGGCATATTCGTAGTCTCAATCATAGTCATCAATCGGCTCAACTGATGTGTAAGGGTGTCTTTATTCCCTGAATCACCTAAGCTAAATGGAAGCCACCTCCCAATGGGTGGGTCAAATTAAATGTGGACACAGTGCTATTAAATTGATAAAAAGTAGTATGATATAAGAGGAGTAATAATAAAATATAAAATAATAAAGTTAAAATAAATAAGATAGTTGTACGGGTAGTTCTGTAGAAATTATTAAAAAATATACTAATTATACAGGGAGATGTGAAGAAATAATTTTAAAATATAATAATTATGAAGAGTGAAAAATTTTAATTTAGCAAATTTTTATTAAAAACAAACATGGCCTATCAAGTACAAGAATATCTTTTGCGAAAATGATTCACCCCTACTCTATAGCATGCTTATATATTTTTTTTATTGGAATATATTTATATACATCTCAACACATATTACATTGAAGGCCTGAGACATTCTTACAAATCTGGAGACACTGCTCCACCAAATAATCAGGAAGACACAACTCTCAACCACTAAACGGGAGACCACTGCTCCCACAACCAACCAGACAGGAGACCACTGCTCCCACTAAATAATTTTTCTTTGTTTCGGGGAATCGATCCCACGACCACAGCGCTGCCCAGAATCCACGGCACCAGCGCTGACCAACCGAGCACGGCTCGGTTGGTCTATAGCATGCTTATAGAAGGTTGTGTTATTCTACCTACAGTTGATCACATAGTTGATAAGATCGAGGGGACAATTTAAGGACCATGAATTTAATCATGGATCACGGGTAGGAAATTTTACAACACATAACACTATAGAATATGGTACAGAGAGAGACATTTTGATATGTACACTTGGTGGAGACAGTTCCCCTGCTGCACACTTTATGTCATTTTTTGAATGAATTTTGGGATTCTCCTTCCCGGGCCAGTACGTAGCAAGTGGCTAATGGGAGGGACGAAGAATCCATAATATTTCGATTAAAAATAACATTTTTCATTTCATAACCTCATGACATTTTTCCATTTCATAATCTCATCCCATCCAAGTCAGGCAGGAGTAATGTTGAAAAACCTTTTCAATGAATAAGGAAAAAAACCATCTTTTTTTTTAGGGTAGCAAAAAACTCAAAAGGCCCTCTTGAAGTTAAAAGATCACGTGGTGTAAAAAATTTTAGGCCTCTGCTTTTAAGAAGTGAATTAATGTAACTAGGTTACGTAAAAGTGATTTCATATAAACTCTTCTAATTTTTAGATGTAGATAATTAATTAAAATTCAATTCATTTGTTATATTTAACATCTTTTATTTAATTAGAAAACCAAGTTTCATTTTTAAGTCAAATATCTATATAGACCACATTTGCTTAAAATTATAGTTATATTCTTATATAAATTAAAAAATACTTAGATTCATTTATGTAGATATTATAATATAATAATACTTTATCAAAACATTTACCCATATAATAGTAATATTTTAAATGATTCGTATATTGAAATAATATTTAAAATTGATATTTAATATTAAATTATTTTATTATATTAATTTTATACATTTATAAATCGATCTAGTATATAATGAAACTAAATAAATAAAAAGATTTCTGTGATAGAATAAATGATGCTGAATAGATTAAATAAAGTGAATTTTCTTTCAACCATCACATATTAAAAATAGAAGAGATTATATAAAAGAGAGACATCAGAGAAGTAATCCCCAAAATAAATATAAAAGAGAATTGTCTATACTTATCTAAACACCTTTCTACCCATCTCACACTATTGGAGAACTTGACGTGCTATTTACTTAGGCCCAATTGGGACCCAATGACATGTGAGCGGATGCGCTTTTTTCCAATGAAGCCAAGCCATATTTTTGAAACTTTTTTTGATGAAAAGGAATTACCCTATCCCAGCTCCCTTGCACTACGAGGGGAAGAAGGGATAAGGAGATCTAAGCAATTCATTGCCAAAAAATTGTCTGTACAAATTTTCTCCAAAAGAACTTGGGGGGGGGGGTTACCCCACCAAACCTGACTATCTAAAAAAGAAAAACATACAAAATCTGCTAAAGAATGAGCGACCGCATTTTCCTATCTTAAGACATGATGAGCCGAACAGTGTTGGTTAGATGATAGGAGAGATCTGATCTCCTCAATGGGAACCCCAGCAGGTGAGATGATGTGTTCATCCGCTGACAAATAGTTGAAAAGGAGTAGAGAATCAGTTTCAACTTGAACCTTCTGCAGGTTGAGCTGGAGAGCCCATTTAAGACCCAAAAGAAAAGTTGTGGCCTCCATACACAATGGTTCCATGGTGCCACTACGTTTCCAACCCCTGGCAGCGAAGAAAAAACCATTTGAGTCCCGGATGACGGTTGCAAAGCCCAAGGAATGGTTATCTCCATGTTTTCGGGCATCCACATTCATCTTAAGAAAACCAGTTGATGGTTTGGACCATCTTACCACCAAAGGCCGATCAATCGCCCCGTCCTGGATAAGGAGTTTTGCCCTCCTGTATTGTTCGAGATAGTTCTCGCACCACTCGATAACATTTGAAAAGATCGGTTGATTCTTGTCTTCCCTGAGTTTGTTTCGCAAGTACCACACTCGCCAGCAGTATAGAACAAAAAAAGCAAGATCCTCCGACTTGTTCTTAGAGATAAGGATACGAAAAATATCCTGAATCGATGCCCAAGGGTTTACCATTTTTACAGCTTTCAAAAAAATGTCTCTTGTGTACTGACATCCCGTGAAGATTTGGGTGGCATCCTCTGCTTCGGTCCTGCAAAAGAAACAACAATGATCCACTTCTATGCCCCTAGATAGTAAATTTTCAGTGTTGGGAGAACATCTTTGAAAAGTCTCCATCCAAAAATTGTGATCTTACTCGAGAGATTTGTCTTCTATATTGCTTTATAAATGCCCGAGTTTGAAGAGATGTCCACAGCCCGACGCAAAAACCTGTAGGCGGATTTCACCGAATATATGTCATTCGGTTCATACATCCAGAACAATCGGTCCTCTTCATCAGTTTGAGGCAGAGGAACTTGGTTGATTTTTTGTCATCCCCTCTCCCCCACGGCTGCCACAATTCTATCCATATTCCATGAGATCTCAGAAGTATTTATAAAGTGAGCAACCAACACATCATCAGGGATAGACAGTGGTAGAGGGCCCACTTTGATTAGCCGGTCATCAAGCCATGCCTCTCCGAAGAATTTCACCCGCTTCCCGTTACCAATACACCATTTGCATCCATTCCGGATCATCTCTCTGGCCTTCAGAATACTCTTCCATGTGAAAGAGTCAGAGGGTTTAGCATTGCAGTTCCAAACATTGCCATGCGGAAAGTATTTTGCTTTGAGCACTTTGTGGCATAACGAGTTTGTCCGCAAGATGAGGCGCCAAACCTGTTTGCCAAGAAGAGCATAGTTAAATGAATTTAGCTCCCTAAACCCTAGTCCGCCCGATAACTTCGATGTACACATGTCTCTCCAAGCAACCAAACTCATCTTTCGTTTGTTATCCTGTTCACCCCACCAAAATCTGCTAAGCATTCAATCGATTTCATTGCATAATGATTTTGGAAGCAAAAACATGCTCATCGTATAGGTCGGAATAGCCTGGGCAACAGCTTTGATTAGGGTTTCTTTTCCTCCCCAAGAGAGAAGTCTACCTTTCCAGTCCTGGATTTTGTTCCAAATGTGTTGTTTTAATCCTTTGAACATTGATCTTTTTGACCTTCCAAGCCAAGCAGGGAGCCCCGGATAGTGGTCAAAGTCATTACCCCCAGATCCCAGTAAGTGGGTGAGATCATTTCTCAAGTTGCTTCTAACATTTTAGCTGAAAAAAACAGCTGTTGTATCCACATTTACCACCTGTCCAGAAGCCTCTGAGTATAGTTTTATAATCGCCATGAAGTTGCGAAATTCTTTGCCCTCCGCTCGGATAAAGATGAGAGCATCGTCTGCAAAAAGGAGGTGGGTGATGGATGGGCCCCTAGGATTTATCTTGATGCCATGGATGCTACCACAAGCAACCGCATTTGAAATAAGAGCGGAGAGACCTTCAACACATAATAGAAACATGTAAGGGGAGAGCGGATCACCTTGCCTTAGCCCCCTGTGAGGACTGAAGTACCTAGTTTTGAAGCCATTCACATCCACACGGTACCTCACAGTTGAGATACAACACATAATCCATTGAATCCAGACTGGTCCAAAGTTCATAGCATCCATGATTTGTTTCAAAAACGCCTACTCAACTCTGTCATATGCCTTTGACATGTCTAATTTGATTGCCATCTCATGCTTCCCCCCCCCCTTCTCTGGCGGAGTGAATGAATCACTTCATATGCAACCAACATATTATCCGAAATGAGCCGGCCCGGAACAAACGCACTTTGGTTCTCACTAATGACATCGTGGAGGCATATCTTGAGTCTGTTGGCAAGAACTTTGGCCAAGATCTTATAGGTCACATTACAAAGGCTAATTGGGCGAAAATGGGCCAAAGAATGGGCACCCGTCTTCTTCGGGATAAGGACAATGGTGGTTGAGTTCAGCTGCTCCATCTGTAAACACTGAAGGGTCGAGTCGGACTGTTCCATGAAGTTCTTGCACCACAAGAAAACGTCGTTAACCACCGTTTGCCAATACTTTTGGAAAAACCCCGCCGACATCCCATCCGGGCCCGGGGCCTTTGTTGGGCTCGTCGCCTTCACAGCCTTTGTCACTTCTTCAAATTCTAAGGTCCTGGTCAGGGATTGTCTTTGTTGGTTTGTGAGACTTCTGGATATGAGATTGTTCACCCACTCGGAATGATGTGGACCTGAGGAGGAGAATAGAGATGAAAAATGCGTTACCGCCATATCCATCAATTTTTCATGATCACGAACCTAATGCCCATTTGAATCTCTTAGGGCATCAATGGAATTGAATCTTTTGCAGTTAGACGCCATCCGGTAAAAAAAACCCGTATTTCTGTCTCCCCCATGTAGCCAATGTGTCTTAGCTCTCTGTCTCCATAAGTGTTCCTCATTTTCCAAGAGAAAATTGATTTGGACTTTAATTTTGTTGATGGCTTCATCACGCTGATCGGAGGAGGGCTGGCCCATGACGTTTTCTAGTTCCAGTTGTTTTTTCTCGATAGCTTTCCTAAGATTTCCTCTCCTCGAGCGGTTCCATTTAGATAATTCCACACTGCAGGATTCCAGTAGAACCGGGGAAAAAGAAGCCATAGAATCTTGCATGGCCCAAGCCCGACGAACAATGCGATGAGCCTCCCTGTCTCTTGCCCAAAACAGCTCATATCTAAATTCCTTCGGCGGTTTCCTCTTGCATTGCATTGTGTTCAAAACCAGCAACAAAGGGCAGTGATCTGACGAGGCAACAGATAAGTGAGAAATTTTTGCGTATGGGAAGAGTGATAACCAAGTTGGCGTTGCGACTCCCCTATCCAATCTGACTTCCACACGATGAGAGCCCCTTCGATTATTGCTCCATGTCATAGGCGGGCCCACAAAACCAAGATCCAAGAGGTTGCAACTATCCAAAAAGTTACAGAAAAGATCCATCTGCATTTGAGAGCGAATCCTTTGGCTTGTGTATTCCGTAGGACCCGTCACCTCATTAAAATCCCCCATGATCAGCCACGGAGTTTCCGCCCGATTGCTCAACATGCTCAAGAGATTCCAAGTGTGGACTCTATATTGCGTTTCGGGATGCCCATAGAAACCTGTGAAGCACCACCCTTGAATGTCTGCATCAATGTGGTGATAAGAGAAACTCTTAATGTGGGCCGGAAAATCGTTGTTCCATAGTAGCGCTAACCCTCCCCTTCTTTCTATAGGATCCACCGCCAAACAACAGTCGTACCTCAGCTTATATTTGATTCCCTTCATTTCTTTTGCAGACCGCTTCGTTTCACAGAGGAAAACCAGTTTAGGATCTTTTTTCTTGACCAAGTCAAGAAGGCATCAAATTGCACGTGGGTTCCGAAGCCCACGGCAATTCCAAGCTAATAAAGCCATGTTACCCGAGGTGGGGCTGAGGATTCCCCTCAGCCTCCACCTCCCTTAATGCACTGAGCATATCCATCCTTTGGCGTTTATTTTTGAAACTTCGTTTGACAAAATTTTAACACTTCTTTTTTATTGGTATTATACAGTGTAATATCAAGTTCATTCACCTAGGAGGCAATGAGCTCTTATATTTATATTCAAAGGAGACAACAAGCTCCCATATTTATACTCATGAGAGAGAAATTGCTCCCACCTATCCCAAAGGAAGACAGACTGCTCTCACAAGTAGGCTGAAATTTTGCCAATAGCATGGTTCGAACGTTTGCCATCTGCACACGATTGCCCTTATTTAGCTGTCGTGACCAATCAAACTAGCCTCGGTTAAAATTTAAGCACTTTTGAGTTGCATTTTAAGCCTTTTTTAACTTATTAAAGCATTGAATGTGAAAGCTAGAAAAACCTGCCTTCACAAAAAGTGCTCTTGTTCTCGCAAGCAAAAGCAGCTTTTATAAGCATGCCTAAATGAAGCCTTTGTTTAGTACCAGTGGAGTATAAACTTTATCGAAGAAGCAAATTGGCTTTTCAAAGTTATTTATCTAAGTATGAATTTCAAAGCGATGTTTATAAATATTTCGTTCATAGTACTTATTTATCTAAGGATCAATTTCAAAGTGATTTTTATAATAATACAAAAGAAGCTTAAGGAATATCCATTTGGTGCCAGAGAGGAGAAAAAATTACCACTTCATTCAATATTTTTATGTGATTTAACATCTTAACTAGTTAATAATCTTATTTTTAATTATTGCCTATATTTTCATCTTTATTTCATATTTTTCATACAACATTCTTACCTATTTTAGCATTAATCTTTTTTAATTTTAGGGTATGATGGGTAAGATGGAAAAGATATTTTTTACTATTTATGTTAGGAAACGTGATTTGGGTAGATATGGGTCACAACGGAAGCCCATACAATAAAATATGATAAAAGAAATAACAACATGATCAAACACAAAAAGATACCAAGATTTATGTGGAAAACTTTCAAACCAAGAAGGAAAAAACCATGTGAGAGAGATACTAATTGACCAGAATAAACATGTTACAGAGATACACATATCATACCTCACATATATTCTCTAGATGTCTCACACACACCCTAAACAAAAACACTCTAATAATCCCCTCTTTCGCGTTTCATCGGGATACCTCTTAGGTTCCATTGAATCATTAACTGATCCACCTATAAATAGAATTCCTCTAGGCTCTTACGCAATCTCAATCTATCAAAACTGAACTATGTAAGATACGCAATTCCAATATCAGTAGAATACAAGACAAACCTAACACTTTCCTCCGTACCTTTTAATGTTATTTGTCAACTTAAATATCTAATTATTTTTTCTTTTCTTCTTAATTATTAGGGTGTGCTTGGCATTTGAGCAAAAACAACAAAATTTACTTTTCTTCATAATTTTCTATATAATAAGACATTTGAACTACTAAATAACATACCTTCTAATTATTCTTTTTACATCTTTTCATATAATTATCTAATTTATTGTAACTTTATTATCTTTATACTCAACAATTACCTCTGCTATATTACATTAGGCTCTCACATTTTCAAAAAATTTGACACATTTTTCATGAATGCCAAAGCACCTTTAATAATGATTCATATCATATTATATTACATCTCACTTTAAAAAAAAAATTCTTTAAATCTCCCCACATTTTCCCTCCTTATTAATTAGAATTAAAAAAATATTTGTCCCAATCGAAAAAAAAATTGTAAACATTTCCTAATACTTAAAGGAGTTTCAATTCAACGCACCAGATTGCATTGAAATATTAGTGAGGCTAGGTACAAAATTCTTTTTTTATTTTTTTAAAATTCTTGAAAAGTATAAATATAGGTGTGTTCAACTTATGTATTAAGTTTTTTATTTTTGAAAAAATACATACATTTTTTATTTTTATAAATAAAAGTATTTTAGTCATTTAAAAGTCACCTATTTTTAAAAATAAAAAAATGTATGCATTTCCAAAAAAGTAAAACTTAGGAGATGTTTGTTAATATTGATTTTTATGAGATTGTGGGATGAGATAGGAAACAAAAAGAAGAATATTTTGAGAAATTTGTTATTGATATAAAATAATATCGGTAAAAGTGGAATAAATAACGCATTTGGAAGGAAAAGAAATTGGAATATAAAAGTAAAATTTGGAAAATAAAATTTTTAAGTTATTAAATAATTTATAGGAAAATGAAAAGGCTCCACTCATTTACATTTCCAAGTAAGCCCTTAATACATAAGTTAAATATACCTAGATTAATGGTCTTATAAACAATTTCAAAAAATAAAGTTACACTAAAATTTCAACGCAACTGAATATATTGAAACACAGCTATTGAATGATTAATTGCTTTAACTTTTCCTTTCCCCTATCCTCTCCCTTAATTACATTCCATTTTCATGTAACCAAACAGTTCTTATGCGGAAATGTATGATAATCGATATTTTTGTGGGATTGTGAGATGAGGTGGGAACTGAGAATGAAATATTTTAAAAAATTGTATGATTAATGAGAAATAGTAGAAGTAAAGTCAGAATAATTAAGGTGTTGATAGAAAAAATAATTGGAATGTAGAAGTAAAAATGAAAAAAAATATAATAATTGATGCAATAAATAGCTGTTTTGGAAACGTGCTCCTACACTTTACCATTGCTTACGTTCTTTTTTTTATGAGTATTATATATTATATTGTTTCCGTTCTTTTTTTTTATGAGTATTATATATTACATCATCTTAACCGTATAACAATCAGGGTCGGAGATATTCTAATTTTCTAACAAGATTCTGTATGCATCTCGCCAATATTTCAATTTTTCTAACAGCATATTTTTTAAACATTGTAATTGGTGGATGCACGAAAGCTACGAAAAGGCAGACGCCACCATTATAACGTGTGAAATTGAAGCTTGTGAAGCTTCGAACCGTCGCTGGCAGATAATAAGCCAAACGACGTACCACTAAGGCAAGTGCCCAAGTGGCACCGTTTCCCGCTCATGGCAGTTACCAAACGTGCCCAAGGAAGCCATGAATTGAAGCCTGATGGTGCGAGACATCAACGTATCATGGAATGGGGTTGCTGAATGCTGAAGGACGCGGATTGAAACCTTTCTAAGAAGCTATCAATTGAAGCCCGATGGTGTGACGTCGATCCATCATGAGATGGGGTAGCTGAGGGACGCGGAATAACACAGTTCGTAATGGCTTGCAAGCCGCGTCCGTTGCCTTTTCACGTGTACGCAGCTGCTCACGACGCGTGGCTACATACGGTGCGATGTGATGGCACATGTATAGCAGCAGCTATAACGCTGCCACAAATATGGAATATGACACCAACCATGTGGACCAATAAATGCAGTAGCTAGATGCTTTAAATAGTTCAAAGACGGCTTACTTTAGGAGCAGCCTTGATAGCCTCAAATACTTCAGTTTTGCCTTACTTCTCATTTTGGTTCAATGTGATAAATAAACAACACCAAATCAACTCATTTCAGTTAATATCACTTGTTTGATCATGGTGTTAAAAATTGTTTGAATTAGAATGTTGGGTGAGCCATAACTCTTAAAAATGTATATAATCATATACATATTAATATATAAATTAATTTATTGTATAAGATGATATTTTAGATAACCTAGATGTTGAATTAACCATTTAAAAATTGATCGGCTCGCTGGCATCGAGTGGGAGCGATTTCTTGAAGTTTGCAGCTAGTTTGGGTGTGAAACCCACTGATCATAATATTACTCGAGTGGGAGGATTTCTCCCATCTGAGGAGCTTTGGTCTCATGTAATTGATTGTAAAAAATTTGTAAAATTTTATGAACTTAATTTGTAATATGAAGTAAAAAAAATGTGATATTATTAGTAAGATTCCTATTGGAACAAAAAAATAATCTTAACAAATAATTTTGAAATTGATATATAAATTAAATTATTTTGTTAGGTTGATTTTATAACTTCATAAATGTAGCTCATGCACCTATTAGACTTGCATGAAATTTGGTTATCTAGTTAAACTGATAATTATAGGTGTAAATAGTGAACTTAATATTGATTTAACCATTGAAGTTAAAAAATATTTATTTAAACATAAAAGGAAGTTAAAATAGTCTATAGAATTATAAACACTTAGATTCATTCATGTAAACAATTTTATTGCATTTACTTTATACCTCCATCAGATAGGCCCATGCACATATATATATATATTTGATTTGTATTAAAATTGTATTTGTATATATTTAGAGTATTTCTAATGAACATGAAAACTTGTTAGCTAGAATGTTTTAATTTAAAATTTTTTACTTTCCTTGACTATTTTCTTTTGTAATTATTTATTATATTTTTCAATTTTTCTTCACAACACATCTAACAGCTATATCCATTTTAATTTTATTCTTTTTACTCTTTATCATTTTTTTGTAAGATTTTCCTCCTCATCATTATCCCTATTATATCACATCACTTTTCTTATTTTAAAAGATTCTAAATCAAAAAAATTTCTTCCAAGAGTTCTTTACAGTATAAAACACACTCTCAAACAAATATTTAAAGTGTGTCTAACGATCATGAAAACTTGTCAGCTAGAATGTTTTAATTTAAAACTTTTTACTTTCCTTGACTACTCTCTTTTGTAATTATTTCTTCATATTTTAGATACTTATTCTGCTTTTCATTTTTTTCTTCGCAACTACTCATTTACTAGTTTGATCAATTGTAATTTTATTCTTTTTATTCATAATCATTTTTTTGTTAGATTTTTCTCCTCATCATTATCTCTGTCATATCACATTACTGTTCTTATTTCAAAAGGTTATACATCAAAAAAATTTCTTCCAAAAGTTCTAAACGGTATAAAACGAACCCTTAAATAAATAATTTTAAATGCCATTAGTCTGTGAAACATTTGGGTGTTATTTTCACCATTAAAGCATTGCACATATTTATTAATCTTAATATTTATCAATAATCAATTTTATTGATATTTTAACTAAATAAAATATTAATTAATATGGACTTTGATAATGTACATTCGGGTGTAAAAATCCTTTTTTTTAATTATTAAATTTTTTTTCATACAATCGTTAATCTAAGTGTATTTTACACATGTATCAAGTTTTACCAATTTTTGCAACTAGGGCGGTGCCTCAGTGGTCAAAGACGATGCCTCGATGTGTTGGGTGTCTTTAGTTCAAAACATGGCAAGCGTATTTTTTAGTTGAGTTTAGTAGATGACGGTTGTTCTCTTGAAATTTTAGTGGGAGTGTCCACCAATGAGTATTTGAAGAATTATTATTCAGATAAATTAGATTATTGGTTAGCTAGTTATAGAATATAGTTAGAAAAAACTTGTAAGAAAGTCTTAAAATCCAATTGTAATACCAGTTGAGATGATGTAATATACATAGAAAAAAAGTTTTACATTTTTGAAAATTTATAGATTTTTTAATTTTTTTAAAAATAGGGGCGTTTTAGAATTCAAAAAATATTTACAAATATTCAAAAATGGTAAAACTTGTCTTATATCTTTTTTATTAATTTTGTCTTATATTTTAAATACATTTAGATTAATAATTTTGTAAAAAAATTTTAAAAATAAAAAAAATTAAATGTAGTGCACCAAAATTAAGTACACGCAAGTTCGTTCAATCATCTACCAACAAATGTAACGAGTACTGACTTGAATTCATTACACTCCATTATGTCATGAAAAGGGATTCGAGATTTATTATAACCCATTCCACAATATTGAGACTCGTTATTTATTACACTAAAAATTGATTAGATTAGAAACTTATATTTCATAAAAAATTTATTATTTTTTGAGATATAATTACTAAAATTTTGAGTAAAGGCCTCAACAACCATTACCCAAAATTCAGGCCACTTAAGCATTCCTAACATTACTCCCCTGATATTGCATCAGAGGTCCAAAACAGAGGAAGCCGTGGCAGGAGTAGGCCCTTTGCGAGCCAGAATTTTTCAAGGATACGAGAGCAAATCATCAAATCGCCTTGATCTGAACATGGAGGTAATGCAGTACCTGTCGGCTCTTGAGCAGTGGAAGAGTCGGCTTTAGTAAGGATACATTGAAAGATGGGGCTATAGGCAAAAGGTCCATGTTATCCGGGCCGCACCTTGGGAAATGCTGCCAAAGCAACCAATGATTGCCTCCCAGGCTGCAGCTTAACATAAACAAATTCATCCACCTGAAGCTGCAGTTTTATTCTCTTAAGATCTGCAGTCGGTTTCATTCGGTTTAAATGGAAGAATGGAATATCCTGTTTTTCAAAAATATTTTTTCCATTGTATATATAACTTTTTTTTTTATCAAATATATATAACTTTTTTAACTCCTATACAAATTTTCTCATTTCTAATGTCCAACAATACTTTTTTTTTTTTGCTATCTCACATTCTCATCCGTGCCTTATCCCAACCAAGTTAGGTATACAAGCTAAAGGTTTGTTTGGTAATATAAATAAGTGGGGTTGTGCTGAAAATGTCTTATCTTCTTCATTTTTTGTTTGATAACTTAGAAATCTTATTCTTCAAGTTTACTCATATATTCTCATCATTTTCTTTCCAATTATATTTATTCCATATTTACTCTTCTTATTTAATATCAATCACACGTGTCTTATAATATTTCCCTTTCTATTTATGGCCCTATCTTCCAATCCTACTAAAATTAACATTACCAAATATCTCCTAACTCATCCCACCAATCCTACTAAAATTAAACATTACCAAATATCTCCTAACTCATCCCATTGCAGTAACTCTTCTTATAACGAATCAATGGAATTTTGGATAGTAGTAAAAGTTCGGGGTGCAACTTCGACCCGCTGGGTACCCTAAATAGGGTAGGTTCGGTTCTTCGGGTAAAATACCCGGTCAGTTTCGGGTAGGGGTTGGTTCCGGTGCTGGGTACCTAGAACCAACCCGGATTTCATATTATATATATATATCTAACCTAAATACCTTATACCTAATTTCTTTTTCTTCCCTAGCCGCCAACCATGACCACGACACACCACGAGCACCGGAGCACGACCACGAGCATGGGCGACAGAAGATCGACAGCAGCGCAGGCACAGCTAGCCTCCACTCCACGACATCTGCGGCGGGCGACAGAAGATCGGTAGCGGCGGCAGAAGATCGGTATCTCTCTCTCTCTCTCTCTCTCTCTCTCTCATGGCTGCCTTTACAGCCACGGCTCCGTTCTGCGGCTCTCTCACTCAATCTACAGTCTTTCCTTCTTCAAGAGCGCAACACACTCTTCCGTCCTTCATGCCGCGATCCCGATCTCGCCATCGCCTCCGACTGCGACTGCTTCCATGCTTCGTCCGCTTGCTGCAGCATCGACGGTGGAATCCCTAAACGGCGCCATTGGCATTGCCGAATCTAAGAAAACCGAGAGCACTTCATATGGTCGGCAGTACTTCCCGCTGGCGGCTGTTGTCGGGCAGGTTGGGATTTCAGCCTCTCTCCTTTTTTAAGACCATTGGACATGGTTTTAAGCAACTTCTTTCTTTCATATTTAGCATTCTTATTTGTTTTGTTATTTTTTGGCAAGTATATGTATTTGTATTCTAATTATGTCAGTTCGCCTTTTTATTATCAATTCTGACTTTTCCGTTTGATAATCTGAACACCTGAATTGGGCCGGCTACGATCTTCTTAAGCTGCAATCAGAGCGGGTTCTGGAGTAGAAATTTGCTAGGAGTATTGGGCTGGTTGATATTGTCTTATGTGATCATCAGCCGCTTTCATGTGTGGAAATTTGTAATTAAGGTTTACATCAGTCTTTAGTCTTAAGCAGTGAAAGTCATGATTACATTCCAACTGTTGGTTGTTTTAAATTATCGAGATATTGAACAAGTCATGTTATGCTGACTGTGGCACAGGATGCAATAAAAACATCTTTGTTGCTTGGGGCCATCGATCGTGAAATTGGTGGCATTGCCATTTTTGGCAAGCGGGGGACAGCCAAGACTGTCATGGCATTTGTGCATTTGTGCATTTGTTCATTTGTTCCAGTCATGGAGAAATCGTTTATTTCTGCATTTATGCATTTGTGCGTTAGTTCTAAAATCGTTTATTTTTGTTAAGAAGTATTTGAGTTGATGAATGTGCTGCACCTCTTTTAAGCTCATGTTGGCTAAAATGATTCTTAGAGATTCCAATTTTGACTTATAACCTGTGCTTTAAATTGAATATGGCTTCATTTGTCAAGTTTAGGACACGAAATCCTCTATTTCGATTTTTGCCCCTGTTTGGATTTGAATACAAATAGATCGTGTTCTAGGAACCGATTTTGGAACCGACCCGCTCTTGAGAAAATTGGGTAGGGTAGGCTCCGGACCGACCATGTCTAAAATAGAGTAGGGTAGAGGTTTTACCAAAATAGGTAAGGATAGGTTCCACCCATACCCGGACCTACCCGACCCAAGTTGCACCCCTAGTAAAAGTTTAGAGAATACATGTTTTAAATCCTATAATTTTAGGTAGTTGCATTTTAAATTTTGTGAAATTTATTAATGTATTTGAGACGCTTGCCCTCACAATATTAAAAAACGTAGTTAAAATTTTGTAAAAGTTTAAAATTTCTTTTGCAAGGGAATTTGCATTTTAAACCTTCTAACTTTACATACTTCTATTTTAAACCTCGAAATTTGCAAATTAATATTTTAAATTTTGTTCTTTGCATTTTAGACCTTTGGCCCTTATGACATTAAAAATATATTTATAATTTTATAAAATGTCTAAAATGTCATCTCTTTATTTTAGACCCCCTAACTTTAGATATATGCATTTTAAAATGACTAGACTTGAATTGTAAAAACAATTAGATTCCATATTGCAAAAACTGACCTATATGTGCATAAAGTGCAGTAGATTGCTAGATCCTAAATTTTTTTTAACTTTTTTTTTTTCAATTTGTGGAAACTGGGATTGCCAAGAAATTAAGAAAAAAAAAGCCAACTATTCTTTCTTTGCTTTAAAGAACGGCTAAATTAAGCATAAAATAAAGCTTCAATAGTAGATCTTCGTGTTGACACCTTCTTTAATCCTAGGCAATAATAGCATATTTTGGCAGCCACGGTCGATTCTATGAATGCGGAAGAAAGTTAAAATTTTTGATAGTCCAACAATCTACTGCACTTGTGCACATGTAGGTTGACTTTCGCAATATGAAATTCAATTATTTTTACAATTCAACCTAATCTTTTTAAAATGCAAATATATAAAGTTAGAGAGTTTAAAGTACAAATGATATTTTAGGCATTTTTAAATCAATTTTAATGATATTTTTAAAGCCGTTTTAAAGTCTTGAGGTCCAATGGTCTAAAATGCAAAGGACTAAACTTCATAAGGTTTAAAATACTAATTCATAAATTTCGAGGTACATAAGTTAAAGAGTTTAAAATACAAATTCCTTTGTGAAAAGTACTTTGGACATTTTTTAAAGTCGTGAGAGCCGAGGGTCAAAAATATAAAAAATTAAACTTCAGGTGACTTAAAATACAAACACAGAAAGTAACAAGGCTTAAAAGGCAAACTTTCCTAAAATTTCTCTTTCGGTTCTCTCCTTCATCCTCGGACAGCAATCCTATGCTCCCGGGAGCGTGCAGTGCCGCATGCTCCCGGGAGCATACACCTATTTTTTTTTATTTTTTTTTCAAAATTTTTTTACAGTAGTGTTAATGTATATGTATTTAATACGTGTATAAATTTTTACCAATTTTGGGGTATTTTAGATATTTATTTTTTATTTTTGAAAATCAGTGGCATTTTCGGTAATTTTAAATTACTAAAATGCCACTGATTTTTAAAAATCCGAAATAAATATCTAAAAATCTCCAAAAATAGTAAAAATTGATATATACGTTAAATACACTTAGTTTAACAAGTTCATGAAAAAATTTTGAAAAAAAAATAAAAAAAAATAGGTGTATGCTCCCGGGAGCATGCAACACTGCACGCTCCCGGGAGCATAGGATTGCGGTCCTTCATCCTCCTCATCTACCAGCTATTGTCCACGTCCCTTCTATTTTCATGGATCAATGCAGTGCACATAATCGGTGGGTTTAAATCCACTCACAGGCCCTGCACCACCTTCCCACAAAGAAGAATGAGCAAGTTTCGGATTTTGATTAGTGGAATATTTAACCACGTTCAATATTTGCAATTGTAACAAAAATTATTTTTCTAAAAAATCAACAGAATGGTCTATGGAGTTATTGCAAAATCACCCTAATATTTAATTTAAACTTAGCTGAGGAGTGTACGGTTTCCATTATCGGTTTAATTCTAATAAAATGATAAAAAGTAATATTTTTTAAATTATATATGCTTCGAGACAGACCTAAGGATTTTTTTGCTAACGACGATAGGTGGGAAACTATCTTTCCCTCTTACTTTCTAACAAATAATTTGATAGTGTAACTACTTAATCATCCTAATTTTTCATTTTTATTCTTTTATTCTAATTATTTTCTTACACAATTACGCAATATCTGCTTACTTTGCTCTCACCACATCACCAAATGAGCTTTTCTGTTTACTATACTATCCCAAGGTAAAACATTTCATCATGGTATTTGTAGGGATATACTCACAATAAATACATATATAAACAGAAAAATAACAAAAACGTCATACGTGGCTGCAAAGACCGATTCCCAAGCTCCTTGCCACATTCTCTAGCAGCGAAATAATTAAAAAGTAAAATAGTTATATAAGAAACAATAAAAAATAATTAAAAATAAGATAATTATAAAGAGTGAAAAGTTTTCGGGTATGTTTGGTTAGAACCAAAATTTTCATATAAAAAATTTTCAATTTAATTTAAAACTTTTCACCCTCAATAATTACGACATTTTAAATTATTTCTTTACATCTTTCTAGGCAACCATCCAATTTTTTAATTATTTCTATATAACTATTTATACAATTAATATATTTATTTACATTTATTCTCTTTACTCCTTATCATTATCATATCACATCATGTCATTTTCTACTAGTTAAAAAAAATTTACATAAAAAGCATTTTATTCAAAAGTTTTATCATTTCGTAAACACATTCCTATGAGTATTTGCTAAAACGTAGAACTTTTCAAACTAAAACTTTTCATTCTATACAATTACCTTATTTTTTAATTATTTTTACACTTCTTTCTATATAATTATCATACTTTTCAATTATTTTTGTGTAACCACCAATAATATCTAATATATCTATTTTAACTTCATTTTCTATACCCATCATTATTACTTAGATCATATTACATCATTTTCTCACATTTAAAAAATTTCTATAACAAAATTTTTCATCATAAGTTTTTAACACTTCCCAAACACATCCCAAGATTGAAAAGTTTATATGCAGGCATACATGCCCCTTTTTATTTTTTAAGGGTGTGCGTAGAAAGTGATAAAATTTTTGTATGAAATATTTTTAGTGTAAAAGTTTTTGGATTAGTATAAAATGATATGATATGATATGATATAGGCAATGACGAGAAGTAAAGAAAATAAAATTAAAATAGATAGGTTAGTCGTATAGAAATGATTCAAAAGTAAAGTCGTTATATAGGAAGATATAAAAAATAATTAAAAAATAGAATAGTTGTGGAAATTGAAAAATTTTGGTTGAAAAAGTTTTTGTGTTTGCTAAATATGCTCTAAGAGTATGTTTGGGAAGTTATAAAATTTTTGGATAAATTTTTTTTAATATAAAATAAGAAAAAATAATGCGATGTAATAAGAATAATGATGACAAGTAAAGAGAATAATATTACAGTAGATAGGTTGATTATATGAGTAGTTTTGTAGAAATAATTAAAAAGTAAGATAGTTTCTATAAAAAAGTGAAGAAATAATTAAAAAATATGACAGTTATGGAGTGTCGAAAGTTTTAGATTGATAAGTTTTATAAGAACACAAACGCACCCTAAGGAGATGTTTGGCAAACAAAAAATCTTTTTCCACCAAAAATTTTTAATTTCTTAATTAAAACTTTTTAATTTCTACACCTACCCTATTTTTTAATTATTTTTTTTGCATATTTTCATACAACTGCCATACTTTTTAATAATTTGTGCATAATTACCTATACAACTAACCTATCTATTATAACTTTATTCTCTTTATTCCTTTCAAAAACTTTTACACAAAAAACGTTTTATTAAAAGTTACTGGAGGACACATTTGTTGCAACCGGGTACACTTAGGCTAGGTGCATTCGAGTGCATTAAACCCATTTTATTTTATTTTATTTCAAAATTTTTTTAGAAAAGTGTTAATTTAAGTGTATTTAATAGGAATATCAATTTTTACTATTTTTGAAAAATTTTAAATATTTATTTTGAATTTTTAAAAATTCGCAACATTAAAATTACTAAAAATACCACCTATTTTTAAAAAATCAAAATAAATAATTAAAAATTTCCAAAAAAGGGAAAAATTGATATACATGTTAAATATACTTAAATTAACAGTTTTGTAAAAAATTTTAAAAAATAAAAAATAAATACATACATTCAAGTGCACCGCGGGCGAGTGCATACAATCAGTTTCTTTTTGTACCACCAGTTCCTTTTTGTACCACATCCCCAAAATACCCTAAAGGTGTGTTTGGTTGGGGATAAAACTTTTGATGAAAAGTTTTTGAGATAGAAGTTGTCGCATTGATAGAAAATGATGTGATATAATATGAGTAATGATGAAAAGTAAAGAAAATAAAGTTAAAATAGATAGGTTAGTTGTATAGATAGTTGTGTAGAAATGATTGAAAAGTAGGATAGTTTGTATAGTAAAATGTGAAAAAATAATTAAAAAATAGAGTAGTTACGGAGAGTGAAAAATTTTAAATTGAAAAGTTTTGATTGACATGTTTATATCCCAAACAAACACACCCTAAATCTATTCCCCTCGCTGTTTTAAAATTGGGTTCGCTCCCGATCGATTAAGTTCTAACAAAGCCAAAGCCCAAGCCCATTACAGGGAAACAGTACTGTCTGACTCTCTGCCGGAGAAGCAGTAGCAGCGAACGATGACAATGGATCCTTCGGCGTCCCAAGCGTCGGACGGAGGCGAAAGGTCAGATGCCGCCGTCCCCTTCTCTGACCTCCTCAACTTCGCTAGTCGGGCCCAAACCCTAATTTCACAACTCCTGCTCCTCTCCTCCCGAATCCCCAATCAGTTCCGCGATCGCCGCTTCGATCCTGTCCTCTTCGATCTCAGGTGCCCTTCACTATTTCTCTTTCTTTCTCACAGCTCTCCTCTCTCATCACGCATGCTCGGACTACTGGAATTTCGCATTTTCAAAGTTTAGCTCCGAAGGTCTCCTGCTTGGCGAGGTTGAAATTTCAGCCATTGCTGTTTGTCTTATTTTTCTGGCCTAATTGTCGAACTTGTTATGAGAACAGTACTGCAGCTGTCCATAGCGATTGAATTGTCCTTATCTTACGGATTGGGTTCATAGTGATTAGGATTTGGATAATCTTTTTTTGTCGATCGAAAACCAAGAAGTATAGCATGATGATGATACTAGTGTTAGTTGTTGCCTATTTTTCTGCAAGTGTATGAGTCGCACAAGGAATATACATAAAAGAGTGGAGTTATCGTTCCCATAGAGATTTTAGTGTTAAATATTCACTAATTACTAAAAACTAAAAATTAGAATTTAATTGGACGAATGATAATTAAGATTTGTGAAATGAAAGAAAAAAGATAAAAGAGAAGTGTGAGAAAAGATAGTTTGGTGTGCAAACAGTAGTAAACTAAATAGGAACTCTTACCGATGGATGAATCTAAGGTTACAATTTCACCTCCTTATCCCCATGATTTTATTATATTTTTTTAGTCGATTAATTAATATGATTATTAAACTAGAGAAATATTAATTATACCCTTCTTTTGATGACTGCATAAATCTAACTTGTTAATTTTAACTTTCAATGTAAATCATAAGAATTTAAAATAACTAGTATTAATTACATTCATAATATTGACTACACATGACTTATAGATATTTCTATTTATATGAGCAAATTCATACATCCTACGAGATAAAACAATCTCAAGATTATATAATAGATTACGTGCTACTTAACCTTTAGTCTAATTTCATGTTATTTTTTTCAAACAATCACACAAAATTCCCGAATCAATCTATAAAGTGGCCAATCTCATAGAGGTGTTAAGAATAAGTTAAGTAAATAATTCAATATTCATAATATAAAATCAAAGAAAAACTATAATTTATATCATGGTTCAAAAGCAAGATCCATTGCAACCCTAGAATGAGGTTTTTAGCCATATATAATTACATTGGATGCAAGGCTAAAATAAAAATAAAAATTAACATCCGTTTTAGATAAACAGAAAATCAAAAATAAAAGAGAAGAAAAATCTATTCCTTTAGGCTTGATTCCCTCTTCCACGCTTGAAGTCTCCACCCCGTTGCATGTCTCCAACTCTCTCTCTCTCTCCGAATTGTGTGTAAATACCTGGCCGAATCACCTATTTATGTGTGATTTGCGCTAACTAGCCCCTCTGTACTCTGTGCTTTTCTGTGCAATTTCTAATCTACACCCACCGTGCTTCACTGCTAGCAACTCAATTTATGCTTTTGACTTGGACCACTGAATATGCGTACCTCTTGCAATCTGTCACATCTCCATGAATTTTGCTTTCTTGTTTTACGCAATTTGAATTGCATTATGCTTGGCTTGAAACCTGCTGCTTTCATGGCTGTTGATTTGAATTGCTGCTGCTGGATAAATTTAAATGGACGGCAGATGGCTGTATAACTAGTTTTAGAAAACTTGCTGAAATTTAATTGCATGGCTAAAGCGGTGATGAAAACTGTCAAATATTGGGCCGCTGATTTTCTGGTGGACTGCTGTAATACTAATTGGATTGGACAGCTGGAAATTTGGACAGCTCAAATTTAGCAATTGCTAAATTTAAATCTTGCTGCACGAAATCTGTTTTGGATGGTCTTGAAAAAATCTGGGCAACTAGAAATTGCAGATGTGCTGCTGAAATTAGTGGACAGATGATGGTCTGAATTTCTGGCCATTATTATTTTTGTATGGGCTGCATTGGATGGTGAATGGTTTGAGGTAGAATGGACAGTTTGATTTTGCTATAAAAAATTTCCGAATGTTGGGACAGTCGTTGGTTTGATTAGCTTGATGACTGTTTTGCTGGAATTAATGTTAATGGAGATGGATGCTACTGAATTTCTGATGATGAACGGCCAGAAATTTCTGAAATATATTACGGTTGATGATGATAAGTTGCTGCACGTATATCAAGAAATAATTCATAGACCAAAAGATATATATTCTCAATTTAATCTCACGCCGTATTTAATTTTAACACAACAAAAAAAATTAATTTCAAAACGAAATATCACAAAATTCTTCAAATAACTTTGAAATAAATATATAATGCCTTAGCATAAAGAAGGGGAGCCTTGGCGCAACGGTAAGAGTTGTCGCCGTGTGACTTGGAGGTCACGGGTTCGAGTCGTGGAAACAGCCTCTTGCAAAAAAATGCAAGGTAAGGCTGCGTACTATAGACCCAATGTGGTCCGACCCTTTCCCGGACCCCGCGCATAGCGGGAGCTTGATGCACTGGGCTGCCCTTTTTTATTGTGAAAACATATTTTAAAACAAATTTCATATTAACAACAAATAATTACCCACCAAATTGGTTCAAAATGAACACCAAGTATTTTATTAATCACAAACTACTATTAATTAATATATTAGCTTTTACCTAAATGTGGAAGATAATTTTGGGAAACTTACCTCTTGTCATATTTGTGTCAGTCAAGTGCGAAATCAAAGAAGATAAAAAATCATGCCTGTGTCAAAACTTGGATACTTGTAGTCTTTATTTGAGAAAAGAATCAGAGAGTGGAAAGATTATCAATCGTAAACAGAGAGTAATCAATTACCTCCTCATATCACTTTTAAATGATGTTGTACGGGCATACTCTCCTCATGGATTTATTATTATTGTGTGTTTATGATTACCAAAATCACATGCCATTTGTGCATGCCCATTATGGGCACCATACCTCATGAGTTTGATAGCGACCAAACTAAGATTTATGTGGTGTTGAGAACAATATGAAATAAACTCCATTTATGTTAGGACTAACTCAGGAGTTATTCAATTATATGTGCTTGGCAATCAATAAAGGAAGTTAGTTGAGTGTATAAATTCCTGATTCCTTGTTCCTTCACTATAAGTCCTTAAGGTAAGAATAACATAATAATGTACCTTATGAGACTTTCAACTATACACTTATAGTTATAGGCTAATATTGCTACTTTAGCTTTTTACCTATACTAATTAATATTATTCAACTTTATGAGACGTGCCTATGAAAGCAGCTAATTTACAACTAAGAGGTACATGCGGAAAGAAGAATTTTATATTTACATCCACATGTACATGTAGTTGCTTCTTGGCTGTTTATGTTGGCCTTCATGATTGGATATAATTGTGATTACATTGCAATAGAAGTGTTGTCAAGAGTAGCCTTTGTGAGATTAGGTATGCTGTTGATCGATGTGAAAAAATTAATCCAGGATTGAGCTAGTTATTTTATTTGATGTTGTAGCTGCTATGCTATCGCTAGTAGGTGGATAGAATTGGGTATCTTTCAGGGTTTCATCCAACCTCATCAGGCTTGCTTTTTCCCTCCGCCCTGTGCATGTTCTTTAGTCTCATTGGCTTGACTTCTACGTTTGTCTTACATATTTACATTCAGCTAGTGACTTTGTTTAGGGAGGGAAAGAAAACAATTTAAGCTAGTGAGAAAATTAGCATTTTAAGATAATTTTCTAAAATATATATTTTATCATCAAATTAAAATTAAACATTGTTCATGGCACATTGCTATAACAATACAAAGAGAACTTTTAAAATAAAAATTGTAATCTAATTAAAATACCCATGAAGCATGAAATGCTAAACTTTGAGCACTTAAAAGTTTTAGGAAGCTTTAATATGTATTATTTTTCAATTATTTTATTTTCAAAGATACTCTATTTAGTGCATATGTACTAGAAATAGTAAGACAAGGGAACATTTAAATAATAGAATTATAACATATGAAAATACTTGATTTTTTATTTTATTTTTTTCTTCTTAATTGAAATTTTTTTTCCTCTGTGATTTGTTTTCTTCTTGATATTTTTTTGAAAGATTGTAGGTAGCAAGTATCTGCCTGGATATTTCGTAAATTTATAGGTAATACATAGTCTGCCTGGATATTTCGTAAATTTATAGGTAATACATAAATTGAAAATGGCAAACTGCTTTATTTTGTTCATATTCACTTGCTTACTATTTCCTGAATTCTGATCTACATAGAAAACAGTTGATGCTTATATTCATGGATTTCTTTTTTATACTCTACTCTCGTTTTTCATTGTCATGTTATGCTTTTTTCTAGGTATTTTGAATCTCCATATGTATATGAAGCAAGGATTGACGGTAACTCTGTATTGGAAGCTCTCGAGGATGAGCTTCGGGAATCCTGTGGTTATTTCATGCAGCGGTTCTTTCTTTTGGCAAATGCCATTGTATCATACTATCTTGATCTGATCAAGTACCTGAATGATTTACAGGTTCCATAATATTTTTATTTTGAGAGACTTTTAATAGAATTTTATGTTGCATCTTCTGAATCTTATATGATTCGAACATCTGGAGCACTGACACTCAAATAGTTGTGTTTGTGCTTGTTGTTCAAGAACTAAAATACATTGAATTCTTTTCCTTTTTTTGTTGTGTTTATCTATTTTAAAAAATGTCTGAAGTGAGAAAGAAGTCTTCTGTCAGGGGGTAAGAATGCACTCGGGTTGTACCTCACTCTGTTTTCTGTTTCTCATGCCTTCCTCCTTCCCTTTATATGGTAATAAGAATCTGGATTGATAGAGCATCTCTTTTATTGTGTCCTTCTACAAGGGCGCAACTTGGGTCGGAATGCTTCAGGCTTAGTGAAAGCTTTGGTTCTGGTTAAACTTCAAATTAAACTTTCTGGTTATCTATAATTTTCACTAATAACTCTCCATGATTCATATTTTATTTAAAGGAAACATCAAATCATCAAAACCTAATAAACTAACCAAGTATGTAGTTCACAATGATGTTAAAATGCATCCCAGAAACATTTGATATGACGTGGAGTATCGAAAAAGGTATATTATATGTCCACACCTTATCATCTCCAATGGTAAAGAACATAACAAATAATGGGTTTAAAACCCATCATGACTGAATTAATGTGTCATCCCTCGAGAGGCCTTAGTTTAAAATCCTATTTGTTTTTAAAAAACACATTTGATACCATTAGGCAAGTTGGTATTATTTATTTTAATGGTAACTGTATGTTTTGCTACAGGGATTCCTAATTTCAATTATTAAACTAGTTATGAAGTTTATTTTTTTATAATTTTATAAATATTTTGAAAACAGAACAAATTTCCATAAAAAAAGAAATTAAATGTGGAAGGTTGTTTCTGCATAACATTATTAGTTTCTGGATAAATGGTATTGAAAAGTATTCGAGATGTACATAAAGACACATTGATGCAATTAAAGTTTGAAAAAAAATCATGTGTGAATAGATGCTTATAATTATTTATTGAAACTACATGCAACTGGTTGTTCTGGGTCACTTATGCAGAATGGATGAAATCTAATCCATGCATCATGCTTTGAACAGTTTATTTATCTAGAATAATTAGGATCAGAAGCTTGTGTAAGCCACAACATTTTTAAAAAAATAAAATGACAAGAAAATAAGAAAATCACTTAATTCAGTTTTCTAAAAGTATTGAAATGTTAGGAAATTATATAAAATCATTTATATAAATAGGATAAATATTTTTGGTATACGAATCTAATGCCACCGGTTGCACTGATATGTTGGTGCATTCAGTATCTTTTTCTATTTTAAAAATATTCTTTTATATTTAATTCACTTATATTATTCATCCATATGTATTTGTCTATGATGCCAAAAGTCACGTTGATTTTTCGCATCATAAACAAATTTGTATGGATGAACAATACAGATGGTTTAAATGTTAAAAAAAATAAATAAAATAAAAAGTAACTGGTTGCATTGACATTTCCTGCAACTGTCTGCATTTGATAAAGTACCCACAATTTTGAGTGAAGATTTAGATATTAAACTATGTCTTGTTACATTTTTTAAATATTAAACAATTACAATGGCTATATATTCATCTTGAGATAAATTTTTTATGACCCAAATGGATTCCAGTAAACGTAATTTTTGAAATCATAGGCTAACATATATTGACAAATATGATTCTTGGCTTTGATCTGATTAAAACATAAGTTCAAACCACAAACAAAAAGTTCCACAGCTTGTTGTCACACACATGGGTTGGATAGGGGTTCAACCCAGACCAAGTTGCATCTCTACTTATTCACCTCTTATGATTGTCTTCTCCTCTCTCGTGGTTCAATTCCTTGTCCTTGCCTAACCGACCTGCCCTGCATCCTGCTCTCACTTACAAACTTTTCTTTGTCCACCTTCTCTTACTCTCTCCCTTTTCAAATGCTATTTTTCAACATCGCAAAATGTTTTTCATTTTTTAACTTATCAATATCTCAGAAAATTAAGCTTTTGGATGCTTATAAAGGTTTATAATTGTAACAAGCTTGTAGAATCTGAAATCAGCTGTTTGTCCCTGGGAATTTATGCTATGGTCCTAATGTTTTTAGTTTTTTGAATGCCCTTCCACTTGTTTATTTATTCCGACATCTTTGGATGCTCCTTATTTTAATTCTCCTGCTGTAGTTTAGGTAACTCTCAACTAGCAAGTGAAAATCGATTGATTGAATGTCTATAAAACATCGAAAATATGAAAATATTTCCATAATTTATTTTGATGTGCATCACTTTTTGAAAATTTCAGTTGGAGTCTCTTTGCTTAGAAGCCACAATGTCATTTGTTAATTTTTAGTTTAGAGTCTTTAGACAATTATGGATCATATGGCTCCTTGCATCATAAAATCTTCAATAAAAAAGGGCTTACTGTATGACATCCAAATTTCCCTATGATGCTCTTGGTGTCGGCTTGGTCATCACTTTTTCACACTTACTCTCACATCCTTAAGATTAATCATCTTATTTTGTTTCCTTCTACATTTTGTTATTAAATTTTATGCATGCTTTCTTATCAAGTTCATGGTGTTCACAGGAAAGTGTAGATGGACATAGTACTCTTGTTAGAGTCATGGAGAATGAGAATGGGAGGCAGTGGCTTACAGAATCATTATCCCTGTTTGGATGTCTTCTTATGCTTCAGGAACACCATATGAGTGGTTCATTGCGAGAAAAGCTTCTTGTTGCGCATGTGCGTCATGATCGTTGTTTTGATGCTCCAAATCTTGAGCATATATGTAATCTTTGCCGTATACATCCATCCAACTTCAAGTTTGGTTTCACTAATATCTCAAAAGCCACAGTGATTATCGATAAGCCAGGGGATCTATTTACAAGATTTCCTTTCCCTAAACCTATTTTGGATGCTGTCATTTGTCATCTTCTTGATGATGACCTCTATAATCGGATTCAACATTATCCTGATCCTGAACATCGGACCATGGCATTAGGATCACAAGCAGGTTGCCTGTATCTTTTGTTATTTTTTTCTCCAGAGTTCCTTCACAATGACTTCTTGATGCAAGAGATTGTTGACCGCTTCTTTAAACACCTCTGGGTGGTCCCTATCTATTTGTATTTTACCGTAGATCTGTTGCAGTCATGGGATGCATATCAAGCAGCAAAAATGTCCTTGTGTGCTTCTATTGCTCCAGCCTTTATTCATGATCTTAGCCAATTTCATTGCGCAAAGGTGAGAAAGGTTTGATATTTTAATTGAGTGATCATTGTTGCCTCATTATCTGGATGCTAGAATGAGGAACATCATTTGGGTTTTAGCATGTGCTGCTCATATTTGGTCATTCAACATGCTTCTTCATTCCTGTTACTTTTGTCGTGTAAGAATTTTGGCAGATGGTTGATATTCTGATGGCTAATAGATAGATGTCTCAAGGACCCTTCTGCACGACACATTTACTCTTTTATGACCATGTAACCATTATTCCCTTTTCTTCGGTTTGTTGTTTCTTTCTAAAACCTTGGTAGTGGTGACCAACTAGTGTAGCCCAGGGGAACTGGAAAACTTAAGATGATGAGATTATGTTGACTTGGTCAGGAGAACCTTGCAATTGCCAATTGTCTTCATGTGCCAAAAATTAGAAATAACATAAGGCTTTGCATTAATATTCTAGTCAGTTCAATATTTCTTTTTTCATAAGTGTCATGTAATTGTTATGATTTCTCTGTTATGAATTTCTTCATTAGCAAACTCAAATTTTTTTATTAGGGTATGTTTGTTTTGAGGAGCATGGAGAGGAAGGAAATGGGAATGGAATAGATTTGTTACAGGTAAAGTGGAAAGAAAAAATAAATAGGGTAGTTATATGAAAATATCTGAGAAAATGATTGAAATGATTGGAACATAGGGGTTAAAATGGAAAAAAAGTTGTTGGGTGTTGGCTTTTGCACTCCATTCCCTTCCCTTCCATTCTCCCCCAAACAAACACGTCCGTAGTGTTACTTTGTGTGCTTTGGGACTGCTGTCCTTGGTCTGTTTAGGAAGATTGCTTCACTGGTGGAGAATGTAAGGCGATAGAAGAGCAGTTTTCTAGGTGACATGGGATAGCTTCTAAGTGTCTCAGTGAAGCGGTTGTCTATATGCTTAAGAGCATCCATTCAGTTCATAGTGATATGATTCAGCACTTCTTATTAGCATCCATTCATTTCATTGTGATATGATTTGGCACTTCTTATGCAGGTTAAGGATCTCTTGAATGAAATAGATTCAGTTCTCTTGGATGGTACCCTTACTGAGCATTACTTATTTAGTAACTCTCAAAGTCTTCTTGACTTGGTTAGAAGTTGCAATGCTTCTCTGCGTTGGCTTTTGCTCCACAGATCTGTAAGCCTATTTTCTAAAATATTCTCCTTTTTCATGTAGTTGGATGTATCTTTTAGGATTAATTTGTTGATTCTCGACACGTTTAAAATGGATTTAAAAAGTGGTGAAATCCTGGTCCTAATCAGTTAACCTGACTTGTCAATTACATGGTCAAGTGTTGCAGAAATAAAAAAAAATTATTTCGCCCAAATAAGTTAATATGATCTATACTCTTAATCTTAATGGACCATATCGAAGTTTATACCACGTAATAATCATTACTGTTCAAATATTTTCTCGAAATTTATACTATGTAATAATCAATACTGTTCGAATATTTTCTCAATAAAGTTAGATGCATAATTGAGCTCCATAGAAGCTTGTGATGAATACTTCCCATTTCATAAATTTAGGGGGCTTAGTTCTTTTGGTGCTTGAAATCCTGTAATTTCTTCTTATTTAAAATGAAAACTTCATGGTTAATCTATAAATTTTACTGACAATGGTGCATTGTACAAGTTTCTTAGTTTTGTAGAATGGTATACGAATATTCTTGATAATTGTATAAAGGCTTAAATTGGCATTGGAAATGACTTGTATCGTTACTGATATCTTCCTTATAAAGGTGTATGAAGACCAAAAAAAAAAAAAAAAAAATAGAATGAGAGAAACATATTGATGATTGAGAAAAGAATTGAAGTTCACGTGTTTTGGAATGTAAATAGATTCCAATGGTATTGACATATCTTTTTTGATTGAAAATGCAATTTGTGTAGAAAGAATTACATTCTCACATCCTAGGTCAACAATGACTATAGTTACATCCTCATGGATGGAGGAAAATCCTTGATTAAAAGGAAAACTAAAATGCATGATACAGATCCCAAAAATCAGATTTACTATCATGAAATCTTTTGCTTCTTTGGGACTGTATAACATATTTTGATGAGTCTGATATTTGAGTCCCTTCTTGTCATTTGGAAGAGAATGACATGATTCTAAGTTGACATAGATGCTTAAACAATGTATGGGTTTGGAGTTTGATCTTTTATAGTGTAAACCACAGAGGACTGATTTCAGGTGATCTTTTGGCATTCGGACCTCAAAAGATCATCAAAATAGATAGTAACTTGGTTGGCTTATATGTCCTCTCCTATAGGAGGCCTAGGAAGAACAGGTGATTTTGATTAGGTCACCACAGGTTGGCCTGACAAGTTATGACTGGTTGACTTGCAGGCAAACTCATTAGCTTAGCTGTTTCAATTTACCTGTGAGAAACTCAAGAAGAGCAGAACGAAACTAGTTGGATTTCATGGACTTAGCTAGAGCACAAGGCTTAGGTCTGTCAATTGCACATGAAAAACTTAGAAAAAGGGGACTGGGCTGACCTGGTTTAACTTAATAAAAGTGGACTGACTAGGTGAGTTGCGTGGTTCTCTCAATTACTTGGAAACAATTTAGCTGACTAGGGTTGACTTGGCTTAGTTGACTTAATGATGAGTTGATTTGGCTTGGTTCTCTCAATTTTATGGGAAAACTATGAAAAGGAGTTGTGTCGATTGCGTTTAACAAACTTATGGTGACTCGTTAAATCCTAAACTAGTGAATCTGTCATCCCCGAATGGGCTTTTAGTGGTATTTGGAGAATGAGTACTGAGAATATAATAACTTTTTACATATTCCCAACTTCAAGAACCATCATAGGGAGATTTCATCCTTAGGCAATGGAGTTTGGATTCTCTATGCATCGGATTTTCTCCTCCTTCCATGTGCAAAAAACAATAAGGGATCTTAAGAAAACCGTTTTGATAAGTTTCGAACCCGTTAGCATGAGTTTGAGGCTTATTAGTGTTCAAGTCAAAGGTCCAAAACAAATTTTCATGGCTGCTTTTTTCTTTTCCTATAACCCACAATCACAAGATAGAGGAGATCCATCTCGGGATGGGAGGCATTTACATGGCATAATCTATTCAAGGCTTTAGTTGGCAATGATCATGATTGGAGAGCAATGAGAACTTGCCCCTTGAGGAAGAAGATCGTGGTGTAGTTCAACTCCAAAGCTCCAACTTCAAGGGAGGAAGAAGATTCGGATAAGAAGATGCATGGGGTTACATGTCCATTTTATATGGTACAAAGCTACTGGCCATTGAAGCTAGTGGGGCGAGTGCCTTCAATTGGCAGCGTTGGGTGCATCACATCATGTTAGTGGTTTTATGTGGGTGCTTGATAATGTAGATGGGGTCCACCTGATGATGTTGAGTATTAATTCGAAAATGACTTTGGATTTTCTCACATAATGGCACCATCACCATCCAATTGCATGATCATATAATATTTGAGACTTCTGTTGCTGCTGTCCTTTTGAAAATGGCCCACCTGATGACATCAAGTATTAATTCTAAAACGACTATGGATTTTCTCACATGACGGACAATCAACATCCAATGGCATGATCATTCATGATAATTTTTGAGATGTTTGTTGCTACCATCCTTTTAAAAATGACTAGGTCCAACATATTAGTGACTGTGCAAGTACGGTTTTAACTTGGGTTAGGCAGGTCCTCTTCAGTGGTTGACTTGACCCAAAATCTTCTATCTTAGTCAATTGGAGACCTACTCTGTACTATTTTTCAAGGTTTGATTGGTTTCAGATCAAAACTGGTTCTCCAAAATGAATTCTATGTTGTATTTGCAAATGATAATTGCATGTAAATCAATGTTTTTAATATTGATAAATAATTTTTTATTGATAGGCTAAGAAAAAAATATTACCGTATTCATCGGAGATAATATTGTTGTTATGGAAATTTAGTAAAAAATATTTTTAAAATTTTAAAAAAATATTAAAAATTAGCGAACCTTTCTTATAAATTATGATAAATCTAAATAAACTTTTATCAAAACAATATATTATCAAATGTTAATTTATTCTAGACAAAAATTAAAATATTATTTTTAAATCAATTAAAATCATTGTCTTAAAAAAATCTATATAATTGTTGACGAATACTCACACAAGTGTTTGTTTTATTTTACAATGATTAAACACCCTTTGACAAAACAAACTAAAAATTGTTTCTGAAAAAAAATCCATATAATTGTGGGCGTATTACGATAGGTTGGTTGAAAAGGTGGGTTAACTGGAATAAACCGACAAAATGAGTGTATTACGATGAAAACCTTTGATCAGAAGTAGACAGTTAAGGACAACACAGAAAAATGCCTCATTTAGTGACTACACTTGAACAAGTTAGAATGATGCAGTAAGGATTGCTAGGATTTTGTTTTTAGCACTGTTGATGGAGTCAAAAGAGATGAAGTTAGAAGATAAATCAGTGGTGTATGAGTTTCCTACCATTTTCTTCGAGGAATTAACAAGATTATCTCCCGACAAAGAAACTGACTTTGTAGTGGGTCTAATTTCAAGATTAGGTTCCATCTCTAAAGTTCATACTGGATGACTTCAAGAATTAAAAGCACAGTTGTCGAAGTTGCTAGATTGGAGTTTTATATGTCCAAGTGTGTCATCTTAGGGATCCTTTGTTTTCTTTATAAAAAAGAAAGATGATAGTATGAAATTGTGCATCGACAATAGAGAATTAAACAAGGTGACCAAAAATAATAAATATTTTTACTGCACATAGATGATCTGTTTGATTAGTTATAGTGAGCATCCACCTTTTTAAAGATAGACTTACACTTCAGGTATCATTAGTTATAAGTTCGAGAAGATGATATACCAAAGACAGTCTTTTGGACTATATGACATTATGAATTTTTACTAATGTCCTTTACATTTACGAAATGCACTTGAGGTGTTCATGAATTTAGTGAATAGATTGTTTTGTCAATATCATGATAAATGCGAAGTAGTTTTCTTCGATGACATTTTGGTATACTCTAAAAACGATGGAGAACAGAAGCAACAACTCCGAGAGTATTATAGACCTTAAGAAATAATAAATTATATGCCAAGTTAAAGAAGCGTGCATTTTGGTTTGACCGTATAGCTTTTTTGGACATATAATAAGTGGAGAAGGGTTTTCAGTAGATCCGCAGAAATGGATACAGTGGTTAAGTGGGAAAGACCAACTAAGGTACGCAATTTTTTTAGGCATGGCCGAATACTGTAGGTGATTTGTAGAAAACTTCTCTTACGTTGTAGTGCTTTAACCAAACTCACATGGAAAAAGATCAAATTTATATGGACAAATAAGTGTAAGAAAAGTTTTCAAGAATTGGAAAACCATCTTATCCCTGCACTCATATTGGCTTTACCAGCTAGTAAAGAAGGTTATGTAATATGCAATGTTGCGTCTTAGAAAATCTGGGTTGTGGTTTCTTGTAATAAAGCATAGTTATCACTTATGCTTCTAGACGGCTGAAGCTATATGAGAAAAATTATTCAACCCATGATCTAGAATTAGCTATTGTAGTCTTTGCCCTTAAGATGTGACGCCATTATCTGTACGGAATGAAAATAGAGATCTTTACAGATCATAAGACTCTGAAATATTTATTTACTTAGAAAAAATGAAACCTCCAACAAAGAAGGTTGCTAAAGCTAATAAAAGACTATGACATCTCAATTCAATGCCACCTGGGCAGGGCTAATGTGGAAGCTGATGCATTAAGGCGCAAAACATATATAAATGAAGCCTTGATTATTGGACAAGAAAGGATAATCGAGGAATTTGAGAATTCAATGCTAGAGGTGGTGACCCTGTTGCGAGCTATTCATTTCCATGCCTTACAAATTCAGTCAAGATTGATTGATAGGATAAAACAGGTGCAAGGTTATGCTTAAGCACAGTGCATCATCCTCAAATAGATAGCCAATTTGAGAGAACAATCCATATCATAGAAAATTTATTGAACTCTTGTGCAATAAATTTTATAGATTCTTGGGAAATCATTTGGCTATAGTCGAATTTGCTTGTAACAAAAGTTTTCAAGCAGGTATTGAGATGACTTCATTTGAGCATTATACAGAAATATGTAGATTGACGTAAGTGGCAAAGACAAGTAGAAAAATTGTTGAGCAAGCCACAAAAGAGGTGAAGACGATTAGAAAAATTGTTGTTAATAGCGCAAGATCAATAGAAGAAATATGCAGACAGAAAGGGAAGAGACTCGCAGTTGGTAGTTGGTGATAATGTGTTCTTAAAGATTTCCCTAACAAGAGAAGGTATGCGTTTTGGCATCAAAGGGAAATTGAGTCTTTGATATGTTGGCCTCTATGAAATTTTAGAAGTCAATGGGAGGTAGGGCCTGGCATTGTCATCGTTAATGTCCAGTATCCACAATATTTTCCATGTTTTGTAACTAAGGGGGTGTTTGTTTACCTAAAAATTTTTTCAAAAATTTTCTTTTCAATCTTCACTACTATCTCATTTTTAAATTATTTTCTTCACTTCTTTCGAGACAACTCCTCATATATTAATATATCTATTTTAATTTTATTCTCTTTGTTCTTCATAATTACTTCTACCATATCACATAATTTTCTTCTATTTTTGAACAAAAAACCTTTCATCAAATTTTATCACTTTCCAAATATATCCTAAGAAAGTATGTGGCGGATCCATCATGTGTTACAGACATAGCAGTGTCAGGTAGAGGAGTACCTGACTCATCCTGAAGTGCTAATAAAAGTTCTTGGTTATCGAGACAAACAACTGAAAAAGAGATGCATTAGACATGTTTTGGTTCAATGGAGTTACTATAGTGCGAATGAAGCCACTTAGGAACTCGAAGAGGAGATGGTAAAATTGAATCTGACGTTGTTTGGGACCACACTTTAGATCAAAGAAGTTTCGAGGATGAAACTTTTTAAAAGGTGTTCTTGTTGTAGTGTACACTTTTAGAAATTGTATTTGATGAGAAGGAAGCTTACGTGTCTAGTTGACTTTTTGATTATTGAAAGTTTAACTGTGGTGAAATAAGCTTCAAAAATTGTGGCTAGGATATTTAGATCAAAAAGTCCAGTTAATGGCATGGTAAGAATATTGATTGGTTCCTAGATGGTCACAAGATCGAGCATCTATATGATTAATAAATATTTTTTATTTTGCCATTTGATCCTTTCTTTTGCCATATCAAAATTCCCAACCGGAATTCTCGATCAAATAAGGCAATTTGGTAGTGACATGGCAACCTCTTCTAGGAAAATACGCCACGATTGTCATGTACCTGTTAGACACTGGCTTTTTAAGCTAAGTTGCAATGGAGGTAGGGAACAGGAAAAATCCTAAGAGAGGCAGAGATTGGTTGCTGTGGAGTTGCTATTATGAGTGGAATTCTAAAGAGGGCATTTAGAGGAGGAATTGTAATTATTTTATGTTGTGCATCACTTAAGGTAAGTGGAAGATTTCCACGAGCGCATTTTGCTTTATAACATGCCTACAATGCATTACGGAGTGATGGAATTATGTTGTGAATAGTTTTTCTTTGGTTTTCTGGATTTGTGAGTCACCATACCACCATATGCGGCTTAAATTTTTTATGTGGAAATTCCATTGATTAGATTCTTTGATTGAAGCTTCTATTCGAGCATAGAATAACACTATATGCTAAATAAAGTTTTGGCAATGGATTTTTTGTCTTCATTAAGATTTACTTTCCTCCAATTTGTAAGGCAATTTAATTATCATCATCATCATCATCATCATAAGCCATTTCCCACCTATGTGGGGTCGGCTGCATGGATTCTGTTACGTCATTCTTGGCGATTTAAGACTAAATTTTCAGTAATATGTAATATTTTTAAATCATGTTTAATTACTTCCATCCATGTTTTTTTGGGTCTTCCTCTCATTCTTCTACCACCTTCTACTTGGATAAACTCTGTTTTCCTAACCGGTGCTACTTCAGGCCTCCTTTTAACATGACCAAACCATCTTAATCTATTTTCTCTCATTTTATCATAAATTGGTCTCACTTTTAAGTTTTCTCGAATTATTTCATTCCTAATTTTATCTTTTCTTGTTTTACCACTCATCCACCTTAACATTCTCATTTCTGTTACGCTCATTTTTTGTATATGTTGTAAGGCAATTTAATGGATTATATAATTAATTACGTTTAAGATTTACTTTCTTTAAATCTTTAAAAATGGTAAAAATTGATACACATGTTAAATACATTTAGATTAATGGTTTTATCAAAAAATTTTAAAAAAATAAAAAATGAGTTTTTGCACTTGGGTGCACTCGAGCGCATTATATCGGAACCCATAATAATTTATGTCTTCCATTCATAAATAATATACATGTATCGTTAATGAAATGTAATTTGCAAACATAAAATGTATTAAATATTGTATTACTTTAATTTTTAAATTTGCAAAATTACAAAAAAAATAAATGCAATCAAAATAAAGTGGAAAAATATTGAAGGAATTGAGAACCAAGTAGGACATAAATTAGAAAAAAGCATGATCAAGTGGACACTATTTTTGATAGACACTTCTAATTTTTGGGATTATTTTATTAAAAAAATGAAGAATAAAAGAATAATCTAGCAAATTTAAGAACATAAATTTACAAATCTTCTAAAAGATAGTAACATGCATGGATTATTAATAAAGTATCATACACAGTTAAAAAGCATATTAAATTATTTATATATTGCAATTTTTTTACTTCTAATAATTAAGAAAAGTATTTTTATAATCAAAATAATTTGCAAAAACAAAAATAACACAAAAAGTTTATTTTTATATCAAGATGAAAAATGTAGCAACAAGAAAAATTCCTATTTTCAAATTTTGGGATTATTTATTTGATTTAAAATTATAGAAATAACAGATCTAATACAATAAGAGAATGAAATCGACGAATTATATGCAGATATGAAGTTTAAAGCATTGAAATGAAAAAAATTCTTACCTAGCACAATTTTTCTTGAAAATGGATTCTTCCCACTATATTTGCAATTGCACCATAATAATTTGTTTCTCGAGAATGGTTGATTTTGTTTCCCCTTCCTTTGACTGTGATGATTTTGTAAAGAAATTGACATTTCTAGGGCTTTAATCCCTTTTTTTGCAACACGTAGAAAACCTCTTTTTTTTTTTTTTTCAACCTAATTTTCTTGCATGGTGGAAAAATATAAGAAGATCATATGGGTGCCCACACAGGCTTGTTTTGGCTGATATGGGTGCCATATCACCCGATAACAGTGTGAAATGCAACCCTAATCCAAGATGGGGGTGTATAGTTTATTGGAGGTGTTTGATACTGATCTGATCTGCCCAATTTTCTGATCCATGGCAGAAGTAGCTTTGGGAACAAGACCTAAGCTGATCAATGTTGATCATCTCTTTGACATTAAATCAATTTATTTCCAAAATTTAAAAACTCAAAAATGCTATATTGGAGAAAAGGTTTCCTACTTGTGTAGTGTACGGACAGCAATCCTTTAAAACCATTGATTGATATTCAGTAGCCCATTTTTCTATGTTTAATCATCACTAGGACTGTTGAAATTCACTTTCAGAGACTCCAACATTAGTTTCGGGACCTGCAAGCCATTCAGATTTGTTGTCTTTTGCTTTGTTCATTTTAGATTTTTATTTTCTTTGCTTTTCGTTGAATTTTATTTACAGTTAATTTTATTGTACTTTAATTCTTAGTTGTAATTTTGTTTTGGATATTTAAGTTTAATAAAAATTTTTCTTTCCAAATAATTCAAACTTTCATTTCCTCTCCGTGAATTCGACCCATCTCACCATTATTCTACGCTAAAATTAGTCGTTAGTTTTAATGTGATTCGGTATTAATTGAGATTGGTAATCATAGGTTTCTAACGACAAACTTGTGGTTGTACACCAAGACCAACATATCATTAAAATGGGTTCTCTTGCTTCTAGGATTGAGTCCCTTCTCAAGTTTTTTCATGCGTAAAAGATAATATTGTTCAAGAAATTATAATAATATGAAGAAAGGAGTAGAAATTATTAGATAGATACTGACGATATTGATAATCTCTACTAGTTTATTGGAGAATATGAGAAGCCCAGAATATTTGATAATTTATTCGTTTTTAGTATTAACACTAATGTAGATTTTGTAATCAGTGGAGTATATGACTTTATTTCCTATTGGATTGTACACGTTTATACTTTTAGTCCAAAAGCTTTTTTGTGCTTTTAATCTCTCATGTATTGTTAATGCTGTATTTGTCAAATGCAGAGCATTGACAAGGGGGTCTTGGACATAATAACTTCTGTCAGAACTGCTCATCAAGTTGATGAAGGAACATTATTGTTGTTGCTTCTGAAGACTTCTCAAGTAATGATTCTATTCCATACAATTTTCGTGTCTCCAAAAGTAAGTCTGTTTATTATTTGTTTTCGTTTGAGTATTAAATCAATATTTGTTACAGCTTGAGTTTGAGGTGAATCAGCTATATACAGAACTCTTTAGAGGCAAAGAAGATTTGCAGCGAGAGATGAGAAGCAATGCTTCCAACAGCATTCAAGAGTTATCAGAATTCTTGTCTGTTTCTTGGGTGAGTGCTCTATATTACTCTGTATTATATTAAATATTTCACCTGTTTTTGATGGCAATTATGCCATTATACCAGCTCAAGTCTGCATCAGTATCAATATGATAAATAGTTTGAAAACTATATGTTATTATTATTTTTTTTGATGGGGAAAACTATATGTTATTAGGTCTTACCAATTTATTGATAATATCCATTAAACTATTGATATGATTGTTGATATTTGGATTCATCAAGAAATTTTAGGTGTTATCACATATCCTAAGTGATAGTATTTATTTGGCAGAAATGGAATCCTATTCAGACTTGGCATCCAGATGTTTTCAAAACACATTATTATTTTTAGAAATTAACATTCTCATATTGTTCTGGTAGGTTCAAAACTTCTATTTATGATTTAAACAGGAAAAAAATTTATTTTTTAAGATATTCAAAATTTTCTAGTCGGATGGTTGAATACTGTTAAAGAAAAAAGTTATCCAACTTTTTCGTCTTTTTTTTTTCTTTTTCTTTTTTGAAATCACTTGTTTTACAGTGCATAGTGCATTCTTACACTGTTTGGTAGAAAATTTAAACAGCATTCAGCAATAAATTGAGGGATTCTTGCTGATTGTCGAAGAACACATACTTTTGGGAAAATTCACAAATTGTTTGATTTAACCCAACTCTGTTGTATTTGGAAGTTGATAATTGCATGAAATATATCAAAGTACAATTTTTTTCATTTCATATATATATATATATTTTGAATGGATGTCGAAAATAGGGAGTATGGGAGAAAAGCCTTAAAAAAATTTCCTTTCAAATCTGATGTTCTAATCATGGTACCATAAAAATGCTTTATCTAGCTGTTTGCTGTGTGAATTTTTGCTAGAAAAGATAAAATTAGGAATGAAATAATTCGAGAAAACTTAAAAGTGAGACCAATTTATGATAAAATGAGAGAAAATAGATTAAGATGGTTTGGTCATGTTAAAAGGAGGCCTGAAGTAGCACCGGTTAGGAAAACAGAGTTTATCCAAGTAGAAGGTGGTAGAAGAATGAGAGGAAGACCCAAAAAAACATGGATGGAAGTAATTAAACAAGATTTAAAAATATTAAATATTACTGAAAATTTAGTCTTAAATCGCCAAGAATGACGTAACAGAATCCATGCAGCCGACCCCACATAGGTGGGAAATGGCTTATGATGATGATGATGATGATGATGATGATGATGTTTATTAATTAGGGGTTTTTGCAAAAATAGACTTTTTAAATGTGCATATTTTGGCATGTGTTCTGGCGTTTTGCAAATTTACCATGTAAGCTTCAAATCTTTGCAAAATGAACCCTTAATGCTTGTAATTTTCAACTGAGGTTATGAGATAATTTTTTTTTTATTCCTTCCTGTACACCTTTTGAAATAATTGGACATTTAAATACTGTACTTTTATATTATTATACCTACATTCCATTTATTTTTTCACATCTTTCCATACAACTATGTAATCTATTTTATTTTATTTTTCTTTATTTCTGATCATTACTTTTATCATATTGCATCATTCTACTTTTTGAAAATTTTTCCTACCAATTTTTCCGCACTTATTTTTTTAAAATAAAATATATAACCTTGTATCAAATGGACGCTGAATGTGGAGGAAGAATGCTTTTATGCTGCACGGAGGGAGGGTACTTATACCATCAAGGAAAAAATTATTACACTTTTTGGTTGGACAGTGCTTCATTTCTTAACTTTGGAAATTGTTTTGCAATTATTTGGAACTGACAGGGTCTACTCTGCAAAATGGCAATACACAGGGCTAAAATGCAATTATGCATACTCTCAAGGTCGTATGCAAAATGCTTTATTAGTACTTCGAATGTTTTAATGAAAATTTCATAAAATTTCCCTTCTTTATTCCTTGCTGTTTACAGATGAAGTTCTCTATAAAAATGATAATCTCTGTTACTGATAAATGGGTTTTTATTGAGATCAAGTACATTTTTATGATAAGGGATTTTACTTTTCCTTTTTTAGCACTTCAGAGTCTAGAGATATTCTTTGCTTTCATGCAATTTCGTTTCTCTACTATGACAAGCAGTTGGACTTTTCCTTTTCCTTCTTTCATGCAATATCTTCCATGGCTTTTTCTTGACTACCTCTCAAATCATAGGTATGAATGTATAACAGTCTCACAAGGTGGACAACAATCATTGCATAGATATCTCTTGATGACTGCCATAGTCATGGTTGTAATAATCCATTAAAGAGTGATAGAACATGGAAAGCGTATGATTGTTCCTGCCGTTTGAAGTCATAATGAAAGTAGTGCAATAGAACACTGAAACAAAGTATTATAATAGTAAATACATGAAATTTACTTCATCCAGTTAGCTGATATTCTCTGCAAGTGAATATCTAGGGCATTACATGAATGAGTTTATTGCCTAGGCATGACTTCTTTTTTGGATACTACTGTTTCTTTGGTTGAGCCGACCCCACATAGGTGGGAAATGGCTTATGATGATGATGATGATGACTGTTTCTTTGGTTGATAATTTTTCGCAAAGATCCCACACCGAAGACATTTTTGTTGGCTTGTGCAGACAACTGATGCGATCTATGCTTGGGAATACTTTGGATGTTACAGACCTAGGTTATTCAAGATGATTGAGCAAGATTCATCGATTGTTCTCAATCTACATTCCTTGTTTCTCAAATTTAAAGCATTATTGGAGTTCCCATTACAACGTATTTCACAAAATCACAGGTTGCTTCTAATGAAATGTGGTCATTTATGGAACACTGTCATATTTTTTTCATTCATTGTATTTGTTTTAGAGACACTATTATAAGTCACTTAATGAGCTATGTTTGGGGTCTTTGAGCCTGACCTTGGACAAGAGCTCATTATACATGATTCATGCTTGAGCTGTGGCTCGACCCATTATGGGCACCTATCCACTAATTGCTTTATATTCACTCAAATATCATAATCTAGCGGATGAATGAATACAGTTAAATTCCACAAACTATAGCTTTTAAAAGAAGCATGCTGTCAATTATCAACCATTCATAGATTTAAAATGTATCCTTAGAACTTTCAATGATCGATACGTAAAGCATGCACTTGTCCAATCCTGTAACAGTCTCTCTAATCCTCAAAACATTTGCCCATTGACCCCCATTCTTGATCAAATCATTTAACGGTACATTGAATCATCCATCCAGTCTACCATACAGAGATTCGTCCATTAATCCATACCTTGTCTTGTGGATCCATCCAAA